>OY294046.1:40172265-40201044 GCA_958510825.1 Brachypterus glaber
CCAACGGCTAGTTTTGACAGCGGAGCAATGGGTATGGGCAAGGGAAAAATAGAAAGAATTGATTAATGTTGTTAGGGGCGCCAGTTACTTTAGCTTTTACTCCTTTTGGTAAGTAACAACCTAGTGTAAATACTTAAGCTTTTCAGTTTGAGAAAATATAACCCCTAAATAAAATAAGATAATTCATTTGAGAAATTTATTATAAATAAACTTAATGAAAGCACATCAAGTAATATATTAATATATCTAAAAAAATATGTGTAATTATATTAAGATATAATTAAAGAAATCTTAATAAAAATTACTAAATTCAGAAATCATTCGACTTAAATGTATAAAGAAAACATGAAGTTCAGCAAGCACCAAGAAATGTATGTAAACAACAATCATTTCTTGCAGTGTATAAAAGTCATGCTTAAATTAGAAATCATTTAATCAAAAGTATGATATTTAATAATTAATAAATGAGATTAAATGTTTTTAAAAAAAAATAAGTACCTAAAAATGAACAAAAGCCAGAAGGGCATATAGTATTAATCAATACTATATCAGATCTGATAAAGTTTACAGTTATAAGAATATTGAAATAAAAGAATTTAAAAATATGAAATATTGCTTTCAAAAGTTTTCAGAATGAGTACTTAGCTGGTTTCTGCAAAATCCATGAGGTATGAATTCCTTCGTCTCCATCTGTGCAAGTCTCCCCTATGCTGATGAATTCATTTCTCAAATGAAAGAAAAAAAAATATAGGCTGTCCCATCTACTTTGGAAAAATTATCTTCCAGGATAAAATGTACGATTGAAAATGTTGTCCGGGATTAAATATGCTTTTGAAAATTATGTCCAATATAAAATTGTCTGCTAGACGGTTACATAGAATTTATCTATGCCAAAAATTACAGAACCATGTTCCAACAGAACATCACTCCATGCGGAGAACTTGTATATCAAATATACCAAAATAAACTTCAACTTAAATTAATGTAATTCCATATTAATGGTATAGAAATGGTGAGTAATTAATGGTAATTAATTAATAATGATGCTTAATTAATGGTGATGTCATACTAAGTCTTCGATGTCCATCGAAACATTATAAATGCGTAATTGTAGAAAATAACCGTTACAATATCTTCCGCATTGTTTAAATATTCATTTTCACTAACTTTAAATAAAAATACATGAAGGATTACTTCGATGATTACAGAAAATAAACACTCGTCAAAATGACACCACCATTGTAGTCGAGTTGCACCAAGAAAAGAGCGAAAATCGACCTTATCAACCGGTATGAACCCTTCAGGTAAATAAAATCCTATTTCTGAACTATTAGCGACATCTATGTAAGTCATTATCAACTACAGTTTTACCGTATAGGATTCCTAATAAAGGTAACGAAAACTACATCAAAGATAATAACCAAAAAGACTATTTCCTAATAAATCCGTATTAGTGATATCTAACCTCAAAATATTACTCTAAGAAACAAATATAAACAATACTTATTGTTTATCAGCAAAACTAATAAAAATACGAACAGAATACTAAGTGTCCTGTGAACTAAGTATAAACAAAATACTGAATCTAAGTGAGCAGTTCCAGCAAACTATTTTCAACAAATTCTGGATTATCCCGAAGCAATAAGCATATGAAACTTTCCAGGAGAAACAAGCTACAGATGAAAGCCAGTGAAATCCAACCCTCAATAGACTCTGAAACATATAAAAACCAGGTAAGTCCATAGACAAATGCACTATAGAGAAATAAGTCATATGATTCTTTATTATTAAAAATCATATTCTAATTATGTTTTCTTTATGTTATTTTCAGGTAGAACTATGGAATAGAGACTTATATGGTTAGAATTCAGTTCCTGCTACAAAATAGTCCCAGATACAAAATAGTTCTGTACGTACGTAACTATTTATATACAAAATAAACATAAATTATAACGTAAGTAAACGAATAGTTTAATTAACCCTTGCTATATTACAAAGTGACGATTTATATCGTTACAACTTCTAAACAAATAAACAATATTATTTTTTATGATATTCAAAAATACCCCGGAGGGTTAGACTGTTTACTTTAATCATTACAATGTTAACTAGAGAGTTTAACGGAAACGGTATTTAAACTATTCTAAACGCCAAACTCTAAAAAGTTTTTCAGTTGAAAAAGTTTAAGTGAGTCGTTGTTTAACTCTATAATCTTTGCCGTGTTTTTTTACGTCCTTTAAATTCTATCAAACGTTTAATGATTACTGCTAATGCGTTTCCGGACAAATCCAGTGTAAGTAGGTTTTATCGAATACAGTTGTCTAAAAAAGTTTATCGGAGCATGTTGGATAGATAGTAATGTCCATTGACTCGTATCAATACACGTAGAAGCCAATTTCCGTTCTCTATTCTTTTTAACTTCCCTTTGCCTTTGCCCCTTCCCTTAACCTAAGATTGTTACATCATTAGGCATCTGTTGTTTTATTCTATTTTCAATAAAAAAAGTTTGAAATAATAAAATAACTCAGTTACAAAAAGATAATTTTAACCTGGTATGATATTTTTTAACATTAATTTATAAATATGGCGTTTTGTGTAGGTTTAACATATTTTCTCAAAAACTCATCTTTGACTAAGTAGGTATTTACTTTTTTAGTTTTTTTACTTTTTTAGCTGTTTTGCGTTTTAAATGATTGGGGGAAAGGGGAGGAATGACGGCCGCCTAAGGCTCTTTGTAATTTTTAGCTTTATTAATGTTTTTTTTTTCATTGAAATGAGTTAAATGAAACTTAAAGTTATGCTGAATAAAACGATATTCTCAAAAAATATTTAAATTAAAATACAAATTTTTTACAATTAAAAAAAAAGCTTAAAAAACTCATAAAAAAGCTTTTTGATGTTTTGTGATGATTTCGAGCAAACATATAAATTTTAGTCAGGGAACGTTCAAGTATTACGTAACGCAAATTTGGATCATTTTGGACTGAGATATACGATGGCCGCCATTACCCTAGAGGCAGCCATTTCCCCTAACTACTCACGATTACATGGAGCATCTAGTATTTAAATTGAAAAGAATATACAACTGAGATATACGATGGCCGCCATTCCCCCTGTTTCCCCTAAACTTGGCTTGATAAGTATTATGTAATATACTATCCACTGTAAAAAATATATAATGGAAGCAAATCAATTACACGCTGTAAAAACTGTATGTAAAATAATGTAAAAATACATGAATTTACATAGTAAGGAATAGTAAATTTACTATTCTGTACTATGCATGATTCATGAATTTATGTAAAAGAATATAAAAGAATGTAAAAGAATGTAAAAGAATCTAAAAGAATGTAAAAGAATGTAAAAGAATGTAAAAGAATGTAAAAGAATGTAAAAGAATGTAAAATTATGTAAAAGAATGTAAAATAATGTAAAAAACTATATTTACATTGATTTACATATTTTTACATGATTTTACATTCGGGCTATGTTATTTTAAGACGCGCGTGCGCTTTGGACAATAACCAAGAAGGCGTCGCATCATGAGACATTATTGTTAGAGAGATAGCGACGCATGGTGCTAGGTTAAAGTGTTAAAAGTGTAAAAAAAGGTAAATATTATTTATGTACGATATTTAAATGCTTTATTTGTGGCCTAAAATTTACATTCATTATAAATTACGATCCTTATCAACCAATAGATCTTTAAAGAAAGATGTAAGCAGTTTATACTCGTATTAAGGGTGCTAATCGTTTGGTTTATTAAACCAAATGAACTTTACGCTACGATATTTCAAAAAAGCTTTGACACTTGTAATTGAGACTTGTAATTTGGAACAAACATTTTCTTAGTAAATATTTTTTTTCAAATTTCAAGTCTCTATGTCAAAAAGTCCGAACCATTCTGGACTATGTAAATTTAGCGTTCCGGTCTATGCAAAATATTACCTTTCTGGACTATGTAATTTTTAGCGTTCCGGTCTATGCAAAATATTACCATTTCTGGACTATGTAATTTATACAGTTCCGGTCTATGGCAACATATTACCATTTACAGACTATGTAATTTAATGTAATTTATTTTTACCGTGCATATCGTTACGGCTTGTTTATATTGAATCTTGAATTCTTGATCATTATATCTTTATATCGTCTTGTAAATTTCAGAACGTCTCAAAAAAGACAACTTTACAGGAATGAAAATTAACTCTTTGTCGCATTATTCATAGGTTGAAAATGTACTTTTTTAATATAAACTTAATACATTTTTAATGATTAACTTACCTTGAATCATTTTATTGTGTATAAAATAAATAAATACAAATAAAAACCTAATGTTTATAGATACGAAATTTTGTTACTCAAAATTAATTAATTTTTTTTTAGATACGAGCTTTTAAACATTATTACTCAAAATCGAAAAAAATTAAAATAGGACGTCCTGAAATTACATTGTTTAATTTGGTAGGTAGCATTTTCTTCTAACATTTCCTTTAAATTACTAATTCAATATTTACGTGTGAAAAAGCACTTTGCTTTGATCTTGTGACATAAAAACGACTTCCGTGACTATTTCAAAATAAACACTTATTCGTGTTTTTGACACAGCGCTAGTTTAATATCATGATACTACGCTCGTCACAAAGAAGTTGGACAAGGGGTGCGTTCCATTATTGCACCAGGCGCGCCTGGCGTAAAATATGAGACGCCTTAGATGAAATCAATTTTTTTGACGGATAGACCTGATAATTTATGAACGACTTGGGTGTCATTTTTTAATAACGTAATAATGGACGTATTTGAAGAAAACTTGACTGCAATGATTATAGTTTGACCCACGGATCTGTGGCTACGGGAAACATGTTTGGAATGTGTTTGTGGAATGTTTTTGAAATGTGTGTGCAAGTGGGAGGCCCGATGTAGGCACGCACGCCTTATAACGCTCTGGACGGAAAGAAGAGAGCGGGGATGATTCCTCCCCCTTACGTCTGATACCTTCTTTCATGCGGAGAACTATACAGGTACATTTTTATTACAAACTGTATTTGAAAGTGTTTCGGACTCGGATGATAATGAAGAAGACCTGATTAACATTTACATAAGAAAGGGCAGAGAGAATTGACCAAACCAAAAATGTTCAGTCGAGAATTGCTAATTTTGTCAGCATGATATTGAGAAATAGCATGGATAAGGAATTTCAATCGCATTTTCCAATCACCAGACGAGCATTTTACTACAGAAAATAGCCCCGCTTTTCGAAAAAAGAAATGGCCTCTCAACTAAATGTTCTTAGTGTGCACACAATTTGTCTATCTTTAAATTATATCTTGTTTTGATTCAATTAAAACCATTCTAAATGCCCCGAGATTTGAATAATTCCAAATTAACACAATTTCCGAAAAACTTTAAAAACATATGTTCGTAAAAATCTAAACGTCATGTAAATTTTACTTCAAAATTTTTAAGTCGGATGACAATCGCAAGGTCAAAGAGTTTTTTTTTCATACAAACTACAATAATTTATGAACGATAAATAATAAAAATTTAATGCACCTGACTGCAATAACAGAACGCAACCAAGAAGTTAGCAGTCAACCCTACATATTTTTGATATTTTAACAATTTAAATCGGACTCTTAATATTAGGTTATGTCATACCTGACGCTAATTTTGACAAAGTCCTATCTTTTTAATATTAAGGGTGATTTGCCAATTATATGATAAAGGGTAAGATATAAGGTACACTTATATAGGAAAAAAGTGCAAAAGGTCAAAAAGAAACCTGTAAGCCGATTTAATTGAAAGCAATTTTTGTAATAAAGTAATAACAGTAATAAAACCAAGAGTAAAACTAAATAAAAGCTTAATACAATAGAATTAAGCCAAACTCCCGCTTTATTGGGAAAATAGACCTGATCGAGGACGCGGCCTTTTGTCCATTTTTAAATTGCAAATTATAGTTCTGTCAATAGTTTCGTCAGTACTGACTAGCGCGGTACTGCGCTAGGATTGCAAGCATGTTCATAAAAGTCAACCTATAAAAACTGTCATTATATTTTATAAAAAGAGTATTTTTTGGTAAATAATAAATTAATAACAATAATTATAAATAGTAATATATTCACATTTAATTATTAATTAGTTTTAGGTATGAAATCTTGTTGTAAAAGAGAAATACTGAAAAACATAATACTACAGCGATTCGCACTAGAATTTTCTGCAGTAGAAATTCCCAATATAGCTATAATATGATTGGACAGAAATAAACACGTGACCAGAAATATTGTTAAATGATTGGTTGATAATAACGTTAAAAAATAATCAGTAGAATAATGTGAGTAGGTTATTTTTACTATAATATTAATATTAAATTATACATATTATGTACCTAGTCAGAAATACTTTTAAATGATTTGTTAATGAAACCGTTAAGTCATAACAACTTTATCATTTTAAAATTATACATAATTTATTCTAAAAGCAACAAAATGTTCTTTTATGTTCGCTTTTAAAGAGTAATCATTTTTATCCCAGTTGACCTATCTCTGTTTATTTTCAAGTAATTTCACTCATCCTGATAACGATCGTCATTATCCCCGTATTACTTTTTGCCTCCTTTGGACCATGTCAAATTTGTCTGACAAAATTCGGTTAGACTATCCAAATTCATCCCAGGAAAATAAATTACAATTTATTTGTAATTTTTCTTTAAAAGACTTCTTTTGAGGATATATTTAATTTCTAAATAGAGAAAACGTACCTTTTGGTTGATATCATTAAAAAGACCTTGATTAACGCTACGGATATGGTGTAGTCAAACTAATCCACATATTTCTTATAAGGTGTTTTAGCATAAAATCATCTCTGCTAGTCTTAAATAGGTTCATAAGCCTTTTTTAATTAAAAATAGTTAACGGTAAATATTTGGGTGGGACAAAGAAAGCAAATTATAAAAAAGCCTTACCCACACGTTTATTATAAGATTATTTTTTTTATAAAATCTTGTCTTTTTTAGTTCTAAATAGGTTCATAACCTTTTTTAATTAAGAATAGTTAACGGTAAATATTTGGGTGGGGCACAAAAAACAAATTATTAAAATTTGCAAAATAAACAAATTGTTAAAATTTCCACCTAACCTTATTTTCCATTCCATTTTTTTTTTGATACTTCTAGTAACATATAAGGAATTTTTATTAACTAGAGCGATAAAGTACGTTAAGTAGTACCCTTTTAAAGCAAAAACCGTATTTCGCAAAAAATGAGGGTTAGCCTCTTATGTTAGTTGCACTCTTCACTCAATAAAATTCTTACACCACCTCCTGAGGGACAGGGGGTAGTTTTCTTGAAAATTTATATATTGAGGTTTTGAGGTCCCTAAAACTGAATCTTATAATAACTTTTTTTTAAATTTTGCCCCCTGAGGGGTGGGGGGTAGTATTTGTGAAAATTGGTATATTGGGCTTTTTAAGGTTGCTGAAAGATAATCTGATAATAAAAAAGTTCTAACTCCACCCCCAAAGAGACGGGGGTAGTTTTCGTGAAAATTTGTATATTTTTTAAGGTTTCTAAAAGTAAATCTAATAAAAAAAAATCCATTTTACGCGCGGAGGTGTAAAATGGGAAAGCTATTTTACTGGGCAGTGTATTTTGCTGTAGTTTGCTAAAGGGTTAAAATACATATTAGTCTAAGAATGTTTTTTACTCCTTTATAAAGCAATAAAATTTCAAAAAACTACCTTTTTTCTCCTCCGTAATCACTTCTCTGTAATCAAGTTATGATATATTATGAATCATAATTTATGATACCCTGATGAAAAATAACGTTAAAATGACTTGACCTAATGTTATATGAATGTAATTTTAATGTTAGGTGCCTAATAGGGACTTACGTTAGAATAAGGAGTATGTAACATTTTGTGTCTAACTTACATTCATCTAACGTTAATCCAAAGTTAGGCCCTATCATTCAGCTAACGTTAATATAGGTTTAGGCCCTAACATTTAGTTAGATAAATGTTATCTTAATTAGATGTTATCTGTTATCTTTATTATCCTCTGAGACCAATCTGTTTTTCAAACATTTGCTTTTTATTAAAAAAAACACTACCCAGTAAAAGAAATGGATTTATTATTATCAGATTCACTTTTAGCAACCTTAAAAACCCCAAAATACAAATTTTCACGGAAACACACCCCGCCCCTCAGGGGGTCGATTTAGAAAAAAATTATTTTAAGATTCAATTTTATCGACCACAAAATCCCCAATATACAAATTTTCACAAAAACTACTCCTCGCCCCTCAGGGGTGGAGTTAGATTTTTGTTATAATCAGATTCAATTTCAGCGACCTCAAAAACCCCAATATAAAATTTTTCTGGAAAAGTACCCCCCGCCCCTTGGGGGTGGAGTTTTTTATAATCAGATTCACTTTCAGCAACCCCAAAAACTCCAATATATAAAATTTTAACGAAAACTAACCCCCATCCCTCAGGGGGTAGATTTATATTTATATATATATATATATATATATATATATATATATATATATATATTATAAATGTTATCTTAATTAGATGTTATCTGTTATCTTTATTATCCTCTGTGACCAATCTGTTTTTCAAACATTTGCTTTTTATTAAAAAAAACACTACCCAGTAAAAGAAATGGATTTATTATTATCAGATTCACTTTTAGCAACCTTAAAAACCCCAATATACAAATTTTCACAAAAACTACTCCTCGCCCCTCAGGGGTGGAGTTAGATTTTTGTTATAATCAGATTCAATTTCAGAAACCTCAAAAACCCCTATATAGCAATTATCAAATTTTTCTAAAAAAAAATGTATTTTCCCCATTTGGACTTTTTTGCGGCAAGGGGGCACTTGCCGCACCCCAATGTTTACCAAAAACAATACCGAGCGAGAACTTTTGGTAACATACTTGTATGCCAAATTTTATGTCTCGTTTGGCCGGCTTACCAGGCATTATTTGAGCGTCAAATTGAAACGGGACCACCTCATGAATGCCCTCTTTAAGATGCAAAAAGTTTCATCAAATTCCGTTCATTCGTTCCAAAGTTACGTGGGGACAAACATATAAAAACATAGTCACACGTCGAATTGATAACTTCTCCTTTTTGGAAGTTGGTTAAAAAAAGCAGTTGTGGTAGGTTATTACATACCAAATATAAGACGCAATTGTTTTGAATTTTTAAACATTTTATCTACTTTTTAAATAAAATAAAATAATAATTGTATATCCGACAAAAAGGAGCTTGTTTGTCGTTGTGGAGTTGCCTACGTTTCGCTGTAAGATATTCTCATCATTATGTAGATCTAAACGGTTAATCTGATTTTTATGAATGATGTGTCAGAAAAATAATTTTGACGCTCACAATCTATTTTATTTACCACTTAATTAAAAAAATAAACAAAACGGTGGACGTGTATGCAAGGGCGTAACTTCGGGGTTAACAGGGACAAATAGGGACGGCAATAATTGCCGTTCCTATTAATTTTTGACTTCCTAAACAAATATTTGCTGTCCTTATTTTTGAGCGCTGAAAACTTTTTTAATCGCCTTCAACGAACGAGTTTTAAGTAGGTACACTAGATCTAGGTCTTAAGGTAGCCAGGCTAACTTAGGACCTAGATCTAGTGTCCCTAGTTATGGCGAGGGGGAGGCTTTGCGAGAACAAGCAGTAGGGGAAGTGGGGGATGATTAAACCACTTTTTTCTAACAAATTCACCTGCAAAAATAAAAATATTTCAAAATTATTTTGCCTTGTTTACAAATATGCACCTGCGGTTAAAATTTTTATAAAGTAAATATATTTTTTGCTGTCTAAAACACAAGATGCAAAATATTTTATTTTTATTGCATTAATTAAATAAAATCCAATATACATATAGGTATAAACATGCAGTTTATAAAAACACATCACTTTATAAAATATATCATCATAGACTGCCCTTAATATAAAATAAAATTATATAATAAAACTGTAACTATTAATTGACACTAAATAACAATTAGACAATACGGCAATTATTTCTGACCTGACCTTAAAACACCCACATAGCATGTAGTTACTAATCACCAATTATCTAGAACTATGTTTTTTTTTGCTTTCCTCTCTTATTAAAAATAAACGGGAAAATCTTGACTGAGTAAAGAAAAGTGAAAAACCAATATTGTTTTTTTGCATATTTCTAGTATAGGGAACGTTCAAGTATTACGTAACGCAAATTGTACCAAAATTCATACACTTCATACCCCTGTTCTCGCGTTATTATAGATTATAGAGATTTCATATTTTGGCTACCCCCTCTAATAGGGGGCGTGTTGGGGGAGTAGCCAAAATATGAAATCTCTACAGCCTTGAATAACGCGAGAACCGAGTTATGAAGTGTATGAATTTTGGTACATTTTGCGTTACGTAATAATTAAACTTCCCCATACCTACGGCGCACAATGGGAAAATTCAGCTTTTTTTTTACAAAATTCTGCCGACGGTAGAGAATTCGATCAATTTTAATAAAACAAAATGGAAAGTACTCGTATTTTTCGACTCTTATAAGCTCACAATCACACGCATTTTGCGGGTTCTTATAGGCCCATAAGAGTTCTCTACTTTTTTTTCTGTTGGGTTGGCAACATAAAAAAGCCTATCTCTTGACGTTTTGCCTGCAAATGTCAATATCGATTTAAAGTTTAATTGTTTACAAAATTTTGTGTTTGGGTTATTTTTTACCGTGTTAAAATTGTGGACTGGTTAATTGCAGTGAAAAAAGAAGAGTTGACTGTAAAATATATTAAAATATCATTTGTTCTTAGAATTTTAAAGATAGTGTAAACTGTAATGCCAACCCAAAACAAAAATCCCTAAATCAGTCATCAATTTAAATGTAAGTTTTTTAAATCTTAGAGCAAAATAGAAAAAATTGTATAAAGAACTCGTTTCATAACATGTTTTTAGAGCACTAGTACTTTAGAAAACTCGTCGCAAGCGGCTCGTTTTCTAAACTTGTACTCGTGCGCTAAAAACGTATGTTATGAAACTAGTACTTTAATATACTATATGTTTTAAAGTTATGCTGCGGCAAAGTAGCTTTGCGTTAACCTAACCTAAAAAAATCTTAAAATTTCTGACCAACCCTTTTTGCTAATTTTAGCATTTCCTGCAAGCTAGATCATCAAAAAACGCATACTGACCTTGAAATTCCTAATATGGGTATAGAAAATTTTCTCAGCTATTGAATGGGAGCTATTAGATTCTTCTACGTCCACTAGTTACCGAAATATGAGTGTTTTTTAGGCAATTGCAGCTTTTTGTAATTTTTCATATTTTTAAAAGCGTTCGACAAAATAATTTTTTTCTTGAAGTATTGAATAGCCAGGGAAAGAATAGTCCACTTATTAAAAATCTCATCGTTTTACGATGAAAATTGACTGTTATCGCAGGTCTTATGCGTAAGCAAGCAGATTTACCTATAAAATCTTTCAGTTAGTCTGTCGATCCGTAGATAGGAATGTAATTTAACAGAAGGGGGGCGTAGGTTCCTACCCCCGGTCCCCGATGTTCTCTCGACGACTCTGGACATACGACATACAGTGTATGTCATTCTATCTGTGAAATTATTTTCCCACCATAACTGGAACATGCTTTGAGCAAATAGGTTAACTTTAGGTAAGAAACTAATGAACTAATATGGGAAGATTGGTGTAGTGGACTACCGCGTCGTACTTGACGAGTTTACTACCCAAAATACCGTGAGTTTGATTCTCACCGGCCCCGATTTGCCTTTCTCAGTTAATTAATAATTGAAATTTGGAGAAGGCGTAAGTGAAGCGGACACTCCCTATAAATTGGTTTGAAAGTCAATTAAAGCCGGTGGTTCCCTCTACTACTAGGGGATGCTTAATTTAGTGGAATAGTACGAGGTTAAACAAAATGTAAAACAGATAAAAAAAATATATTAAAAAAAAAAAAAAAAATAGTTTTTGAAATATTTTTAAACTGATAAAAGTAATAATTTTCATTCAACCTTACAGTGTAATGAGACCAGGCGGGGACTTGCGAGCTATGAGTCATCTTTTGTCAGCTTTTTTAACTTTTTTCATAGATACACTGCCGTGCGCGGTGTTAAAGAGTGGGGACTGATGTCCGATAGCCGTCTTCGCTCGCTTCTCAGCAGAGTTCATTTTATGCTACTCTCATGAACGCTAACTCCCGAGGTCTAGTAATGAGTTACTTCCCTCTATAGTAGAAATTTATCTCCAAGTCCTTTCCGGCATCCTACTTTGGAACTTTACTGTCTAGCGAGGTTGCCACAATGTACAAATATCTGACATGTCAACGCTTGTCCATCTTGACAGCTAATAAAATAAATTAACTCATTTATTATTGACCGTTGTTAATCATTGTTTATTGACTTCGGTAATAATTTAAAAAAAAAGACAACTAGAAACTTTTTTTGACTTATTTGTCAAATTGACAGCTATGTCAAAATTATTTTTAAATTATATTTTTACTAATATTTGGAGTTACTAGCTTCAGTGGGCCTTTGGAGTTACAAGCTTTATTGGGCCATACTTAAAATACTTGACGCATCTAGGGGGAGGGGGTAGTTCTTGGCGTTACGGTGAGTTATGACGAAGGAGGGGGAGTCCGATGCAGCGTTCTGAAACACTGGCTATTATTTTCAAAGAGAAAAAATTGTTTGTCTATTTTACTACCATACCTTAGGTAGACAAACCACCAGTTATTATTCAAAGTACAAGTAGGGCTATTAAAAATCATATAAAGCATTAAACTATTTCTGTTTTTTTTGTTCATTATTTTTTTAGAAAAGGTCTTGGCATTATGTATTATGTTATGTATTATGTATTTATAGAGGGGGGTAAGTGCCAGCGTTACGTAGCGTTACATGGGGAAAGGGGAGGGGTTCAAAACTGCAAAAATTTGTGTTACATATTTTAAGTATGGCTCCAATAGATAGTAAAAAAAATTTATATGCACCACGTACTCTAACTGTCTTTAGTATTCGAGACTAAACTTTATTTGCTGAGACGGAGTCTAGGCAAAAAATCAGTCGAGGTGCATAATATACTATTTTTGCGGTATGTGTTCTACTAAAAAAGGACTTAGTAGATATAATTAGACTTTATATTTCACTTTATTTAATTATCCGTCTCGACTTTTACTTTATTCTACGTGTGTCATATTAATTGTGCCTCATTATCTCATTCTCAAAATATTACTCCTAAAATGCATTAGTTTATGCATTAATCCATCGTAGTGAAGTGTTTAAAATGAAGAATGGGTAAGTTTTGCAACATTTACATTTTTATGCAGAATCTTCTGGAAATTTTAATTCAGATTTTAATTTTATACGCTTTATTAATTTTAATTTTGTGCACTTTATTACTATCGCTATATTTTCAAGTATACAGAGTATTTTTAATTGCTTTATCATTATAACTTTTATCCATTTTGCGACTCTTATAGGCTCATAATCACACACATTTTGCGTGTGATTATAGGCCCATAAGAGGTCTGTACTTTTTGTTCTTTTGGGTTGGCAAGAGACCTGGCCTATCGATTGACTAAATCAGTCATCAATTGAAATGTAAGTTTTTTTTAATTTTAGAGCAAAATGGAAAAAATTGTATAAAGCACTCGTTTCATAACACGTTTTTAGCCCACTAGTACTTTAGAAAACTCGCACTCGCGCTCTAAAAACGTATTTTCTATTTTGCGACTCTTATAAACTCATAATCACACGCATTTTGCTTGTGATTATAGGCCCATAAGAGGTCTATACTTTTTTTTCCTTGGGGCTGGCATACAGACAAAAGCCTATCGCTTGACGTTTTCCGTGAAAATGTCAATTTCGCTTTAAAGTTTAATTTTCTACAAAATTTTGTGTTTAGGTTATTTCTTACCGTGTTGTACCCTACTGCTTTTTGGACTTTCTTTAGAGGGGGGAGTGGTCTGGAAATCGGACAAAATCGGACAAAATCTGACAAATACGGACCAACAGGGGGGGTGTGTGAAATTCCGGAATTTATATATCAAAATATCAATTTTTCTTAGAATTTTAAATATGGTATAAACTGTAATGCCAACCCAAAACAAAAATCCCTAAATCAGTCATCAATTTAAATTTAAGTTTTTTTTTAATTTTAGAGCAAAATAGAAAAAAATGTATAAAGAAATCGTTTCATAACACGTTTATAGCGCACTAGTACTTTACTAAACTTGTACTCGTGCGCTAAAAACGTACGATAATTTTTTTGTAGACTTGTGTAATTAATTACATATGACTAATAATTTTGCAGTAATACTGTTAGAGACCAATAACTTAAAATTCTTACACTATTAATTAACTATCATTATCATTAATATAAACTTATCTAACTTACTATGAGGATGTTGCGACGCGTGACACTCTAGTGAACCAACCCTGGAGAATGTCAAGGCTCTCGGGAGACGAGACAAGAAGTTAATCGTTGAGAAATGGTTTTACTTTTTTCTCGTGTCGAAAATCGAGAGTCTGTAATTATCGATTATATCGATTATAACGAAACAAGAAGGTTTGTTTCTCGACTATCGTGCTTGCTAGTGGTATTTCAAATAAAAAATAAAAAATATTCTATTTTTGTTATTTAAAAATACAGGTATGCCATTTAAAAATACCTTGTTTATTTATATTTTAAATTTAGTAATACAGTTTTTTTTTTAATTTATTTTGGTGAAAACAGGAAAAGAATATTAATAGTATATACCAAGGTAGAGAAGACATTTTTTGTAGCCGAGCTACCTCCTTGTACCCTCCCATCACAACTTTTTTTTAGCAACCTACCCCTTATGATATATCGTTAAAAAGGTAATTTGATAAGCTTTCTAACGGTGTATATAAGTCCTAATTTGATAAAGGGCATGTTTTAGTTTTTTATAAGCACATGTGAAGTATAATATTGGTTTGCAATTATTTATTGTCAATAAATGTTCTGGTTCGAAAGTCAGTATAACCCGGTGGTTCCCTCTACTACTAGCCCACGCAAGTCCTGGACTTAGGGGATGCTTAATTAAGTAGAATAGTACGAGGTTAAACAAACATGTAAACATGTAATATAATAATTTATTCTCAATAAATGTTCAAATTGATGTCCTTTAAGGCATATCCACAAGCTTGCATAACAACATGGTACATAAGAATGCGTTACCGTGATTGGCGTACAAGATACATGGCTGCACTTCAAGCCAATCACGGCATCGCATTGTTATGTACTATGTTCTTATACGAGCCTGTAGACATGCCCTTAGCTGTTTGACAGTGGGCTAGGCGCAGTACTGTTTCCTGCTGTACGTTATTAATAATTTCAGGAAGTCCTAATAGCCCTGTATTCTTCATGTATTCTCGTTTTTCGTAAGCTCCTTACCAAATTGGGCTTTATCATACACCGTTAGAAAGCTTATTAAATTACCTTTCCAACGATGAGTCACAAGGGGTAGGTTGCTATTTAAAAAAAAAGTTGGGTAGGGTGAGTGAAAACTTTGATTTTAACTTGTTACTGAAAAGTTATTTGGGTGATCTCAGACTTAATTTACGCACTGTATATATTATTTAGGTATACTGTTATGGTACCCTGAAAATTTTTACCGTAATAAATACGAATTTATATTGCATAGGTACCTACATTTCTATGGAACCCCAAGCAAGTTTACTTATTGTATATAAATTGTTACAGTTAAAATAACAGAAAAACGTTATTTGACTGTGAAAACTTTTAGTCAATAGTTGCTTGGGGTTCCATATATAAAAAATCATTCAATATTAAATACTGTTACAAATTCTCAGTGCAATTGCTAAATTGTTTTCTATCTGTTGATAAATTAAAAAGCACCATTAAATTGTTGGTAATGGTTTGCTAAATATATAAGTATCCATTGCTAAGTAACGCAAATTTATTTTTGTAAAAATACATAAACTTTCATTCGTATTCTGGCATCATCAATAAAATCAGTCCAAAAAAGTAAAAGGCTAAATTTAAAATGTTGGTCTGGGAGTCCAAATGATCATTTACTTTTTAAGTTTCCAATATAAAATCTTTAATCCGTGCACCTATAGGACACACAGTATGATTTATTTCATTACGTGCTGTGTACAAAATAGGTTCACAATTGGTAAATTGCAAGTTCTGCTGTGCACCTATATGGTTCAAAAAACACTTGATGGCAAGATGCAAAAATCAGCTTGGCAGTCGAGCTGTTAAAAAAATAAACCATATAAAAGGCACTAGCATTGTTCTTTTCCTGTTTTATTTATTTTAAATATTTGTCGCACCATAAAATTTAAATATAACACCTAACAATTAAAAACAATGGATAAAATGTCATTTTATTTGTTTTCGACTGTTTTTGAAATTTATTTTTTCAGTTAAATATTAAATAAATAAATTCAAATACTAAAATAATATGTTTTTTAGACGGTTATACTGGAAAGTATTCGGAACTATTTTTTATAGAAAGGGAACTATTCCATGCATATGTACCGAACGTAAAACAAAAGACGTTTCAGTCCCAAAAACAACGCTTTCTGTTCATCTATCAATAAGCTGCCTTCCAAGTAGCTCCATGTACATTACATTTTTTTTAATGTCAGCAACTGGACACTAAAAAACCTCAAAAACAATAAGAAAAAAAATATTTATACATAATTTTAGCATTACCTATTTATAACGTGGTCGTTCAAAAAATATTGTGTGCACCATGACCGAAACTACACACAGAGAAAAGATTACTTAAAACAAATACACAGTATTTAGATCAAGTACCTCGACTCGCAAATAAAACTACACCAAAAAAAGGATTCCTTGAACCAAGGATACATGTCTTTCGATATGTTCAAAGCAATATACTCTTGTTTTAAGGCTAGCACTTCTTTGAACCAAAGTCAATGTTCTTAAATGAAGCGCTGATTTTCATTCAAAAAGCCGTGCTCTTTATTCAACGTCATTGACTTTGATTGAAAGAAATTCTAACCTTGAAAAAAAAAGAATAGGTTTTAAATATATTGAAAGACACGTAACCTTGGTTCAATTAATCCTTTTTTTTTGTGTATTAATATCAAGTCAGAATGTTTAATTTTGTTACCCTGCAGGCTTGTGTTTTATATTTTTTGTTAATTTTAATGAACACCTTTTCAGAGCAATTGAGGCCGAGATCGAACCAAAACCGTACACAATACCCTGGTACAAAGAGTGTTGGAGCAAAACGGACAAGAAAAGGAAACGAATTATTTATTTGAGTGTTGTTTTGCTTTTGATTATTTTCGTCGCCCTCGGCTTTTATTTTTTGTTTACGGGTAAGTTAATACAAATAATTATTTAATATCTATTATAAGAGATATTTCCGGTACTACTGAGTTTAGTATGATATAGCCAGGGCCCCAGGGATTCGTGGAACCCAGGCCCATACTCAAAAATAGTTATTTATATACCAAGGGACTAAACTGGCTGTTTTAGTCCCGCTGCATTAGTGTTTCCTGAGCGAGCGTAGCGATCGAGGGAAACAGAAATGCAAGAGACTAAAACAGCCAAGTTTAGTCCTGAGGTATATACACTATTTTTTGCAGCACCAAACATAATTTAGGTAGGCGTCTAGAATCGGTTGTTTTATTTTCGTAATTTAATCAAGATGCCTGTAAATTGCGAAAAGTCAGTTTCATGGCTATTGCGATTTCAATTGTTTTTTAATATGGTTAACACAAACGTCAAAAAAAATGGACGAAGTTGATAAATTTTAAGTTATGTATAATTTGTTATTACAATGTTATTTTTAAAGGTTTTTTTTTTTGTTTAAATCAAATAAATTGGTTTGAATTTATTACAAAACACCACCAAACCTAATTTTTGAACAAGCAAAGCACATAGTAAGTATAATATTTTAATATTATCAAGGTTGCCGTGCTTTTTATTTCCTAGGGAGAAAAACGGCAAGTTTAGTCCCGAAAATGAAAGCGTAAAATTAGGTTTTAGTCTTGGTCTTGCAAAAAAATTATTTTTACTTTGTTGAAACAATACGCGTTTAAAACATAAGTATTTAACAAAATATCTGTAAATGTTTAAAAAAAAATAAAACTTTGAGACCATATTAGATCCGCCTTTTCGATTTTTTTATTTTTAATAGTTGACTCGGTTTCAGTATTCTCAAAATACACTAGATATTAATTTTTATCAAAATCCATTAAAACTCAACAAATTTTTCCGCTATATTAGATGCGCCATTTTTAATTTTCAATAATGGATTTAGTTTAAGCATCCTCGAAAACCCCGAGATACTATAGATTATAGTATACTTTAATTTATCAAAACTTCTTAAGCACCAATTTTTGCCGCCATATTGGATCCACCATTTGGAATTTTTAATTTTCAATAGTCAAAAAATAAATCAAATTCAAAAGTTATTTCGATTGGACTTTGAATTAAAAACATGTTTCTATTCTGATTCAGTCGGTAAAAATAGCGTTTCTTTAAATATTTACAGATAATAATAATTATTATTTGTGTTTTAATCGCATATTACTTACAATTTGTAAGTTACGAAATTGACATGAAAGTTTTTTTTTGAAAGCTATGTCTTATAAAAACGTAAAACAATACACTATTTTCGATTTCAAGACTTCAAATTCATATATTTTAATTTTTTTTATAAGCTAAAGCGTGTTCATGGTCAAAGCTTTTTCACCTCTAGTCTTTATATCAATAATATTTCTTATAATAGATATCAAGATAAGAGCCGAGTGCAATGATTTTTCTTTTATAAAATGGAAAAATGTGACATAAAATACAGTAAATGAGGGAGATTGAATCACAATGTCTGAAACAGAACGGTTAGTTGTATAACTAGGAGTTTTAAGAAGCCACGTCAGGCGACTGTACAACATATGTGACGACTTTAGTATATTTTAAAGACACAAGAGAGAATAAACTTTTGTGGCCACTTAACTCAATATACAGTATATCAAAAAGTTTATATTCCTAAAATATCATTATAGTCGGAGAGCTGGTAACCATTTTCATTTTTTTTATTTTCCCTAAAAGTTGAGAGTTCTATATTTTATTTATATTTTATGTCTTAAATTACATTCAAACCAAACTAACAAACCAAATTGATAGGTTCTAAATCCAGTTTCTTTGGATCCTAGATGCTTAAAAAGCTGTGGTAATAAGGTATCCCAAAACTGTATTTTTCCGCATTAAATAAGTTACATTTATTATATTTAGAGTAGGCTAATTTCATAATTTAGTGGCAAAGACAGTAAAAACAGTCTTTAATAAGTGACTTTTTGATTAAATGAAAATGTTTAGATTGACAAATGTAAAATCGACCTTTTAAAGCTATTTTTAGCCCTTTGTCTGTAGAATAATTGTGCATAGCTGTGAAAATAGCCTAATCTGAGTGTAATAAATGTAATATGTTTGACCAAGATTTTTAGGGTACCTCATTTCACCATAAGAAATAAAATTGCTCAACTCTTAGACTAAGAAAAATAAAGCAATAAAAAAGCTACACAGTGTATCCTACACGTTTTTGCAGGGGAGCCTGCAGTATGTACTACAACGACGTGTGTAAGAAGCTCCATGGAGCTCTTAAGCTATATGGACAATAAAATAGATCCATGTGATGATTTTTATCGATTTTCCTGTGGCAACTTCCAGAAGAACACTATAATAGGTAACAAAAAATATTAAGTATCATGGTTTGAAACGTTTAAGTAATTCAATAACCATTTTTAATGAATTTTAATAAATTTTTATAAATTTTTGTAGAATTTAATTAATGTTGATAAATTTTAATAAAATTCTGATAAACTTTGAACAACTTGAAAAATTTAGATATTTTTTTGTTGATATATTTCGATAAGTTTTAATAAATTTTTTTTTTTTTTTTTTTTTTTTTTTTTTTTTTTTTTTTTTTTTTTTTTTTTTTTTTTTTGAAGAAATGGCGGACGTAGCGGATGTCACATTTCTAACAGCCAACTTAAAAAGGCTTAACAAAGACGAATTAGTGAGTACAATTATACAAAAGTGCATACCATCGGTTATTAGTGCCATCATGAGTGAAGGAACGCAAGGAAAACTACGGGAAATGGTGAGATTACATCTAAACTCACAAAACAACATGCCGAGTGAAGCTAACCTAACTTCTGGGACAAAACCTGACACAGGCAAATCGGAAACGGAAATTAAGCTTCAAGAAAAATTAATCGAGCACCTAGAAGGTAGAGTATCAGAACAAATTCAAATAATTGATCTTTTAAAAAATCAAGCATTGCAAAACGGCACTGTGGTTAGGCAACCCATTATACAGCAGTGTTCGCAAAACAGTCTGACAAACACTGAAAGCAGTAAATCAGTGGCTCCTAAAGTTGACTTTCAAAAATATATAAATCTGGATAAAAATACAACAAAAACCGATGCAGACAAAGAATCTTGGCAAAAACCAAGGTACGCAAAGAAAAAAGAAGCTAAAAAAAGTGCGATGAATAAGATTATTGGCACCGCAAACACATCAGAATGTGACAGTTTTGTAGCCGCTGAAAAGAAGGCCTGGCTATATGTCGGTAGAGGTCATCCAAACATGACATCTGAGAAGCTAAACAAACATTTGTCAACAAAAATTCCAAATATACAGTTTCAAATTGAGGAATTACCCAAACATTCAAGCAATTTAGGTAAAAATAAATCGTTCAAAGTGGGCTTTCAGTTTAATTTATTAAACGATGTTTTTAGGCAGGAGATCTGGCCAGAAAACGCCGTAGTAAAGAAGTTCAACTTTTTTCGAAGACAATATAGTTAAAAATACACATTTTCCATATAAAACTGATGGTGAAGAAGACAACAACATAGATAAAGTGTTGCCAAACCCAGATAAATGTGATACATTGAAAATAGTTCACGTTAACTGTCAATCTTATTATAACAAATCACACAGTATCGAAGCTTTTATACAGCAAAGAAAACCTACTATAATAAGCCTTGTAGAAACCTGGGCTACAGAAAATAACATCGAAATGACGATTATACATGGCTATAAAAAAGCTGCTTCATATTTTAGAAAACAACATATTCATGGAGGATGTGCTCTATATGTAAAAGAAGACGAAAGTATTAGGTGTACCGAGCTAAACGTAGCACAATATTGTGCTGAAATGCAATGTGAGGTTAGTGCCATAAAACTGCAAATAAACAATAACTATAAGTGTTGTGTCCTGAGTGTCTACAGGTCACCACCACCAAATGGTGAATTTAATGTCTTTGTGAATCGTTTAACAGATGTGTTAATGTATGTTTCTAATTTTAACATGGATATTTATTTGTGTGGTGATCTGAATATAAACTATCTCGAAAAAACACTGGAAACTCAGGTACTCTTAGACTTAGTTGAAAGTTTTGACTTAAAATGTACAAATACAGAAGATTTCACGAGAATTCACACAGATAAAAATGGAAAAATTTCTAAAACAAAAATAGATTATATTCTGGCAAGTAAAAATATTGAATGTGAGACTAAGGTCCTCCCACCTCATTTTGGGGACCATCTAGCTTTAGAAACTAATTCAAAAATAGATCGAAACGAGAATAATGCTAATTTAAAAATTAATAAACCCAAAAAAGCCAGAAATGTTTCTGGAAAAAATCTAGAAAATTTAAATTTATTTTTAAAACACACCAGTTTTGACAATTTGTACTCTAGGAACAATGAAAGTGTTGACGTTGTTTTTAAAGAATTCATGGATACATTTTTAGCGGCTATAGAGATATGTTGTCCTGAAACACAAAAAAATAATAAATCCACACAAAAAAGTAAAAGCTGGCTAACACCTGAGGTTGTAACATCAAGTAAGAACTTGAAAAACCTATTTTGGTTAGCAAAAAACATGAACGATAGCAACACCTTTTTACTGTACAAACAAGCAAAAAAACAACATAATAAGTTAATCGAAGAAACTAAAAAGATATATTATCAGAGCCTAATAAATAACTCTGACAATAAACAAAAAAAAATATGGCAACTTGCTAACCAAAATTTAGGCAGAAATAAAAAACACAAAAATATAATACTTGATGAAAACAACGAACAGGTGTCTAGTCCCAATGAGCTAGCGCTTGTTTTTGGTAAATATTTTTCTGAAATCACACATGCCACATTAAAGGACCACTTTGGTGATAATTTACCAGATAAATGCACTGTTTCCAAGCCAAATAACAATATATTTAATTTTAGACCTGTTACTAGCACTGAAATTTTAAATATAATAAAAAACCTAAAAAACAAAAAAAGCTGTGGCCCTGATAATGTGTCAATAAAAATATTAAAATCAGTCGCCAACTGCATATCAGAACCACTAGCTCATCTCGTAAACTACTCCATACAAGAGGGTAAATTTCCTAGTTCTTTAAAAACGGCGTCAACAATCCCAATATATAAAAAAAATAATCCCAAAGACAAGGCCAACTATAGGCCAGTGGCTATATTAAACAATATCTCGAAAGTATTCGAAAGAATAATGTACCTACGAATAGTAGAATTTATAGAAAGTAAAAATATATTAACTCATTTTCAACATGGCTTTAGAAGGGGTAGGTCGACTGAGACCGCCGCACACACTTTTACTGATTATATTCATAAAAAAATGGATGAGGGTTTATTTGTGGCGGCGCTCTTATTCGACCTATCAAGAGCCTTCGATTGCCTAAAAATATCTTTTACAAGAGATAAGCTCTTTAGTGTAGGTTTTAGAAACAATGTACTTGCATGGTTAATTGATTTTCTTTCCCACAGGAAAATGTATGTTCGAATTGGTGAAACAATTTCAAAAATTTTTAATATAGACATAGGCGTACCTCAGGGGTCTGTGCTGGGACCCCTTATCTTCTTGCTGTATGTCAACGATATGCCAGAGCATGTAATCGCCGAAATAATAGCTATGTTTGCAGACGATACTTCCTTTGGGGTTTCAGCGCAGACTCCTGATGACCTAATAAGAAAAATTAAAATAATTATAAAATCCTTTTCAGATTGGTGCAACGCCAATAACCTCATTTTGAATTTGGATAAAACGGTTTGTTTATTTTTTAATAACATTATCAATTTGGATCCCATAATAAATATAAATATAAATGGAAAAAATATTTTGCCGACACAATCCACCAAATTTTTGGGGGTGTATTTAGATTGTGGTTTTAAATGGGATGAACAAGTAAATTCGGTATGCAAAAAGTTAAGTAGCGCGTTTTATGCAATTACAAAGTTAAAACCTGTACTACCTCTGGAAGGTATCTTAAATGTTTACTATAGCCTGGCTTTTAGCCACATTAATTATAATGTTGTTCTCTGGGGTAATAGTGTAAGTTGGAATAGAGTATTTATTGCTCAGAAACGAATTATTAGAAGAATGTTTAGTCTCAAATTCAGAGAAACTTGTAAAAGCACCTTTCAAAAATATAAAATTTTGACAATGCCATGCATCTACATCTATAGATGCCTGGTATATATGCATGAAAATCAGTTTTTATTTAACAAAAACTCAGACTTCCATGGGTACTTTACCCGAAGGCGTGATGAGTTATGTATTCCTTTGCATAAAAAAGCTAAATTTGAAAAATCTATATCTTATGTAGGCATAAAAATATATAACAAACTACCGGGCCTGTATAGATGTCTCTGTATAAAAACATTTAAAATTAAAGTTAAAGACTTTTTAACAAATAAAGCTTATTATTCGTTAGAAGAATTTTTAAACGATAATCTTGAGGATAATTTATAATATCTATAATATAAGTAATTGTATCTTTTTCTTTGACTTGTATATCCGCCGTAAGGTGGCTTTTGTACATCAATAAATTCTTATTCTTATTCTTATTCTTAATTTTAATAATATTGATAAATTATGATAAAGTTTAATAAATAATTATAACTTTAGAAAAAAATTAAGAGGTTTTAAATAAATTCTGATAAATTTTGATAAATTTTCATATATCTTGATAAATTATAAAAAAATTTGATAAATTTTGATTAATTTTGATTATTTTAATAATTTCTGATAAATTCTAAAAATTTTCATAAATTTTAATAAATATTGACAAATAGTGATAAATTTTAATAAATTTTGATAAACTTTGATAAATTTTGATAAATTTTGATAAATTTTAATAAATTTTGATAAATTTTGATAAATTTTGATAAATTTTGATAAATTTTGATAAATTTTGATCAATTTTGATAAATTTTGATAAATTTTAATAAATTTTGATAAATTCTGATAAACTTTGTTAAATTTTAATTAGTTTTAATAAATTATCATAAAATGTGATTTATTTTAATAAATTTTAATACATTTTGATAAATTTTGATAAATTTTGATAAATTTTGATAAATTTTGATAAATTTTGATAAATTTTGATAAATTTTGATAAATGTTGATAAATTTTGTTAAATTTTGCTAAATTTTAATAAATTTTGATAAATGTTGTTAAAGATGGTAAATTATTATAAATTTCGATAAATGTTGATAAACTTGAATAAAATTTGATAAATTTTGATAAATTTTGATAAATTTTGATAAATTTTGATAAATTTTGATAAATTTTGATAAATTTTGATAAATTTAATTTATTTTAATAAATTTTGATAAATTCTGATAAAATTTTCATGAATTAATTATTTTAATAAATTTTGATAAATAAAAATGTATAAAATAAATATGATTAATCATTTTAAAGGTAATATGGAATCAAAATCAGTCCGAGAAATTAACAAAGAGGAAATACAGTCTCAAATTAGAAATATGTTAGAGCAGCCGATCGGCCATAACGAAATAGAAACGAAAGCTTTCAATTTAGCAAAGAAATTTTATCGAGCTTGCATGAACGAATCTGCAATTGAAGCAGGCGGATTAAAAAGGATAAAACAAATTTTTAAGCAAATCGGCGGATGGCCTTCTCTTGATAAAGATAATTGGCGTGAAAGTCAATTCGATTGGAAGGAAGCTGTACATAATCTCCGACAACTTGGGATTAATTTCGAACTCTTTTTCAGCATTAAGGTGGATAAAGATAATTCTGATCCATCGAAGTATACTTTATTCGTAAGTACATTTATTATTTTTCAATCGGTTTTAGATTAAATATGCTTTGATGGAAAATACGTTCGTTTTATTAAGTTTTTATTTGTATTTCAAAATGTTTACCTCCTTCAAAAGAAAAATAATTTTATAAAAAAAAACGTTTCTTTAAACGTCAGTAAGTATAAGTAACGTTTTACTTAAATTCTTTCCATACATTTTAATGTTTAAATGTCTGGTTTAAATATTACCTATACATGTATTTTAAATTTATTTATAGATATGAGATGAAAAAGTATTTATTTAACTAAATATACTTTAATATACTTATAAACGTATATGTTTATGAATTTAAATACGTCCATCTGATGGTGTTCGTACACGGTAAAAATAAATTACATTAAATTACATAGTCCGTAAATGGTAATATGTTGCTATAGACCGGAATGGTAAAAATTACATAGTCCGTAATGGTAATGTTTTGCATAGACCGGAACAGTAAAAATTACATAGTCCATAATGGTAATATTTTGCATAGACCGGAACGGTAAAAATTAAATAAATTAAGTATGTAACCTGTATAAATGAAGACGAAGATTTTTGTATTTGACGGTATAATTTCATTAAAAAATCTGCCAAGGCCTTTCAAATCGTTATCGATTCATCATCAGGGCTGGCACTGAAAAGTAAGAAAAAGGGGGGCATAAATACGGTGAAAATGGGGTTATTAATTTTAGGGGTTGGGTTTTAAAAAGTTTTTTAAAAAGTTTTTAAAAAATTTTAAAAAAGTTTTTCTACTTACTTGTCAGTGCCTGGACAAAATTGCATAAAAACTAATTGTACACATAATAAATTATAACAAATAAAACATAAATTATAAAAATTACACAATAGAAACTGTTAAGAACAAAATTAAAATTAAAATAAGGCGCGATCGATGTGTAAACAAATACTGACTGATAAAAATTATTGTGAGAAGCAGTGAGCAGCGGTTAAAAACAAGGTATCAAGAGCGCAGTTTAATTAAATTAAATTTTTAAAAAGAGGTTTAAAATTATTGTTAAGCTTTACCTGGTTATTGATACAAAGGTCTTTTTGATGTTTAAGGGCGCGGGTGATTTCAAGATCTTCCAAAAGAGATAATTTTAGGTCATATTTATGGGTGTAACGTAGATGAAGGATTTCGGAATTTTCGTGTGGATTAAAATTATGGTTGTTGAATTTTATATGGTGTCCAAAAACAGATTTTGTAGGCCTTTTTATGTGCTCGCCGCATCTTAAATCAAGGGGTCGCGTCGTTTTTCCGATATAAAACCTCCCACAGGGGCAGATAATTTTGTAGATTCCACTTTTTGATAAAAGAGGTATAGGGTCTTTGGTGTTAATTAGGTAATCATTCAATTTGGCGGAAGATTTAAATGCGATGTTCTTGTCCACATGTTTAAAAAGGTGGGAGATTCTATAAGAGATTGGGCCTATGTAAGGAAAGGAAATATAACTTTTTACTAAATTGTTTATTACAGGGTAGGCTAGATTAAGGCGTTTTTTGCGTTCGAAGTTATTTAGTATTTTATTTACTGTTGAGGGAGGGAAACCGTTTTTAGAAGCTAAGTATTTAATTGTATTTATTTCTTTATTTCTATTTTCAGTGGAGAGGGGATATTAAGTGCGCGATTAATGTAACAATTTAGGGCTGATTTTTTATGGGAAAATGCATGGCAAGAGTCGTAGGGGATTATGTGGTCAGTCTGTGTAGGTTTTCTGTAGATGTCGTTTTCAAAGTCATGTTCGTTTCTGGTGATCGTTATATCTAAAAAGTTTATGGATTTATTTGTTTCTAATTCAAGGGTAAATTTTATATTTGGATGAACTGAGTTTATTTGATTTAAGATGCGCCGAGCATCATTTTCATTGCCCTGTAAAATAACGTAAATATCATCGACATACCTTCTCCATAATATTATTTCGTTAAAAATGTTTAATATATTATTTTGTTCCAAATTGTCCAGAAAAAGGTCCGAAAGATAACCCGAGAAGGGGTTACCCATTGCTAGACCTTCTTCCTTATAAAATTTATTATTAAAAGTGAAAGTATCTTGGTCAAGACAAAGTTGTAATAAAGCCAATAGGTCCATTTTTACTCGATCGTGAATTTTATTAGTCAGAATTTTACTTACTAAGGGGATAGTTTCTTTTTTGGGGATCGAGGTGTATAAATTTTTGACATCAAAGGAAAGCATCATGTAGTCGTTTTGTGGCTTTATTGTGGAAAGGTTTTCTATAAGCTGGGAGGTATTTTTTATGGTAAATTTGGGTTTGAAATTGGATAAGGAAGAAATTAAATTTAGTGTAAACTTGGCGATATTTTCAACAGGGGTATTGTAAAAACTGACTACGGGACGAATAGGGGTATTGATTTTATGGATCTTAGGGAGTCCATATAATCTGGGTAGAAAGGGGTTGCTATGAAGGAGGTTGTGACCTTTGTATTTATTAATTGTATATTCACACATATTAAGATATGACTTGGTTTTTTTGATTAGGTTTCTAAGGGGGTTGGAGCTGACTAAATTGAAGTTGTTATCTGTTAGGAATGACTCTACCTTACTGATATAATCGGTTTTGTTCATAATTATAAGACAATTACCCTTATCGGCTTTTGAGATGATTAAATTATTAATTGATATCTTGTTTTTAACGCTTCTCAAGGTTTTCCAATGCGGTGACTGATTTTTGTGTGCAACTGTTGATTTTTGCTCTTGTAGTAGGGCCAAGCATTTGTTTCTAAGGGTTTGTTGCTCTTCTGGATCTGTTGTTGCACTGTTGATTAAAATGTCAATGTCGATCGAAAATTCTGAGAGTTTATTGTTGCTTAGTAAGGTTGGATGGCAAATTTTAAACCTTTATCTAGGAGCTCTGTTTCTTCTCTATTAAAGTGAATGTTGGTCAGGTTTTGTACTCTGGCATGGAATATATGGTGAGGCTCAGTGTAGTTAAGTTTTTGTATATTATCTCGTACTATTTCAGATCTCAATGCGTTCAGTTTGTTCTCTAATCTTTTAAATTTTATGTATTTTTGATGTAATACATTTGAATTTACATGGTCTAGAATGTGCTGAATTTCAAGATGATGGAGGTGGAAGACCATTTTGTTATATGCGATTTTGAGTTCAATGTTTAGTCTATTAAGGTGTCTGTATTTGTTGTTTCTTTCTGTTTGTATCCATTTGATTTTTAAACCTTCTCTTAAATTTATGGGGCGTTTTGAGATTTTTGCTTTTGCAAAGGTCGGGATTAAGTGTTCGTGAAGGCAGCGATTTAAAAACAAATATCGACCTCTGTGTTTCCTCTTTTTACTGCAATTTTGTCGTAGCTGGTCGAGAGAACCATATTGTTCAATTATAAATTAAGTATGTAACCTGTATAACCGTTATAAATGAAGACGAAGATTTTTTGTATTTGACGGTATAATTTCATTAAAAAATCTGCCAAGGCCTTTCAATCGTTATCGATTCATCATCAGGGCTGGCACTGAAAAGTAAGAAAAAGGGGGGCATAAATTACGGTGAAAATGGGGTTATTAATTTTAGGGGTTGGGTTTTAAAAAGTTTTTAAAAGTTTTTAAAAAATTTTAAAAAGTTT
>OY294046.1:40201244-40374267 GCA_958510825.1 Brachypterus glaber
CGCCAAATTGAATGATTACCTAAACACCAAAGACCCTATACCTCTTTTATCAAAAAGTGGAATCTACAAAATTATCTGCCCCTGTGGGAGGTTTTATATCGGAAAAACGACGCGACCCCTTGATTTAAGATGCGGCGAGCACATAAAAAGGCCTACAAAATCTGTTTTTGGACACCATATAAAATTCAACAACCATAATTTTAATCCACACGAAAATTCCGAAATCCTTCATCTACGTTACACCCATAAATATGACCTAAAATTATCTCTTTTGGAAGATCTTGAAATCACCCGCGCCCTTAAACATCAAAAAGACCTTTGTATCAATAACCAGGTAAAGCTTAACAATAATTTCAAACCTCTTTTTAAAAATTTAATTTAATTAAACTGCGCTCTTGATACCTTGTTTTTAACCGCTGCTCACTGCTTCTCACAATAATTTTTATCAGTCAGTATTTGTTTACACATCGATCGCGCCTTATTTTAATTTTAATTTTGTTCTTAACAGTTTCTATTGTGTAATTTTTATAATTTATGTTTTATTTGTTATAATTTATTATGTGTACAATTAGTTTTTATGCAATTTTGTCCAGGCACTGACAAGTAAGTAGAAAAACTTTTTTAAATTTTTTTAAAAACTTTTTAAAAAACTTTTTAAAACCCAACCCCTAAAATTAATAACCCCATTTTCACCGTATTTATGCCCCCCTTTTTCTTACTCTTCAGTGCCAGCCCTGATGATGAATCGATAACGATTTGAAAGGCCTTGGCAGATTTTTTAATGAAATTATACCGTCAAATACAAAAATCTTCGTCTTCAAAAATTAAATAGTCCAGAATGGTAATACTTTGCATAGACCGGAACGCTAAAAATTACATAGTCCAGAATGGTTTGGACTTTTTGACATAGAGACTTGAAATTTGAAAAAACATATTTACTACTTAGAAAATTTTTGTTCCAAATTACAATTCTGTGTCAAACCTTTTTTGAAATCTCGTAGCGTAAAGTTCATTTGGTTTAATAAACCAAACGATTTGCACCCTTAATAGGAGTATAAACTGCTTACACTTTCTTTAAAGATCTATTGGTTGATAAAGATCGTAATTTATAATGAATGTAAATTTTAGGCCACAAATAAAGCATTTAAATATCGTACATAAATAATACCTTTTTTTACACTTTTAACACTTTAACCTAGCAGCATGCGTCGCTATCTCTCTAACAATAACAATAGATAGATAGATAGATAGATAGATAGATAGATAGATAGATAGATAGATAGATAGATAATTTATTTATGTTAATACACTATAGTGCTTACACAAGTCAAACAAAATACATAAAAATAAAAATAAACAACAGATTAAAAATACAGAGATACAAAACTATCATCAATTAAAATCACAGTTAAAATATTCATCGTATGAATAAAAAGCCTTCTTTAAAAGGAAGGATTTAATTCTTGCCCTAAAGGTATGGATAGAAAGAGCCTTAATATCGTTGGGAAGTTTATTGTACATATTTACAGCTATATAACTTGGACTTTGTTTTTGGCTTTTTGAAAGACGAAAGAATCTGGGTCTTAGATCGGAATTATTTCTTGTATTGTACGAATGTATATTATTATTTAACTGAAGCCTTTCAAAGTTATTTTTAACATACAATAAACTTTCAAATATAAACTGGGACGGAAATGTTAAAATATTTAGTTTCACAAAAGAGCTACGACAGTCGTCTCGGTATTGTAAATTATCAAGAATTCTCACAGCCCGGCGTTGAAGTCCAAAAATTCTGTCCCAGGTTGAAGTTGTTCCCTAAGCTAGAACAGAATAACTTAGAACTGAATGGCATAGAGAAAAATATACCGTTTTTAAAATACGCTGCGATACACAGTCACTGAGCATTCTAAGTAAAAATACATTACTACTTAATTTCTTTGCAACATTGTCTATATGATTGTGCCAGTTAAGCTTAGAGTCGATATGAACACCTAAAAACCTAGCGCAATCTACCATGTTTGGAATATCACGATTACTAGAATCCCTTAAGGATAATATCATTGTTTGAGTTTTTGTTTCGTTTAGTTTTAGTGAGTTAACGGTAAACCATAACTCAGCATTTGATCGTGCACTCTGAGATTCATTAATAGCAGTACTTAGATTTTTATTTGAATTTGAAAGAGTGGTGTCATCTGCAAAAAGAGTAAAACAAGTATCTAATATATTCAAGGAAAGATCATTTATATAAATGAGGAACAGTAGAGGGCCGAGTACAGAACCTTGTGGCACCCCTAGTGTTATATGCATTTCATCAGATAACTTTCCATTAATTTTTACTCTTTGACTTCTATTCTCTAGGTAGGATTTAATAAGCTGGAGACTTATATCATCAAATTTATACCTGGATAGCTTATTAATAAGTAAATCAGGCCGCACACAATCAAATGCCTTAGTTAGATCACAAAAAGTTGTTAGTAAATATTCACCTTTTTCAAAGCAATCTATTGCTTTTTCTATGAAATTTAATATTGCATCCGTAGTATTTTTTCTTTTCCTAAATATTAAACGGTTCGTCTTATGATGCGACGCCTTTTGGGTTATCGTCTAAAGCGCACGCGCGTCTTAAAATAACATAGCCCGACATTGTAAAATCATGTAAAAATAGGTAAATCAATGTAAATATATTTTTTTACATTATTTTACATAAATTCATGAATTATGCATAGTCCAGAATAGTAAATTTACTATTCCGTACTATGTAAATCCATGTATTTTTACATTATTTTACATGCAGTTTTTACAGTGTATGGTTATTATATTATTTACAGCACCTGAGCTAGAATAATATTATACGGTAGTTTCAAATTTTCAAAAAATATCAAAAATTCTTGGATATAAATTTTTTTCATGAAAAAATAAGCAACGTTTTTTTTCAAATGTCCGTCCGTCCTCTGTCTGTCTGATGGTGAACACGATAACTCAAGAACGAATAATCCGATCGATCTTTTCAGGAAAAATCAAGTTCTACGAAGGGAAGATCTTTATTGTTTTTGAAAGTAAATGTTATGGGGGGTTAAACTTAAAAAAAATCGAAAAAGCTGAAAGAAAATTCCTATTAACGTACTTTTTCAGGAAAAATTACTTTTATTATTTTATTTATCAATATTTTAAATTTTTTGTGATTTTTTTTTTTTGAACAAAATTAAAATTTATCGTTTTTTGCAAAAATAATATTTAATAAAAAAAAATGAAAACTTTTTTTGAAAACTTTTTTTTTAATAATTTTTAGTTTTTCAAAAAAGATCTTTTAAAAAAAATATTTTTTTTATTTTTTTGAAAATTATTATTTTTAAGTATAGGAAATTGAATACATATACACGGTGTATTTGAAATAGGGTCGGAAATTTTAACTGTAGAATCATCAGTTAATCATAAAAAAATAAAACTAAGAAAAAAAGTTTCCATACATGTAGGTCGAAAAAACGATTTTAAAGCTACCATAGCGCTTTAAGGAGACCATAGCTCCATTAGGATTGATTTTTGGAAGTACCTGTATATGAGGTTTTTTTCTTAGTTTTTGATGTAGAATAACATTGCATCATTAAAATTTTGGTTTTCAACATTTTAGTATTTAATTTTTCGTCCTCGAACCGTAGAATTTCACCTTCAAATTAATTTTTCTCGAAAACCGTTAATCCTACAGTATTACAACAAGAGTACCTTTTTTATGTATTTTGACCTGAGGAATCATATTTCAAAAATAAAATTGCAAAAAAGTTACACAGAAAAAATTTTGGGACAAAAAACTGATAAGCCCTCCCCGTTTCGCACACCCCTGGTTGAAATAAGTACATGAAAATAACACATAAAAACGGGCCTTGGTAAGATTAGTTGACGTGCAAAACCTCGTTGATATATCTCAAAGGGTTCTTGAGTTATTAAATACAAACCGATTTTTTTTAGCCATTTTCAAAGGGGCGTAGCTCCCTTATGACGCATTTTTAGACATATGTTTATAAGAACTTTTTGTCATATTTTATGATGTAGAATTATCAGTTAAAATTTCCGAACCTATTTCAAATACACCGTGTATGTATACAGGGTGTATTTGAAATAGCGTAGGAAATTTTAACAGGTGATTCTACATGATAAAATATGACAAAAAGTTCCTATAAACATATCTCTAAAAATGCGTCATAAGGGAGCTACGCCCCTTTGAAATTGGCTAAAAAAATCGGTTTTTATTTAATAACTCAAGAACCCTTTGAGATATATTAACGAGGTTTTGCACGTGAATTAATCCCAATAAGGCCCATCTTTGTATATCATTTTCACGTACTTATTTAAACCAGGGGTATGCGAAACGGGGGGGCCTTATCAGTTTTTTGTCCCAAACTTTTTTCTGTGTAACTTTTTTGCAATTTTATTTTTGGAATATGATTCCTCAGATCAAAATACATAAAAAAGGTACTCTTGTTGTAATACTGTAGGATTAACCGTTTTCGATAAAAGTTCATTTGAAGGTGAAATTCCACGGTTCGAGGACGAAAAATTAAATACTAAAATGTCGAAAACCAAAATTTGAATGATGCAGTATTCTTCTACATCAAAAACTAAGAAAAAAAGTTTCCATACATGTAGGTCGAAAAAACGCTTTTAAAGCTACCATAGCCCTTTAAAAATGGTGCATATTTAGGAGACCATAGCTCCATTAGGATTGATTTTTGGAAGTACCTGTATATGAGGTTTTTTTCTTAGTTTTTAATGTACATTCGCCCTGCATCATTAAAATTTTGGTTTTCAACATTTTAGTATTTAATTTTTCGTCCTCGAACCGTGAAATTTCACCTTCAAATTAATTTTTCTCGAAAACGGTTAATCCTACAGTATTACAACAAGAGTACCTTTTTTGTGTATTTTGACCTGAGGAATCATATTTCAAAAATAAAATTGCAAAAAAGTTACACAGAAAAAAGTTTGGGACAAAAAACTGATAAGCCCCCCCCCGTTTCGCACACCCCTGGTTGAAATAAGTACATGAAAATAACACATAAAAACGGGTCTTGGTAGGGTTAGTTGACGTACAAAACCTCGTTGATATATCTCAAAGGGTTCCTGAGTTATTAAATAAAAACCGATTTTTTTAGCCACTTTCAAAGGGGCGTAGCTCCCTTATGACGCATTTTTAGACATATGTTTATAGGAACTTTTTGTCATATTTTATGATGTAGATCATCTGTTAAAATTTCCTACGCTATTTCAAATACACTGTGTATATATACAATTTACTGTGAATAATATATAGTGCGGTCCAAAAGTCACCCTCCCCCCCCCCCTTTTAACTTTTGAACGAGTTGAGATATCGACTTCAAATTTAGAACTCTTAAATAAGACAACTTAAACTATCTTTTAGCATATATTTGATATTTTCAGCTCTTAAAATGTGGGCAGGGGGGTAGGGGGAACATTTTTTTAAATGGAAAGGGGGTCGTGTGATACATCATTTTAAAGCTTATTAAATTCTCTATTTAAACTAACATTTTTAAATTTATTAAAAATGTTTTTTAAGGTTTTGATTTTTCAATTTTTTGTGTTAAAACATTCGATTTTTTAAGTTTTTTTTTATAATTTTTTATTTATGTCAACTAAAATTAGTTTAAAAGTATAATTAACATTTGTTTATGATGAAATTAGGCATTTTTAAAAAATTATTTGTTTTTTTAGAGGAATTTTGACATTAATGCCCATTTTCAACCCCATTTTAAACCCAATTTTTTTTTTAATTTAAAAATATGTAGTTAAATGGAGAATTTTATAAGCTTTAAAATGATGTATTACACGACCCCCCTTTCCATTAAAAAAAATGTCCCCCCATGCCCCCCTGCCCATATTTTAAGAGCTGAAAATATCAAGTTTAAGTTGTCTTATTTAAGAGTTCTAAATTTGAAGTCGATATCTCAACTCGTTCAAAAGTTAAAGGGGGGGGGGGGTGACTTTTGGACCGCACTGTATAATGGAATGCATAGCATTAAATATCTTCACAGATTGTTTATTTTAGGTTTAATATGAAGGTTTACCAGGCTTTTTATCAGCTTTTTGAAACTTAAATTCTTATTAAAGGAGAGGAAATAAAAATATCTTAAGATATGCTCTAACTCAATAAGGACAGTTATTTATGTCACTAACATTTGAAAAGCATTGAAAGAATATGAAAACATTGTCTTTTAGCAGTTTTGTTATTTTATTTAATTTATTGTTTTTTAGATAGAAGACCCGTTTTGTAGTCCATCACAATTAAGCAGTGACGTAAAGACAATGTACTTAGATTATATGATTGACACAGCCGTATACTTTGGTGCAAGTAGACATCAAGCCAGAATAGACCAAACAGAAGTCCTTAATTTCTTCTTAAAATTAGCTAAGGTGAGTCTAGGTATTAGGGCTAGGTCTAGGTCTATTTATTTCAACTAATATTATAGAACATTTACTTTTAGTTTCTAACGTTTCATATTTTTAACTATATACAGCATTTTGTTATTGCATCAAGTTGGATTATACTGCAATATAATAATAATTAATTAGTTATTATTAGTTATTATTAACAATGAAACAGAAATTTAAATTCCATATAATAATAACTAATAGTATAATATAAATTTAAACTCACCCTATACTAAACTAAGAAACACCTTATATCGTATCGATCAAAACTTCTAAATTACTTAAAAATAATGTGTGGACTCATGTTTGACACACATGTCAAACATGGATGCTTGACTTATGGGTCAAATGCGCATGCTTGAATAATAACATTTTACAGTATATATACTGTAAAATTAACGTTTTACCGTATATATACTTTATTTATAATTATTTTTACGCTGTACAGGGTGATCAGTAACTGCCTTGCCAAAATTTAGGAGGTGATTTTACATCCAAAAATATAAAAAAAAGTTTTTATAAAGGTTGGTCCGGAAATTAACCCTAAGGGAGCTACGGCCCTTCGAAGTTATTAAAAAAACTCATAAATGAAAATAATTTACATGTTTGTTTAACCTCTTACTATTCTACCTAATTAAATATCCCCTAAGTCCAGGACTTGTGTGGGCTAGGGAACCACCGGCTTATGCTGACTTTCGAACCAGTTTCTAGGGAGTGTCTGTTTCACTTATCGCCTATCGCCAAACGAAAAGTGAAGGTTACACAGAAATTCTTTCACTTTATATGCTAGAAAAAGGCTTAACTAAGGGCTTAACTGAAGGGATAATCACAAAAATTTAACAAAACGATTAAGCTTATTAACAAAGTCTTGATTAATATTTGAAATAAATGGGATTAAATTTGTAAGGGCTTTCTGATCAATAACTAACATCGCGTTAGCTTTATTTTAGTGTATTTTTTTAGTTTTTTTTTTTTTCGTAAGGGGTAATATTCGAAAAGAAAGTTACGGGTGGTTTTATTTAAATTGTTTTAATTAATGAGTATTAAAAAATGAACAAATTAAGCTATTAAAAAAATCTTTAGTAATAACTGAGAAATAGGCATTTAAAAAACGTTTAACTTTTTTAAAGTTTTTTGAACTTTTCTCAAAAACGGTTAAAGATATCCAAAAAAAACTAAATATTTTTAAAATCTGCATAAAAAACTGCATCTTATTGATGTATAATGTTTCTGGAAAAAAAATAAGGCCGAAAACAACGATATTTAACTTTTTTTTTCAAAAAAGCAGTAGCATTTATCTCAGAATCCCAAACCAAAACTTAACAAATGGAGGTCAAATTCGTGTTCAGCATCAAAAAGTACATCGAAAATGATATATCAGACAAAATGGAGGCATATGTTTTTTTTGTCGACCAGTGTAATTATAATTAAACAGTTAGATTACAGCAACATTGTTTTGCTAGATTTCCGAAGAAGCGCAAGCTGTTAATGGAACAATTTCATACAATCCACTCACACTGTCTGAACTTCAGTACGAGTTTCCCAGCATACCCTGGTTTAAATATATTAATGGAATTTTAAGCCCAGTCGAGAAAATCACTTACGACGATATCGTATCGGTTTCGCACCCCGTCTATCTGAAGAAACTGGAATACGTCATGGAAACTACACCGAAACGGTAAGTTTTTAGATTTGTTTGTACCGTAAAACCTTGCAACTTTGCCCAGAGCGTTCAACTTTGCCCACCTGCTAGGTGACATGATTTATTTTCTTTGAACGTGGCAATATAGCAGAAAGGTTTGATGTTAGTAGTTTGCTTTCTATAAGTGTCGAGACGCGCTCAGTACTTCAACAGCTGCCCTACTGTTGTGTTGTGCTTCAAAATCGGGTAAGCAAATATCGGCTATATTTTGGCGGTTTTTAGCACTGGAAGCTAAGGTTTGCTGTGACTTTATTTATTGAAATATTTTGATAAAATTTGGACTAGGTATTCCTTGATATATTGTTACCAAAATAATGATATAAAATTTTAGTTTGTTAAGGGGGCCCTTGCAAAAGAAAAAGAAAATTTATTTATTTATATTTATTTTAATGCTATGTTACACTTCTCATATAATGATTTTTTGTATTTTTGTAGTTTTTTTTTAATAAAATAATATGTTAGTCACTTTTTAATTTTTTTATTGCATTCCTATACAGTGAAAAACATTTTTTAAAACGTATACAGTGGGCAAGGATGTGCTAAGCATTGTTAAAGTTGCCTCAAAGTATTCTTTTTTGTATTATGGGCAAATATGAAATTTTTGGATATTTTATTTAAACAAACAACAGATTATATAAGGCATATATACATGCTTAAATTTAAATAAAATATATATTACATTCTTAACCTACTGATGTTTGCTTAGGTTTTTAGTCCTTACTCTTACTCAAGGTCCTCATCTTTTTCTTGTGGTTAGTTAAAAAATATTCATAACACAGGGCCACAAAAAAAATATTAACACATTAAATAGGTGAATTAGGCAAAGAAGGGAAATATTCCAGGAATTTCATAATTTACACAGGCCCACAAAAAAAAATTTTGAGTCTTGAATTCCAATATAATTTCCTATGTATTTTTTCCCGCTGAAACTGAATTCGCAATCCGTTTAACCCCTACACTTCAGGATTTTGGCATAACCTCAAAAAACACCCGAAAAACTACTGAAACCGCTAAAATTATCTATGCCATACCACTGTCACCCTCCTGTCCCCAAATTACTAATTCTATAACCCCAGAACCCCATAACCCCCTAACTTATAATACCATAGCCACATAACCTCAAAACCCCGTAACCTCATTAAGTATCATAGAAAAATCTAGTTTGGAAAAACAGAACAAATTCTTCAATTTTTTTTTGTTTGAACATAGTCATAGGTAAGTAACTCTATAACCCCAAAATCCCCTAACACCATAACCTCAAAATCCCTTCACTTCGTAATCCACTATCCTATTCTGTGGAGAAGTCCGGTTAAAAAAATAATGAGGTAGACCTTGATTCATGACTTCACTCACAAAACTCTTATAATTTCGAGAACCGGACTTCTCCACAGAATAGGATGATGGGGTTGAGAGGTTATAATATATGGGGTTACGGAGTGAGGAGGTGTGATGGGATTTTAGGGTTATACAGTTACTTATTCATAACTATGTTCTACAAGAAAATTTCACGTAATTGTTCTGTTTTCCCAAACCAGATTTTTCTACTTAATGAAGTTACGGGGTTTTGAGGTTATGGAGTAATGGTATTCCGAGGTTAGGGGATTATGGGATTACAAAATTACGAATTTGGAAGAAGAGGGTGAAAGTGGTATGGAGTAGATGATTTTAGCGGTTTCAGTAGTTTTTCGAGTGTTTTTTGAGGTTATGTCAAAATCCTGACGTGTAAGGGTTAAACGGGTTACGGATTCGGTTTCAGCGGGAAAAAATACATAGGAATATCATACTGGAATCCAAGACTCACAATTTTTTTTGTGGGCCTTTGTAATTTATGAAATTCCTGAAACGTTTCCCTTCTTTGCCTCATGCACATATTTAATGTATTACTGAGGCATAATAGTTTGTGATATGTTTAACTTTTTGTGTCAACAGATGCGTTTCAAAGCAAAGTACAAAATGCCTATCTCAGTCAATTTCGTCCAAAAAGTGCAATCTTTCCCTTCTTGCTATCACCCGTTCAATTTCTTGATTATATTATAGTTACTAGGTTTATTTAATTATTTTAGTGTGTTAGCAAATTTCATCGCATGGCATACTTTACAACATTTAATAAATTATTTACCGGCGGCAGTGTTAGACAGGGGCTACGAATATCTGGAGAAGGTGAACGGCAGAAATACCAGAAAACCCCGTTGGAAAATATGCATTACAGCAACAGAGGATAGGTAAATATTTTCCTTTCGTATAAAGACGCTTTGCAGTTTCTTGGCTTATATTTTTAATTTTAAATAAGATTTTCAGTGAAATCTGATTTACAATTTACATTTGAAAACTTTTTATGAGTAAAGTGCTAATTTTGCTTTCCCATTTTGAAAATTTTTAAAATTTCGGAAAGCCCTGTATTCGTGAAAAAATTTTCAATTTTTTTTAGTATTTTTGCGTTTTGTGATGTTTTATGTCGACATAAATCGATTACAAGCAAAAAAAATGTTGTCGCTCGATCGATTGGTCGTTCTGCCCGGGAAATCTTGTATACACGATAACTTAAGAACGCTTTAAGCTACATACATTAAATTTGGTATAAAGGTATGTTACCAAAGATCTCGCTAGGGATTGTTTTTGGAAAACATTGGGTGGGGCAAGGGGGGCAAATGGGGTGGGTAAACACAATAATTATTCACAAAAAAGAGAAAATTGCTATGACTAAATATTTTTAAATGTTTTTAATATTTTCGTAAAAATTCGTATGTAAAGGTTTTTGAGGTCGGCGAAACTGAATCTGATAACTAAATTTTTCTAACTCCACCCCCGGGGGTATAGGGTGATTATTTTCAAATATTTAGTATATTGTAGTGAAAATTGGTATATAGGGGTTTTTGAGGTAACTAAATCTGATAATGAAAAATTCTAACACGCAAAATTGTTCTGAAAAACATATACAATTATACCGATGCGCAGTACGGTTTGGTAAAACATATTTATGAGCAGAAGGGTTTAATAATACATGCGAATGCGCAAAAGTGTTCTGGAATATATTTATACGCAAATGTATTTAATAGTATATACTCATGCGCAAAATTATTTTGACAAACATAATAAATATACTATGCGCAGTAGTGTTTGGTGGAACATATTGCTTAGAAATCTTTAATAATACATACGAATGCGCAAAAGTGTTCTAGTAAACATATACAAATATACCATAGAAAAAATGTTATCTCTCCAAAATATAAATTTATTGTCTATTAAACAAACATTACAGCGACAATTGTTTCGACTTTTTTAACATAAAGTCATTTTCAAGCTACAAATAATGAAAAATTAGGTTGAAAATGGTACAATTCCTTTTAGAAAAACTTACTTTTTAAATTTATAAACAAAATAACTTGAGTACACATTATTAGAAATGTCAAAAAAATTTGGATTCTGCATAAGGACCTAAACTGTATTTTACATCCGGCTGTTTGGGACTCTTTGGACTGCAAGGTAAGGGATGAGATTGAACGGGGGGGTAGTGTTCATTTCGTTAGGCTTAAGAAGAAACTAAACTTGCTGACGTCACGCTTAAAGCAAACAAAACCTCCAAATCCTCCCGCTTGTAATTTTGAGTTTCACCCTAGAACCCTTAACCTATCCAACCAACACTTTTCCCCCCAGGAAATTAAGTTTTTAGATAACGGTTTAAAATATTCCCCCCATGTTATAAGCAAATCAGATTCCCTAAATCTAATTGCTAAATGCGAATTAGCAATTAAAGATAATAAAATTCCTAATCCCACAATTATAGGTTCCACCATTTCCAACTTTATCACCAAACCAACCAACACTCAAAACATATCCCATTTACCTGAAACATCCCTTCTTTCCTCTATAAAATCTAAAATTAAAACCAATAATCTTCTTGTTTCCAAGGCAGATAAAGGCCAATGCACAGTCATTATGACTCAAGAAGATTATAAAGATAAAGTTTTTGATTTTTTAAACTCAGACGATTTCATTAAAACCAATAAAAATCCTACTATTTCTTTCCATAACAAATTTAAAAAAATCCTTAAATCCTGCTCCGAAACTCTAGCATATTTTGAAACATCTTCTGAGTCCTTAACCCCTTCGAATCCTTCTACTCCTTTACTTTATGCTTTACCTAAAATCCACAAGCCCAATATTCCTGTTCGTCCCATAGTATCCTATACTGGCTCATCCACCCATAAAACCTCTAAGTGGCTAAACGAAGTGTTTAGAAAATATATCAAATTTAAACCACGATATTCTGTCATGAATGATATAGAATTATGTAACAAATTAAACAACTTCAAAATCCCTCCAGGTTGCAAGTTAGTATCTTTTGATGTACAGTCCCTTTTCCCTTCTATTCCCGTCAATGAATGTATACCCTTACTCAGAAAACACCTTCGCAATTCCAACTTACCAGAATATGTCAGTGATGACCTCCTAGAACTTTTTAAAATATGCCTTAAGCAAAATTTTTGTCAGTTCAATAATAAAATTTTTATTCAAAAAACAGGTTTACCTATGGGTTCCCCCCTCTCCCCCCTTTTGGCCGAAATATTTTTAGACTATCTTGAAAATGAATTTCTTTCTAAGAGTTGCCTTTTTAGAAAGCACATAAAATTTTATGCCCGCTACGTGGATGATATTTTTGTGATTTTTGAAGGTAATGAACAAGAAATTCAAACGTTTTTAAATTTTTTAAATAGTCTACACCCCAATTTAAAATTTACAGTGGAAATCGAGTCTAATTCTTCACTCCCCTTTTTAGACCTTAAATTTACAGTCATTAATAGTGAATTGCAAGTCTCCATTTATAGAAAACCCACAACAACTTCCCATTTAATTCCTTTTCAAGCCTTTAACCCTTTTAGCCATAAAATGGCAGCTTTCCATTCCCTTTTTCACAGATTATTTTCCTTACCCCTTAATAAATCAGATTTCAAAATAGAGTTAGACACAATTTTTCACTTGGCAGAAGTTAATAACTACCCTTTAAATATAATTAAAAAACTTTATAGTAAAAAACTTAATAAATATAGTTTAGCAAAAGTCACCTCCCTTATACCTATTTCAACCCTAAACCCATCATCCTTTTGTAGTATTCCATACATAGGTCCCCCTTCTTTAAAAATCAAAAAACTCCTATCTCAATTTAAAATTTCCGTGTCCTTTTCAGCCCCCTCTAACCTCAACCTCCTATTATCCCATAAAAAGGACAAAATTAATCCTTTGGAAAGGAGCGGCGTTTATAAACTGACCTGTTCCTGTGATAGCTTTTACATAGGCCGTAGTTATCGTAAAATCTGTATAAGAACCAACGAACACTTTCGTTTACTACGTGCAAATAATGTTGATCTAGCAGGTCTTAACTATAAGTCCAACTTTGCCAACCATGTGTTGTGCAACAACCATGACTATGAAAATGAAGTAAGCGTTTTGCATATTTCGAGGAACGATAGAGTTACAGATCTGCTAGAACAATTTGCCATTTTGTACAACAAAAGGTTCCATAGGGATAGGTTAGTTAATGAACAAATAGATTTTTTGAACATTTATGTTTACAATAATGTTTTAAACGTTAGACCGGAGATTGTTGCCTGCCCCCTTACAGAGCATTAATCTTTGGAGTAAATATTTTTGTTTAAAAACTTTTCCAAAAATTTTGTTCCCTTTTTGGTTTGTTTTTGAGTTTTTGATGTGAATTTGCTGCCACCTCTTCAATTTTATTCCAATTACCAAGTTAAATATAAATTAATCTTTTTCCTTTTTTTATATTTATCTACCTTTTTTGCAGTTTAAAGATAATTCCTTTAGTCTGTTTGAAGTATAGTTTGGATTATTTTATGATAGATGTCCCAGATTTTTATTCAATTTAAAATTTTAGATTTCATTAATTTATTTTATTTTAACTTATTGTAGTTTTCTTTTTGTTTAAATTTTTAAGATTTTATAAAAATAATAGAGTTAAGGTCAGTATGACATTTCTAATAATGTGTACTCAAGTTATTTTGTTTATAAATTTAAAAAGTAAGTTTTTCTAAAAGGAATTGTACCATTTTCAACCTAATTTTTCATTATTTGTAGCTTGAAAATGACTTTATGTTAAAAAAGTCGAAACAATTGTCGCTGTAATGTTTGTTTAATAGACAATAAATTTATATTTTGGAGAGATAACATTTTTTCTATGGTTTATTTAAATCAACTCCAATATGAGTAAGGATCAAGAATTTCTTAATATACAAATATACCATGTGCAGTAGTGTTCTGTGGAAAATATTTATACGCAGAACGGTTTAATAGTACATACGAATGCGCAAAAGTGTACAAATACACTGCCAAGTAAAAAAACTTTCCTGTTTTTCACCTTCGCTCGTAAAATGGATTTTTTATTATCAGTGACAATAAAAAATCAATTTCCCGCGCGCAAGTATTTTATTTCAAATATTTAATAACTGCATCAACACTACTCGCTAATAAAATCACCTACGTGTATAGCAAAAATCTTTATACACTGAAAAAAGGGTTCTATTTAAGGCGAAATAATTGACTTCTTTGTCAGTTTTGCTCTTACACACGTCACCCCAAATGGAAATAGGTTAAAAAAATAGCACGATTTGATGACTATTAATTATGTTAGCAAGGGCTCTGTAAACTTCAAAATCTCTGAGAACGAAATCCCAATGAGCAATAGTTCTTAAATAGTGGTAAAAGTTCTTCCGCAGACTGCATGCTAAACAACAGTAACAAACTGCAATTTGTTTTGCACAATTCTAATAGTGTTTTTGTTGCTGATTTCGATTTTGTTTAGATCAAATCTCTATATCGATCGCGTAGAATGAAAAGCTCGGATATTTTTTTGACATATTGAATTTTTAAACTGACATTGAATGTGAACGTCAATAGTTTTATACTATAGGGGAGATGAGATCACAGATAATTTTTTAATTACCGATAAATAAAAGCAAAACCAAGGTAGCTTCTTTAACGAATATTATATCTAAAATTTATTAAGCAAAGGCAATGTTGAAAATCATTGAATTTTTGCCCGTCCAATAAAAGTTAATTGAAATAAAATAGTTATTTTTGTCCTAAAATAATTGTAAAAAATACTTATTTCACCGAAAACAATCGGGAACATTTTTGAAATATGCTATTGCGTAATACGGGGTAGGGTGATCATTCGAAAATAATCCACACCAAATACCTCGGAAACTAAGCACAAAATGAAATAATTGTTAATTTTTATTTTGTGCTTAGTTAACAAGGTATTTGGGGTGGATCGTTTTCAAATGATTACGCAATAGCACATTTTAAAATTGTTCCCGATTTTTTTTGGCTAAATAAGTATTTTTACTATTTAATAATATCACATAACCTCTATTGGAGGAGCAAAAATTTGATTATTTTTAACAATTTAAAAATATTTTTTAGTTATTTTGGAACCAAAATAACTATTCAATACTATTAATAAACTTTTATCGGAGGGGCAAAAATTCGATCATTTTTAACATTGTCCTTCCACAAATTGAACAAATTAAAATTAATAATTATTATTTAAGGTGAATAAGTTCATCATAAAAATTATGATATATTTTTGGAATCACAACTTTTAACTCCTGTAGATCATTATATTTAGTTTTTGTGATGGGAATTTGACTGTGGTATAATGACTGGAATTTATCATCAGCCAAAGGGATTGTAGCTAAATCCCTTGTTAAATTTTCATAAGCATCTGTAAAGTTATTTTTAATTTTAATTTTTCCTTCTTCGTACTTTATGCTTCTTAAATTAACAACCAATGAATCCCCCACTTTAACACTAGGTCGTATTGTATTATTATTTAAGGTGAATAAGTTCATCATAAAAATTATGATATATTTTTGGAATCACAACTTTTAACTCCTGTAGATCATTATATTTAGTTTTTGTGATGGGAATTTGACTGTGGTATAATGACTGGAATTTATCATCAGCCAAAGGGATTGTAGCTAAATCCCTTGTTAAATTTTCATAAGCATCTGTAAAGTTATTTTTAATTTTAATTTTTCCTTCTTCGTACTTTATGCTTCTTAAATTAACAACCAATGAATCCCCCACTTTAACACCAGGTCGTATTGTATTATTATTTAAGGTGAATAAGTTGATCATAAAAATTATGATATATTTTTGGAATCACAACTTTTAACTCCTGTAGATCATTATATTTAGTTTTTGTGATGGGAATTTGACTGTGGTATAATGACTGGAATTTATCATCAGCCAAAGGGATTGTAGCTAAATCCCTTGTTAAATTTTCATAAGCATCTGTAAAGTTCTTTTTAATTTTAATTTTTCCTTCTTCGTACTTTATGCTTCTTAAATTAACAACCAATGAATCCCCCACTTTAACACCAGGTCGTATTGACGAAAGGTATGGAAGATGGCTAAAAAAATTGTAATCCAAATACCGCACATAATAAGGATTTGTAATGCGTGCATTTTTGCATGCTTCTATGTATTGTAAAGGCGAATATATATCTTTATTTTTTAATTGCTTCTCAATAGAAGCATGCATCGAGTCACACTCCATTTGAGTGTGACCTTTTTCCAGAAATTTCTGAGTAATTATAATTTTTTTACCAATCCAAGGACTGCTTTCCAGCTACTTTTCGGACAGTAGGTATTCCGATATTTTGGTGGAAAGCAAAATGTAAAGCAAATTTGAATACTGACAAAATTTTAAGTAAAATATATTTATTTTTGAAAAATAGGGCTTACAAGAAAAAAATATGCATATGGTGATATAATCTCCCCTACATTTTTAAGTTTTGACAAAGACATTTAATGTCAGTGACAAATTTATTGAAAACCGATATACGAGCTTTTCATTCTACGCAATCGATATGTTTATACTTTTGAGAAAAGCCGTTCCAAAATTTTATAAAAATTAAAATTTGTCATTTTTGGAGGCTCAAATTTAAATTATTATAGCAGCTACAAAAGGTTTTTCTAGTTCAAAGTAAAGTTACATTTATGATTTATAAAATAATTACGAAAAGGTCTGGAAATCAATTTAAAAGTTCAGTTGAGGAATAGGTTTTGATGCATCTGCCATGATGTTTAAAGGAAGGCGAATTTATCTTTGTTGAGCAGTTTTTATAAATTTATTATATTTTTCAAGCCCATGTGTTTGTCAATTTTGCTAAATATGACATATACTGCTCAAAATAGTCTTAAACAGCAACGCTGAATCGTCATTGCAGACGTCTTTAATACTAGTCTTCAGTTGGACATCGGAAGGGAAATCCATAAACTTTTCTTTATGATTTTATAGAGCAAGCTTGTAACTTCAATTCAAGCTATAGAAAATCTTGGTAGGTGCTTTAATAAAGGTCCCTAAAGAGTATAAATAAATAAATAAATAAATAAATAAATTATAATAATATAATAATTATAATAATTACACTAGGCAACAAATCGCAACTTTTTTTGCCCCGATCGGAAAGTAAATTTTTCTTATTACTTCGAGGGCGTGAAATCCGAATCTGACATTAGAAAAATTCCAGCACCTAAAATTTTTGAGATATAAGTTCAGGTAATAATGACGTTTTTTGTCAAAATCTTTAAAAAAAAAAAGAGTAGAATTTTGAAAATTTTAGTGTATATTAAAAAAAATACGAGGAATTCAAAAATCTATATGTCAAGAACCTACTGTCAGAGTAAGTACGCGAAAAAAAAATAAAAAGGTTAAAATGAAAGTGCAGAGTTTACTTAATTGCTCATTTGTGGCTAAACTATCAATTTTTTTTTAAAAACTTTATAGAACTTAATTTGTAGATTATAAAATTCTCTACAAAAATATTTATACAAATATTTTTTTATTTTGCTTAGTTTGTTCCTGAAAAGTAAATAAATTAAAAAGATATAAAATTAAAGTACACAGTGTAAACTGTGCCCAAAAAATATATTTTTCTTCAATTTAAAGGCGCAGAATCCAAATTTGACCTTAAAAAAAATTCAGCACGTCTTATTTTTTAAATTTTAGTACATGCAATTATTCCAATTTAAAAATAATTTATAAAACAAAATATTGTATATTTTTTTTGTTTTTTTAATGGTTCTACCTCATAAAAATGTTACTTTATTACATAAGAACCATAATACGTAACATTTTTTTAGTTCATTTTTCAACCCCTAGTAATGATTTTTAAAAATTATTAGCATGAACACGTGGCGATAAGCTTGTCCCCTTATGCACCCTTCTTCTTACCCTCCACCCCTACTTAGTTTTGTCACATTATCCATTTAAAAAAAATTTTTTTTCATAATATCCCTATTTATTCTACCTATGAATTTAAAGTTTCTATGTTTTAAGTTGAGTATTTTTTAACTAATATTGAGTTGCCGAATCCAAATTTGTCCTTGGAATATTTTTGTCTCCCATGATTTTAGAACAAAAGAGGGATAAAACAATAATTTTTTAACATTTTTATCTTATTTTTCTCAGAAAACTTAGGTAATAGAAATATTCTGAGGCCATATTCGGTTTCAGCGACCCAAAATTAGTTAAAAAACATATGACTCCAATCGGGACAAGAAACCGTGTTGCCTAGTGTTATTTATTGTTCACCTAAAATGACATTTTTTAATTTTTTCAAATTAACTGCAGGGTATTTCTGAAAAACGAAAAGAAATAGATATTTGGTCTAAACAAAATCGAAATCAGCAACAAAAACACTATTATACTTTGTTTTTATTATGTTTTGATGTAAAAAAAAGAGAATTGATAAAGCTGTTGCTAAAAATACTTTTGTATTCCTGTAGAAACAAAATTTGCTTATAAAATCGCTTTTATTCCAATAATTTAGAGAAATAAACCATTGATTTGTTCTCGTTAATGGCACGTCAACGTTTTACGGTTGTGTAAATTGGGCCTAGTCATTTCGCTTACGACGCATGCGTATCTTACGTTGCTATGGTAATTTCGAGATTGTTTACAAGCGGGAAGGTTTAAAATAACTATACCTTAAAAAAAATTAACTATAGAATTGTGCAAAACAAATAGCAGTTTGTTGCTGTTGTTTAGCATGCAGTCTGCGAAAGAACTTTTACCACTATTTAAGAACTATTGCTCATTAGGATTTCATTCTCAGAGGTTTTGAAGTTTACAGACCCTTTGCTAACATAATTAGTAGTCATCTAATCTTGCTATTTTTTTAAAAACCTATTTCCATTTGGGAGGACGTTGAAGGGCGAATGAAAATAATTTTAGTAAAAATCATCGCACCGCCCAAAGAAAGGATTACTTCTTGTTTGAATACTATATTCTCTTGTCGACTGGTATTTCCAATAATAAGCATGACATTTGAAACAACCTAATCATTAATTGATTCTAGCGCCAAATTATATTACTGTAAGACTGTAAGACTTACATCAAAGCATTATTATTTTTGTAACTTAGGTTGGTACTTTACAAAAACTTATATTACATTGACCCAAAAGTAATTGAGAAAGAAATAGATATACAGGGTGATCAGTAACTGCCATGCCAAAATTTAAGAGGTGATTCTACATCCAAAAATATGAAAAAAAGTTTGTTTGGTCCGGAAATGAGCCGTTAGGGAGCTACGGCCCTTTGAAGATGGCATATTGTTTAGGGAACAAAAAGAAGCATCAATAAAATTTTAATGCTGCAGGGTGATTTTTAATTTAAAACTGAGCAAAAATGTATTCTTCACCAACACACCTAAATTGAATATTAAAGGAGTAATAGCCTTTTAAAAAGTAACATTTTTGGTGGCAAAAAATGTTACTTCCTCTTAATTGCATTTTTTTTAAACGGGTGCTCCTATAGGCCTAAAGTGTTACACTATTTGACATTTTTATGTATTTTTACTCAAGGAATCTATATTTTTTCTACAAAAAAATAACAAAAAAAAGTATACATAAAAAAGTTTGGGGCAAAAGTGTGTTAAGCCTAATACATTTTTCCGTCTAGGGACGCTTCTTAAATTTCGACATGCCAGTTATTGATCACTCTGTATATTACTTTAAATTCGCCTTTCGTGTGTCATAGTATAATACATTATATCAAAAACATCCTCTCTCAAATCATTCAAATATTAATTTATCTCAAAGAAACAGTTTTTTTAGTGTGGGAAATTTTAAATTTTAGACTTGGATCATCCATATCGGCAGCTTATGTAGAAAGATACTTTAATGATAATATAAGATACAAGGTATTAGATGTAATAAGACGTATGAAGATTCAGTTTAAGTACAATTTGTTAAGCTTAAATTGGTTGGATCAAAGGACTAAAAATTTGGCATTGGAAAAATTACTGACCAGTTTGGAGCATTTGCCGTCATACAATGATTTGCAAGAAGTTACTGAATTAAATAATGAAATGTATATGAGGGTAAGTTTGAAATCCCGTAAATATTTTCTAGTAGGTACTTAGTTATATTAATAATATTTTTTTTCACTACTAGCTTTAGAACATACCATTATTTATCATATTTTCAGACTGTGAAATCAATTTTCTTCACCTATACCAATAATAATTTTTTTCTCTCCCAGTAGGAGTAAATTTTATAAACAATTGATTTCTGTCACTTTAGATGTTTCAGTTTTTTGTGCAATTTTTACTTAATTAAACCCAAGAAAATAGCTTTAAATAACTTTTTATTTATTAAATATAATTAATTATAATAATAATATTTTTTTTTTACTACTAGCTTTAGAACATACCATTATTTATCATGTTTTCAGACTGTGAAATCAATTTTCTTCACCTATACCAATAATAATTTTTTTCTCTCCCAGTAGGAGTAAATTTTATAAACAAGAGATATCTGTCACTTTAGATGTTTCAGTTTTTTGTGCAATTTTTACTTAATTAAACCCAAGAAAATAGCTTTAAATAACTTTTTATTTATTAAATATAATTAATTATAATTATTACCAATTAATACAATCCATAATTATATAAATATAATGAAAAAAATAAAAAATAAACTAAATTTTTAAACGTCAGTTCAAAGTATTTATTTGAGCAAATGTCATTGATCAAGGCTATTTGATTTTTATGAAAATTCCAATAAATATAATTTCTGTTAATAATTTATTTTATTATTTGAATTAAAATAGGGAAAAGTGCTAGTAGTGAAAATACTAATATATAAACTACGGTAGAGAAGACTATTATAGCCTCTTCCCTTCTCTACCTTGGTATATAATTACTAATTTTGCATATAAAAAAATATTACTAGGTAATAATGTTTCAAGTAATTTTATTTTAACAACAAAACTTTAAAAGCCTACTGTGGTTTAACATATTATTACATACTCACACATAAATTATTACTAAAAACAAACCGTGGAGACATATAATGCTACGCATTCCATTATATACTATTCACAGTAATAGGTATATTGCATTTTCCCAAATACAAAAAAAATTAAAATTAACTTTTTTTTATTGAATTTCTTTTTGCGAAAAACTAAAAAATTATGATTTTTTTCTTTCAAAAAACAAACAAAAAAATTAACAATTTTTTTTTAAATGAGAGTTTTTTTTAAATTATTCAGTTTTTTTTATTTTCCTTTTGGAAAAACCAAAAAAATTTGAAAAAAAATAACTAAAAATGATAGCACCGCCCCACAAAAAAAATCTGTTTGCTGGGATTGAGACCCACCTATTCTTATGTATTTTGGGATGCTGAACACGAATCTTTCATAAAAAAGGCACTTCATGGGCTCATTTTTTTTGCTACAATGGTATTGCAAATGAGATTTTCACCATTTAGACGGTTTTTTTACGGTAGCAAAAAAATGAGCCCACGAGTTACCTTTTTTATGGCAGATTCTTGTTCAGCATCCCAAAATACAGAAGAAAAGTTAGATCTCAACCACAGCACAGACAATTTTTATTTTTTTGTGAGCCTGTGTAGTTTTTTCATTTTTTTAAAAAGCTTTTTTGGAGATCACTTTCAAAATTGTTAGAAGTGATCCTTAATAATAAAAGTAATTTTTCCCCAAAAAGTTACATTGAGCGGAATTTTCTTTTAGCTTTTATCGATTTTTTAAAAAGTTTAACCCCTATTAGTTTTTTTTTAACAAAAATCGTGACATGAGACGTACCGACGGACGGACAGACGAACAAAAAAAAGTTTGGTTTGTTCCTAAAAACAACTGAAATTTTTGTTGTGTAACAATATTTTCTTATTAGTTTGTTAATTTTTTGTAAGTTTGTTTTTTATTATTATTGCCAGTACTCTGGCAATATTGAGGACATGGGTTTCTAATATTGTCAGTATGCAATTTTTTTAAAAAGCAATATTTTTTTGAAGCTCCTGCAGTTTTTTTATTTTTTACTCATTAGCATAAAGATATGTTTATTCGTAATGTAGTAAAGTTTAAAAAAAAATAAAATGTCTTAACATGACAATAATTGGCTTACCTACCTTATCTTAGATCAAGTGGTTAAAACTTGAATCAAAAAGTTGTAGTTAGTCAAGTAAGCCGGTAAATGAAATTTCATTTTTATTTCGTTAACTTAAATGTTATCGTATTTCGGCTTAGAATAATTAGGGTAAGAATTATTGAGTAAACTACAAAAAAACTTTTCTCCAATTTAAAAAATAAAGGAGAAATTATTTTTTTAGGGGTGCTTGAATTTGTTAATTTTTCGCTTAAAACTTGAATATCTCAAGAACTACCAGAGATAGATATAAAGTGTTATACATCAAAATAAATCAAATTTAATGAGAATTTTAAGAATTAAAAAATATATAGGGTGTTCTATTTAAAAAATCAAAGTTGAGTGCCACTTCCGGTACAAGTATGAAAATATTTTTTTGCACGACCAAGACTAAAACCTAATTTTACGCTTTCATTTTCGGGACTAAACTTGCCGTTTTTCTCCCAATGGAATAAAAATCACGGCAACCTTGATAATACTCCATAATATTAAAATATTATACTTACTATGTACTTTGCTGGTTCAAAAATTAGGTTTGATGATGTTTTGTAATAAATTAGCGATTCAAACCAATTTATTTGATTTTAACAAAGAAAACCTTTAAAAATAACATTGTTATAACAATTTATACATAACTTAAAGTTTATCATCTTCGTCCATTTTTTTGACGTTTGTGTCAACCATATTAAAAAATAATTGAATATTGATTAAATTACGAAAATAAAATAACCGATTTTAGACGCATGGTTTTTAATTTTAACTTTATCTACCTACCTAAATTATGTTTGGTTCTGTAAAAAATAGTGTTTATACCTCAGGACTAAACGTGGCTGTTTTAGTCCCTTGCATTTATCTTTCCCTCGCTCGCTGCGCTCGCTCAGCAGCGGGACTAAAACAGCCAGTTTACTCCCTTGGTATATAAATAACTATTAATCATTTGGCCATATTCAAAAACCCCAAAGTGAAAAATATTAGACTTTTAAAGTTATTATTTGTCCATAAACTTTTAATAGACCACTTCCTTGAATAACCCTATATTTTAATAATTTCCCATTCTTAAAATGTCCCACATTAGTGTTTTTATATATTTAAAAAAATAAAATTGGAAAATAACAAAATTATAACTTAAAAGCCAAAGGGGCCCGGCTCAACATTTTTTTAAAAATCTCAATTTTTGCAGGTGACTTGCTCTAAACATACTCCTCCTTTTTTTACTAGTCGTCCTGGATTTTCCCAGGTTAATATTTATGTGTTAAATAAACATGACCTTGGAATTATGGATACTGAATAAATCAGGATGTTTGATATCCTGTATGTATAACTCATGTTTAATTTAGCCTTTTAATTAAATTTAAAGTTTTGTCCAGATTAGTCCTAGTGAATGTGTGTATGAGTTTTAAACTTTTCGTAGAAACTTGAGTTAATAGAAACTACGGTTTTAGAGTATACAGATATAAATATGTATAATATTCTCGGTATAAATGGAACTAATTAAATATAAATTATTCATTCATATTTGTTGCATATATTTTAGTTTATGTATGCAAAAAATAAAGATCTGATATTTTTAACTTTGTGTTGCCCTTGTAATATAGACTACAAAAAAATAAAACTAACTGGGTACTTTTATTTATTTACTCATAATGCAGCTAGTAGTAATATGCTATGCTAGTTGCATAATTTCACCTAAATACTAACTGCTTTTATACGTTTACAAATGTGTTAAACACATTGTATTTCATGAAAAAATAAGGAACTGAAAATGTCCGTCTGTACGTCCGTTCGTTCGTCTATCTGTCTATCTGCCTTTCTGTCCGGTGTCACATTTTTGTAGACAAGATAACTCAAGAACGAGTAATCCGATCGACTCAAATTTTTAGAAAACAATAGGTTCCCTATTGAGAATTTCAATTTGAGATCCCTATTTTTTTATTAAAGTAATACCCCCAAAAACAAAAAAGTTATGGAGGATAGACTTTTAAAAAAATCGAAAAAGCTGAAAGAAAATTCCGATCAAGGTAACTTTATCAGGAAAAATTACTTTTACTAAACAATCAATTCTACCAATTTTGAAAGTAATGCCCAAAAAAAAAACAAAATTTATGGGGGTTAAGCTTTTTAAACAAAATAAATAAAAAACTATTTTCATTTTTTTTTCTCAAAAAGAAAACTTTAAAATAAAATTGAAAAAAAAAATAACTTTTTTTTTTGTTTTTTTTTTGTTTGAAAAGAAAAATATTTTTTTTTCATTTCTCGCAAAAAGAAATTAAACAAAAGATGAAAAATTTTGAATTTTTTTTTTATTTTTTTTTATTATTTTTTTTCCAAAAGTTTTTCTCACTACCAAGGAGTTAACGTCTTATTTTATTAATAATATTTTTAACATTTATATGTGTGAAAATTCAAGAAATCATTTTTTTTATGGAATCACTCTATAAAATTAGAAATAGTAGTCTTGTGTCTAGATGTCCCGCTGTGGTAAATGTAAGCACACTTAGTGTCCTTATGCGGTAAATAGTTTTTCCTACGAGAGATCACTCTTTCCGCACGCATATGCGTCTGGAAAGAAAGCCTTTTCCGCAAGCATAAATATTGTTTAATTTCTTACTTGTGTAGTGTTATTCTTGTAATATTTATTCATAATATACATAAAAATGTTTAAATTTCTTACCTGTTAATTGATTTTCTTATTGAAAAATTATAAAAATAATATTTATTTCGATTAATTTGATAAAATATAAAAGTATATTTTATTTTAACCCTGCTCGTAGGAAAAGTATTGTTCCTAACGCATGCATAAAGAGGCTTTTTCGCACTCGATTACCTGCCTGAACTCCGCTACCCGCAATCGAGTGCGGAAAAGGGCCTCTTTCCGCACTTGTTAGAAAAATAGCTATTTTCTGTCTTTAGTTACGGTTTTGTTTGTATTGATTTCATCTATCACTAAGTGTGCTCGTTATAGTACTTTCCATTCGACTTTTTGATTAAGTAATGTCAACTTACCTAGTTGGTAGAGAGAAATAGTTATTTGCACCCCTAGTAGAGGTAAGTAAATTTTTCTGTGTGAGGTCGTAGTTTGTGACCGAAGCGGAGCTGAGGTCCATAAACACGACTGAATACAGAAAAAAAACTTACCTACGAGTAACGCATTACGCTTTTTGAATATAATTTTTTTGAGTATTTGGTAAAATGCAATATACCATTTACTCTGAATAATATATAATAGAATGCCTACCATTACATATCTTCACTGCTTGTTATTAAGTTTTCACATAAATATAATTCTTAAGAACTTAATATACAGATTAACCATCCATTTTGTATGTACTACAAAATAAAATTTGTATTCTATTTTGGTCGTGCTGGCATTCTCTCGGATGAACTCGGTATCAATCGTTCCGGTTTTAGGACGCCAGTCCCGACTGTTCATACAAATTCTACTTTCAAGTGTATACAAAATTTATGGATTACCGGTGCGTATACTACGTAGTAGATGTACATCTACTACTACCTAATCTCTTGATCTTTCTTGGGTGAAACCATTTTGTGTAATAAGTTTTAGTTTGTAAAAAATAGTTCGTATCCTTGCATGGGTATTATAGTCTGACACACGGTAAGAAACCTATGACGAAAGGGGAGGTAGGTGCAAAAAACACATAACACTAACAAAAAATAATCCTTTTAAAGCCAATTCAGTGTGAACATATGCGTGGTTACATAATAAAATAATGCATTTTTAATTTTGGGAAAAAAGTGGTAAATTTCATGTATTAAAAATATAAAAGGATTTTCAAAAAACTTGCATATTGTACCGCGTTTTCACATCTAGAATAAGTAAAAACTAAAAAATTATCAGGCGCTGCCCTGGTTACTTATTATAGAAAAGAAAATGTACGGTTGCGATCGGCTAACTGGCATCAGTACGGGCACAGGGGTTCATGGATTAAAAATTATGATAATAAGCTTAGTTTAACACCTTGGGCGCCAGAATCTTGTAAACATACATGTGCTTGGCAGTTTATGTGTTAAGATTCAAACACATAAAAAATAATGTACTAGAATATTAATTATCTTTTACAGCATGTATAAACCTGAAAAATAACTATGATTTGAATAGATTTGTATATCTTGTGTTGATTATAATTTAAACAAAAACTCAAATATGTGCTGTTACAATGTTTATTTAAAATGACAAGTAGACAACTTTAATTAATCATGTTAATTAAAATAAAATTATAAATTACCAAAAGTATGGTGAAAAGACCCCATTGCGAAATATAAAAAAAAATGTGGTGAACTACCCTATTGCAAAAATGTTAAAATATGTATACCAAAATTATTATGGTGAATAACCTAAATAAAAACAGTAATATAAGGTATGTGTTAATAAGTGAAAAATAGTAATCTAGGCGTACGGCTCAAAGTTGCAACTTTGTTTACAAACCAACCTAGAATATTCATAATAAAATAGAGCACCTTAATAAATATTAAAATTTGAGAACTTGGATATTTTACCAAAAATAAATATAGTAAACCGCATTTTCATTATTTACACTAAAACTATAAAAACCTGTTAATTAAAGTTGTCCCTGGAACGACCAAATACGTTGTCCCACTCCCTGATGATGTACGTCACTGTGCAGAACATTTCCTTGTCCTTGCCTTGAGAACTCCTTACAAATTTGAACACGTTTGAAACTCAAACGCTTGAGGATCCATTGAAACGTTTGTAAACCTCTTGGCTTAAAAACGGTACTGCAATTTACTGAACATCTTGAAAAATCTTGAAAACTCTTGAAAACTAATGTGGAAAATTGAAGAACACCTCAATGAAAATTGAAGTTAAAGTTGAAATGGAAAGCTTCGCCATCGATACTCGTAAAATTTGAGATAACGGTAACGTTGTAAAATATAAAAGCTTCACCAACAATATTCATAAAATTTGGGATAGAGGTATCGTCAAAACATTCGAAGAACGTTAGAACAGAAATGGAAAAGCTTCACCAACAATCCAGTCCAAAACTGAATTAATTGGAGCAGTAAGTGCTGAATACTAGAATACTCTGCAGCCTGAAGCCTTCATCTGTACGCCTTTTGAAAGATGAATATTGTGGAATTTCCATTAAAACTGCTTGAACTAATTACGTAGGATTATACTACACTTCATTACAAACTTATTGCAACATTTTTACACAAACATAACCCACGGATGGTTTCACAAAAATCAGATTCTGATTTTACGACCTGAACGCCATTGCTCGTCGTTTTGAAAAAGAACGCCTCTCCCTTCAACTCCGGCAAGGTACAAAACTCCCCCCGTGGCGAAACTGGGAACTACGAACAACAAATCGATTTTGAGGGTAGGCAACACAAAAAACATCTATTCATAATCCCAATATTACTTGAAAATAAAGAAAAAGAATACTCTAAATAAGTTTAAAATGCCTAGCCATACATCTAACAATCGTTTCATATGGTTTAAGAAATGATACGACGAAAATAAACCAACTTGAAGTCATCAGCTGACCATGCAATGCATACTGTATACCTGAATGCGGGTAGAAGTAAAACTAACCTCAAAATTAGGTAAACAATCTTTGATAATGATTTTATCCGACTTCCAGAAGCTTTAGCTGTGATTAAAAAGGTAAGACTAGCTGAAAAACATCAGTAGCTAACTCAAGTACTGAATGTAGTAGATTACTAGACGTTTGTTATTATATTTTAGGCTATCAAAAGTAAACACCAAAAATAAGACAAATTCTGTAATAAAAGAAAAATGACCCAGCAAATGGAATCAAGGACCATCGCAAGACTTCCACAAGACCATACAATAAGTCTGTACTCAATCTTATATGTGCAAATAGAAAGAAATACTAACTTCTGAAAAAATGGTAACATCGTATGATTACGTGACACAGATCAGGTAATCTTTAAAAACAGTGGCAGTCATAACTGCTACACAGCCCTCCTCCGAATAAATAAAAAATATTTATTCCCAAAAATATTTTTTAACCCAGAGTATAAACTCCAATAGTTAACTCTAAATAGAACATTACAATATCACAAAGAATAACCCCGTAACCAAAAAAATTACTCCTAACTTATGCTACTAGCATATTCTGATTCTGTAACCAAAAACTATTAAATTTACTTATTATTTATTGTAGCTTTATTCCCCTTTCCGAATATATACAAAAATAAAAATATTTATTTATTTTTCATTGCATTTCTATCCAATTTTTATGAATCAATATTGAATCAATGTTTATTGAACTTGTTATTGAATGCATTTTTATTGAATTTTTAGTTAAGCCTGATATCTACGCGTACCACACGCCTATTTACTAGGGACAAATCCATGAATTGACAAAATCAAGTTATAGTTACACAATCGGGAAGTTACATAATCGGGAAAATTCTTATTAACTAAAATTCAACAACAATGACTTTTTAATATCAATAATCCTTATTATTGACACTAAGTCCAAAAACTTTTTAGTCCATAGTTTTGACCGTTATTAACCTTTTAATTTTTCAGGTATTCTAATCAAGATCTCAATCAAAACTGAAGAACACTCACTCTACACCCATCTACTAAAATGTCGCAGCAATCAGTTCTAGACCTGATCCCTCGAGCATCAAAGAAAATATTTTTTTTTTTACAATATTTGACTTTATTTTATTTAAAATAAAATTTAACTATTTACACTTGACTTTTACTCACTCTTAGCTAATATTTACAATTAACGGTTTTATTTTTCTTTCTGAAATTTAAAAACTCATGCATGCAGTTATCCGACGGATACATCACTATTCGAACCCAAATATTTCTTAAGATCTTTAACGTGCCAGTCTCCAATGGATTGACCGTTTTTATCCTGTAACACATAAACCAAATTTGACTTTTTACCTATTATCTTACATAACACGTACTTAGGCGCTAATTTTGACGCAAAATAATTTACTGCGCTGGAAAGAACTTTATTTCTTTTCCATACCTTCTCACCTATCGTGAACGTTACGTCACGCTTTCTAAGGTTATAGGCTCTTCTATTTCGCTCGTATGCTTCATGCAATTTAGTTTTTACATCCGCAAAAATGTCTTTTAACCCAACTAAATCCTTAAAATACATTTCCCGAGAATCCGGTTCCAACTCAACGTCTTGAGTGGACGAAACTTTGCCATAGTAAGCCCCTGTTAAAGGTACGATTCTTCCAAAATTGAGAAACGCCGGCGAATGTCCGTGGACCTCATTAACTGCGGTACGAAGCGCAAGACCTATTTTACCTATATTTTTATCCCATTCCCGGTGATTTTCTTTTATATAAGACCTTATCGCCGTTTCTACCGTTCGATTCTGTCTTTCTGTAGGATTTACTTGTGAATGAAATTTGGCATTGTACCAGATTTTTTGAACTTGATAGTCGTCCGCAAGCTTTTTGAAAGCTTTCCCAGCAAACTGAGTACCATTATCGACAATAATGTACTGCGGTACGCCATATATTAAGAACACCTGATTTTCTATAAATTTTATTACACCTTGAGCAGTAGCTGTTTTCAAAGGTTGTAAAAGTGTATATTTTGTGAACCAATCAGATACTACTAATAAATAACAAAACCCTCCATTCGATCTAGGTAATGGACCTATAAAATCTGTTGAAATACACTGCCAAGGGAAACTAATATTCTTTTCTTTACCCATCAACCCATGACGTGCATAATTCGGAACCTTTTGTTCAGCGCAAATTTTACAACACTTAACATATTTCAAAATATCTGATCTCATACGTGGCCAAAAATATTCTTGTGATACCCTATTAAAAGTTTTATAAAAACCCATGTGAGCTGCTAAAGGATCATCATGACATTCTTTCATAACAAGCACCCTACAGAGTCTCGGAACCAACAACTTCCACTCTTTAATATTCGTTTTAATACCTAAATTAGAACGATCAAATTTATATATTTTATCTTCTACAATTCTATACTCTTTATATTGATTTGGACTCTTCAATATCTTTTCTCTTAATGAAACATAGTACTCATCTTTACCATACTGTTCCGAATCAAATGATATTAAATTAACTGACGGAAATACTGGTTTTTCTGGTTCAACTTCTTCAAAAGCCCTACTTAATGCATCTGGAACTACTTGTAAACTACCCTTACGATATGTAATATTCATGTCATACTGTTGGAGTTTAACCGCCCATCTAGCAATTCTTCCTGTCGGGTCTTTAAAATTTGCTAAATACTTTAAACTAGAATGGTCTGTTATAACATTAAACCTAACTCCTTCAATATATCCCCTGAAACGATCAATCGCGAATAAAAGAGCTAAACATTCTTTTTCACCGGTGCTAAAATTTCTTTCTGATCTTGAGAGAGTTCTTGAGGCGTATGCAATAACCTTTTCCTTTCCCTCCTGAACCTGTGTTAACACTGCTCCCAAACCTACATTACTAGCGTCACATTGTATGGTGAAAACAAGGTCGTACCTAGCACTGGTTAAAACCGGAGCTGAAACAAGAGCTTCTTTTATTTTAACAAACGCGACTTCAGCTTCATTATTCCATTTAATTGGTTGTTTCTTTCCTAAACCTTTCAGCAAAGCATTAAGTGGTGCTACTAACGTTGCAAAATTTTTTACAAACCGTCTGTACCATGAACATAACCCTATAAACCGTTTAATCTCTGTAGTTGTACTAGGACGTTTATAATTTAACATATCCTGTACTTTTTCTATATCTGTGCGTAACCCTTCTCTATCCAAAACAAAACCCAAATACTTTAATGATTTTCTAAAAAATTTACACTTATCAAAATTTATTGTAAGATTAGCTTCTTTTAAAATACGATAAACCTCTTTTAGCAGACGTATATGTTCTTCAAAACTAGATGATACTATTATTATGTCATCTAAATATACAAAAATATATGGTTCAAAGGCAGCACCAAACAATTTATCCATCAATCGTTGTTGCCTTTGCGCCGCGTTAGCCAACCCAAAACACATACGATTAAAGTGAAATAGACCATAGCCAGGTACAGTGAAAGCGCATTTTTCCTTTGACCTTTCAGTCAGTGGAATCTGCCAAAAAGCTTTTTTCAGATCGATTGTAGAAATATATCTCGCCTTACCAAGCATACTTAAAATTCTATCAATTTTTGGTAATGGATAAGAATCCTTCTTTGTTTGAGCATTTAATTTTCTACCATCGAAACAAAGCCTATGCGATCCATCAGATTTTTTCACTAACAATACCGGACTATTATAATCGCTATTCGAAGGAGAGACTACCCCTTGTGCTAACATATCTTTTAATTCTTTAACTAAAATTTCTTGCATATACGGAGACATTTGGTATTGTCGCATTTTAAAAGGTTTGTTATCCCCAGTATCAATATCATGTTTCATTATATGAGTACACCCTAACTTATCTTTTTTTAGTTCTTTGAACAAATCTTTAACTTTATTAGCTAAATGTTCCTGATCACTACTTAACTCTAAAATTCCAAATTCATTACTAGAATTAATACTATTTATTTCTACTTTATTCAAAAATTTCCAAGAATTATTTTCGAAACTTAGAGATATAGAAAATTGTTTCAAAAAATCTACTCCAAAAATAAATTCTGTTTGCAAAGTCGGTACTACTAAAATTTTTAAAACATTTACTGTATCATTGACTGTAATTGGTAACTCCACAAAACCTAAAACTTTTTGATGTGCCTTATCAGCCGTAGTTACATATGGTATACTACTATTACAAATTTCTAAATTTAGACTTTTAATCAAACTAATTCCCAAATTTCCTATAACTGAACAGTTAGCGCCAGTATCTATTAATGCTACTATTTGCTTATTAGCGATACTTGCTTTTATATAAGGCCTATTATCATTTGGTAAATTTTCAAAAGGATTTAAATTTACTAAGGAAATTAAGTGATTTTTATAAAATGCTTTTACTTTTTCTAGCCAAATTGTCCAATTGAACCAATTGTCTTCGTAGCTACTAGTTATCTTACTATCAGGTATGGCCTTATGAAGTAGTGAGCGTCGGCCGGGATTTCCCACTACTGCTCTACATTTTTTTGACAATTAGAACAATCTTTTAAAAATACGTCTTTTTTTCCACAACGGTAACAAAACTTAGTCCTTTTTGCAAGACATTTACTAAAAACATGATTAATTCCATTACAATTATAACAGACTATTTGCTTTACTTGATTACTACTATTTACTGTACTATTATTTTCTGAACTGCTATTTTTCTGATTTTTATTACTATTAAAATTACTGCTACTATTACTACCAAAAGATTTATATCCATTATTTCTGAAATTTCTATTATAGTTACCATTACTATTATTATTATTTCTAAAATTGTTACTAAAATTACTATTTGAATTTATCTGACAACAGTGCCCTTCTTTACAAACATTTTTACTACTACTTGCTTTATTTACACAACTACTTTCCTCTGCAAAACTACTATCTTGAGTTTCTACCACATTTACCCTAGGTACTGATTTCTTATAAATTGCGTTTTTATTTGTTACACTTTTTTGTTTCAAAATGTAAGCTTCATCTAACTTTTTACAATACTTTCTGAGGTCTTCAATCGAGTTTACTTCTACTAATGATAACGGAGTAAAATAATGTGGAAGTATCCTTTCCCTAATTGTTTTCAATTTTGTAAAATCACTAGGATAACGCAAAAGTCTCTTAAATAATGTCTCCATAGCCGCTGTAAAAACTGAAATTGACTCATCTGGTTTTTGATACTTTGCCCTGATGTCATCCCAAGTATGATCATCTACACTAGCAGACAAAAATTCTTTCTTTAATAATCCTATTAACTCTGACCAATTATTAACTGAACTTTTAACTGACAAAAACCAAGAGAGCGCCGGCTCTTTAAATAAGTCATAAGCTGTTTTAAATAAAATTTCATCTGAGACGTTTCTACAAACTTTTAAATAATCTACTTTTTCAATGAACGAAAGTACGTCTCCAGTACCGTCAAAAGAAACACCCCATTTATAAACAGGTACAGGCTTTATAAAGTCCGGGTCTGATCTAGCCGAAGTATTAGCTGCTGCATGAAACGTTGTGTCATTTAAAGAAATTCTTGTCATATTAGTTTCATTGACCTTATTCTCATGCGCAGTATGAGCCTCAATCAAATCCGCCTCTAATTCTAAACAAGTGGCTTTAGAAATCTGTAAAAATTTTGTCCTATCTGCTTCTTTATCCTTTACTTCCGGAAACCTATTTAAACGCTTATTTATGTGCGCTAGATTTGACTTTATACGAATGAGTTGAGAAATTGAGTACTCAAACTCCTCAAGTTCTTTAACTAAAGTTTTTACAATATCAATATTATCATTAATAGCTTTTACCTCATTATTGAAATTAAACTCCGGATCGACATATTTATTGTCCTCCGTTTCCCTTGCTATAGCTCTACTCAATGTTTTAATTTTCGCATTTCTATCATTCCTAGCCGTTAAAGACCTAATACGCAATTCATAATTTATTTGCTCTACCGTCAAATATCTAAGATCCATTTTATTTAAATCTTCCATGATTAAAATTTTAATTTATTACTAAAATTTACTATCAAAAATCTGTCAAAATCTGTCAAAAATCTTTCGCAATCTCTCTTTAAATAGTCAATATTCTTTCTAAAAATATTCACTCTCAAAAATCTTTTGAAAATCTTTCAGAAATCTTTCAAAAATCTCTCGCAATCTCACTCAAAATTTGCAATATTTTTTCAAAAATACTTGCCCTGTCCGCCACTCTTTTTTAGATTCGGATCGGAACCAAAAACTCCACGATTTATTCTCGCGTACTAATTTCTATCATTCCTAGCCGTTAAAGACCTAATACGCAATTCATAATTTATTTGCTCTACCGTCAAATATCTAAGATCCATTTTATTTAAATCTTCCATGATTAAAATTTTAATTTATTACTAAAATTTACTATCAAAAATCTGTCAAAATCTGTCAAAAATCTTTCGCAATCTCTCTTTAAATAGTCAATATTCTTTCTAAAAATATTCACTCTCAAAAATCTTTTGAAAATCTTTCAGAAATCTTTCAAAAATCTCTCGCAATCTCACTCAAAATTTGCAATATTTTTTCAAAAATACTTGCCCTGTCCGCCACTCTTTTTTAGATTCGGATCGGAACCAAAAACTCCACGATTTATTCTCGCGTACTACTACACCTTTTTTGTTCACCCTGTATATTTCAGAATTTCACAAACTCAAAAAATCTCTCATCTTTCATCAAACTTTAATCCATTCTATATATTTTAGAATTTCATAACCAAAAACCTCTCAACTTTATTTTCTCCTATATATTTTAGAACTAAAATAACTCACTGGCCAAACTTTTCTCTCTTTATTTTACTCTATATATTTCAGAATTAAAATAATCAAAACTATGCACCAAAATGTTTGCTTTTCAAAAAAAATTCTCTCTAACTTTTATTTTTACCCTGTATATTTCAGAATCAAAAATAACCAAAAACTGTACCACTGCGTCCAATACTTTTTTTATTACGATCCTATATATTTTAGAATTCGAATAAAACTCAAAACTTTACCCTTTTGGTACTCTCAACCTATCCGTGGTTTCTTTTCTCCCTGTATACACCAAACTATTTTTTAAACATTGCACACCTATTGTTTAAATCAAATCAACAACCATATCCAGTTTTGTCTAAATATCTTAAAAATATCTTAAAAATATCTCAAAAAAAATTTTTTTTTTTTTTTTTTTTACTTTATATTTTTTTCACAAACTTCAAAAATTTAAAAGTTAAACTAGCTTAATCCCACGTTATTTGGGCGCCATTGTGTACCTCGTTTTCCCATCTAGAATAAGTAAAAACTAAAAAATTATCAGGCGCTGCCCTGGTTACTTATTATAGAAAAGAAAATGTACGGTTGCGATCGGCTAACTGGCATCAGTACGGGCACAGGGGTTCATGGATTAAAAATTATGATAATAAGCTTAGTTTAACACCTTGGGCGCCAGAATCTTGTAAACATACATGTGCTTGGCAGTTTATGTGTTAAGATTCAAACACATAAAAAATAATGTACTAGAATATTAATTATCTTTTACAGCATGTATAAACCTGAAAAATAACTATGATTTGAATAGATTTGTATATCTTGTGTTGATTATAATTTAAACAAAAACTCAAATATGTGCTGTTACAATGTTTATTTAAAATGACAAGTAGACAACTTTAATTAATCATGTTAATTAAAATAAAATTATAAATTACCAAAAGTATGGTGAAAAGACCCCATTGCGAAATATAAAAAAAAATGTGGTGAACTACCCTATTGCAAAAATGTTAAAATATGTATACCAAAATTATTATGGTGAATAACCTAAATAAAAACAGTAATATAAGGTATGTGTTAATAAGTGAAAAATAGTAATCTAGGCGTACGGCTCAAAGTTGCAACTTTGTTTACAAACCAACCTAGAATATTCATAATAAAATAGAGCACCTTAATAAATATTAAAATTTGAGAACTTGGATATTTTACCAAAAATAAATATAGTAAACCGCATTTTCATTATTTACACTAAAACTATAAAAACCTGTTAATTAAAGTTGTCCCTGGAACGACCAAATACGTTGTCCCACTCCCTGATGATGTACGTCACTGTGCAGAACATTTCCTTGTCCTTGCCTTGAGAACTCCTTACAAATTTGAACACGTTTGAAACTCAAACGCTTGAGGATCCATTGAAACGTTTGTAAACCTCTTGGCTTAAAAACGGTACTGCAATTTACTGAACATCTTGAAAAATCTTGAAAACTCTTGAAAACTAATGTGGAAAATTGAAGAACACCTCAATGAAAATTGAAGTTAAAGTTGAAATGGAAAGCTTCGCCATCGATACTCGTAAAATTTGAGATAACGGTAACGTTGTAAAATATAAAAGCTTCACCAACAATATTCATAAAATTTGGGATAGAGGTATCGTCAAAACATTCGAAGAACGTTAGAACAGAAATGGAAAAGCTTCACCAACAATCCAGTCCAAAACTGAATTAATTGGAGCAGTAAGTGCTGAATACTAGAATACTCTGCAGCCTGAAGCCTTCACCTGTACGCCTTTTGAAAGATGAATATTGTGGAATTTCCATTAAAACTGCTTGAACTAATTACGTAGGATTATACTACACTTCATTACAAACTTATTGCAACATTTTTACACAAACATAACCCACGGATGGTTTCACAAAAATCAGATTCTGATTTTACGACCTGAACGCCATTGCTCGTCGTTTTGAAAAAGAACGCCTCTCCCTTCAACTCCGGCAAGGTACAAAACTCCCCCCGTGGCGAAACTGGGAACTACGAACAACAAATCGATTTTGAGGGTAGGCAACACAAAAAACATCTATTCATAATCCCAATATTACTTGAAAATAAAGAAAAAGAATACTCTAAATAAGTTTAAAATGCCTAGCCATACATCTAACAATCGTTTCATATGGTTTAAGAAATGATACGACGAAAATAAACCAACTTGAAGTCATCAGCTGACCATGCAATGCATACTGTATACCTGAATGCGGGTAGAAGTAAAACTAACCTCAAAATTAGGTAAACAATCTTTGATAATGATTTTATCCGACTTCCAGAAGCTTTAGCTGTGATTAAAAAGGTAAGACTAGCTGAAAAACATCAGTAGCTAACTCAAGTACTGAATGTAGTAGATTACTAGACGTTTGTTATTATATTTTAGGCTATCAAAAGTAAACACCAAAAATAAGACAAATTCTGTAATAAAAGAAAAATGACCCAGCAAATGGAATCAAGGACCATCGCAAGACTTCCACAAGACCATACAATAAGTCTGTACTCAATCTTATATGTGCAAATAGAAAGAAATACTAACTTCTGAAAAAATGGTAACATCGTATGATTACGTGACACAGATCAGGTAATCTTTAAAAACAGTGGCAGTCATAACTGCTACAATATTTCGTGAATTCAAAATATAAAACTTGCATATTTCATGGGTTAAAAATAATAAAATAATAAATTTTTAATCTTGTGAAAAAAGTTGTAAACTTCATAAATTAAGAAATATAAAAGTAAGGATTCTTAAACCTTGAAAAAATATAAATAACTTAACCAGAATGTGTAATTTGATAAATAGAATTTAAAAATTTAAATTAATCCTCTTTTTTTAAAAAGCTTAAAAGCATCAAATTTATACTATTAAAACAATGTTTATTTTGTCATTTAGAAAGGGGTGGGGACTTTTTTTATGACTGGAACTTTTTTTTTTGAGAAAGGGTGGTGCGACCTTTTTTTTAGTCATGAAGTTTTGAGAGAAGGGTGGGAGGACCTTTTTTTTTGAAAGGAGTTGTGTTTTTAGGCTAAAAAAAGTTGTAATTTTTGACCTCCTCCCCCCACCAAATCTCCTTCGCTACGGCCCTGACCGTGTGTCAAATTTTACATGACTAAGTAATACAAAACTAAATAAAAAATATTTCGCAAGCTTTTCTATACGGATATTTAAACATTTATTAAAAATATAAGTTTTCACGCTAACTTTTAAAACAGTTTGATAAAGGTACATATCTCTGTATATTTTTATTTACACCTCGAATAGCAATAAATTTTACTATTGTAATATTTATTGCGGAAGGTATTTTTCTAAAGTTTGTTGATGTTTCTAGTAGGTGAAATATTAGATCTTACATGCACAAAGAGCCTTTCTGAAAGAAGCTTATAAGTTTTTAGTAAAATCCTAACTGCAACGTTTTCCTGTATTTTTAGATAGTATTATACTATTCACAGTGCCTGCGCTAGAATAGTATTATAAGGTAGTTTTGAATTTAGCAAAATTTTCAAAAACCAGCCTAGGGAACGTACAAGTGTTACGTAACGCAAATTTTGATCATTTTGGACTTTTGGAACGTAACTTTTTGTTGATAAATTAATTTTATTATAAGGATCAATTCTACCAGTTTTGAAAGTAATCTAGCCAAAAACAAAAAAGTTATGGGGAGTCAAACTTTTTAAATTAAATTTTTATTTTTTTGTTCTTTTTCGCAAAAATAAAATTAAAAAAATAAAATAAAAAGTTTTGAATAATTTTTGTTTAAAAAAAATTACACATAGTTTTTTAAATTTTTTCGTTTTTTAAAAAAATATCTTATTTAAAAAAAAATAGTTTTTAAATATTTTTATTTCAAAAATATTTTATTTTTCGCAAGAAGAAAATTAAAAAAATTATTAATTTTTTTTTTATTTTTTTTTTCCAAGTATTCGGGAAAATACAATATATTTACTGTGAATAGTATATAATGGAGTGCGTAGCATTCTTCACGGCTTGTTTTTATTATTTAACACCTTTTCATAAAATAGAAACATAAAGCAATAAAATAATTATTTTTTAAAAACTTTTTTGTACCAATCTGTTTGTGTTGTGCAATAATATGTAAACCCGCATTGTGAGATGATAATAAGTTGTTAATCTTGTAAACATTTTGACTAAAACACTTAAAATTAACCACTTGCTTTAGTTGTTCATGTGTCAAAAGTTATGCGAATAGGGGGAAAATTAGTATGTTTTGCCATAATTAGTAATTTAAGTAAAAAAATGTTTCACTTAGGGTAAAACCCCCAATCGTTGGCACTCCGCTAATTATTGCCACTGGAGTGATATTTCCTTTTATATAAAAAAAATCTCCATTGGTACCTTAATCTAACTATATTTTTTACGAAGTGGCAATATTTCTAAATATTATACTTTAAATGCGATTAACATATTTTTTCCCCTTGGGCACTAGAATCTTAGCAGTTTGGTGTGAACTACGTAAGTGTGAATTTTAAAGGTTTCTGCTAAGGAAGTGCTTTAAATAGAAGGTTAGTAAAAGACGTTTATTGATGGACTTACTATTTTTTCTCGATAATTTTAGTAAGTATATGCATGCTACTTATTAATTAGCCTTAAAAATTTTTTTTTTTCTTTACATTTTTATTTAATTTCGACGGTGCCAACAATTGGTATACAAAATTAAACTAAATTCTAATTATTGGCACAGGTGCCAATAATTAGCTTCTTAAATAAAAATCCTATTCCAATTATTGGCAACTAGTTAAAATACTAAATTAATAGAATAAATTAAATAAAATTGAATAGATTTATTACTTGTACGGTTAAATATACATACGTATTGCCACATCTGATATAAGACAAAACCAAATCCATATTTTAAAGCGGGTGGGCTATTATACAAAAGATACAGTTTTTGCTAAAAACCTATTTTAAATAAATGAGTTCTAAACAGCGTTTAATGAAAAACTTACAGGTTTTTTTCAATAAATATGTGCGTATATACATTTTACACTTAATTTTGTCTATAAACTTAATTTTTCTTTTGAATTTTATTTTTTATCACGGTGCCCATAATAGGCGTCCAAATTATATTAAATCCCTATTATTGGCACATGTTTATTGTAAGCAAAACTTGCGCATCAAAATTAGTCTAAAAACCTAATAATTCTTTTAGATAAGTGTACCTAAGTAACTGGGTATTATTTTATGGATACAAATTTGTATTAGGTAACTAATATTTTAATTTTAATATAGAGATATTTAAAATTTTGTAATTCTAAAATAAATTTGAGTTTTTGTTTACATCCTTTAGTTAATATGTATAAAACTGCAATATTCCAATTTATATATTTTATTTTAATACTAAAATGTTTATTATTCAACAAAAAGTAGGTACTCAGTACTTTTTTTCCTTTGCTTCAAAGCAAAAATTAGGTGCCAATAATAGGAAAATCTGAATGCCAATCATTAGCAAAAAGGTTCCAATAATACGAAATTGTGTATTCTTGTAATTAATTAAAAAAATTCTTTAATATTATAAAGATCTCATTTTAAATTTTATATAATATATAAAATAGAATAACTACTAAATGATGTAAAATATTTTATTCTTGATAACATGAAATATTTAATAAGTTATAATGAAATATATGTGGAAAATTTCTTAAAGTGCCAATAATTGGGGGTTTTACCCTATGTTAAGTAGTGTAAAAAAAAATTGTTTTTGCAAACCCTTTTATTTATTTATATTTCAGTACAAAAGTGTAGGTATAATAAAAAAAAAGTCAAGAAGGTTTTTATATAATATTTGTACATCAATTTTATTTTTCAGCTCTTTTTATTTGACTACTGTACTGGGTTACGTATGTGTGATGTTTAAGTCCCAGCAATATTCTGCCAGCATATGCGTTCTTGTCTGTTATTTTATAATTTATAAATTGACTTAAGAACCTTGGCCACAAATGCTAGGTCCAATGCCAGAGTTTTAGGGAAAACTCATAATATAGTGTAAATTATCAAGTTTAAGTGCATATAGAAAAAAATCCTGACCTGGCCCGAAAAATATGATTACAGATTCGAAATCTACAACCCAAAATTAGTTAAAAAAAGTTGGTGCGATGCCAGAAAATTTTTTGCTGTCGTACTGTGTTATCTACATGTCTAAAATTTATATGTTTGCTCGAAATCATCACAAAACATCAAAAAACGTGAAAATACAGTTTTTATGAGTTTTTCCCCTATATGGTCAGTAACGACATGTCGACAGCCTAAGGACATATAATATTTATACTTATAAATCTTATATTAATACATTTCCATTAAATCTCCTATACAGGGTGTATTTGAAATAGGATCGGAAATTTTAACAGGTGATTCTACATGATAAAATATGACAAAAAGTTCCTATAAACATATGTCTAAAAATGCGTCATAAGGGAGCTACGCCCCTTTGAAATTGGCTAAAAAAAATCGGTTTTTATTTAATAACTCAGGAACCCTTTGAGATATATTAACGAGGTTTTGCACGTGAATTAATCCTAATAAGGCCCATCTTTGTATGTAATTTTCACGTACTTATTTAAACCAGGGGTGTGCGAAACGGGGGGGGCTTATCAGTTTTTTGTCCCAAACTTTTTTCTGTGTAACTTTTTTGCAATTTTATTTTTAAAATATGATTCCTCAGGTCAAAATACATAAAAAAGGTACTCTTGTTGTAATACTGTAGGATTAATCGTTTTCGAGAAAAATTCATTTGAAAGTGAAATTCCACGGTTCGAGGACGAAAAATTAAATACTAAAATGTCGAAAACCAAAATTTTAATGATTCAATGTTATTCTACATCAAAAGCTAAGAAAAAAAGTTTCCATACATGTAGGTCGAAAAAACGCTTTTAAAGCTACCTGTATATGAAGTTTTTTTCTTAGTTTTTAATGTACATTCGCCCTGCATCATTAAAATTTTGGTTTTCAACATTTTAGTATTTAATTTTTCGTCCTCGAACCGTGGAATTTCACCTTCAAATGAATTTTTCTCGAAAACGATTAACCCTACAGTATTACAACAAGAGTACCTTTTTTATGTATTTTGACCTGGGGAATCATATTTCAAAAATAAAATTGCAAAAAAGTTACACAGAAAAAAGTTTGGGACAAAAAACTGATAAGCCCCCCCGTTTCGCACACCCCTGGTTTAAATAAGTACGTGAAAATTACATACAAAGATGGTCCTTATTAGGATTAATTCACGTGCAAAACCTCGTTAATATATCTCAAAGGGTTCCTGAGTTATTAAATAAAAACCGATTTTTTTAGCCACTTTCAAAGGGGCGTAGCTCCCTTATGAAGCATTTTCAGACATATGTTTATAGGAACTTTTTGTAATTTTTTATGATGTAAAACCATCTGTTAAAATTTCCGACCCTATTTCAAATACACCGTGTATGTGGTTGTTTTTTACTGTTTTTTCTGTACTATTTGATATTGTGTTTTAGACAAAATTAAATGAAGAAGATTTTCTGCAGTCAGCAATAGATTTGGATTACATTAATCTGAATATGGTTTTTGGAAACTACAAAAAAGTAGTTAACGATAACTGGTTAAGACATAAAGGATTTGCAACTGGTCTCAACATCGTCTTTTCTCCAAAAGAAAATATTTTAAGTATGTAAAGAATTACACTGACCCACAAAAAATATTAAGTTCAATCAATCACTATTAACCAGACTACTTTGCTAGAATTTTTCTTACCAGATCAAAATTAACAAACCCCGACTTTTGATTTTTCAAAAAAGAATGAAAGCACTTGATTTAGGCATAGTTACCAAATCTATTTGCCGAAGACACAAATACTTGTTTATGGGCATCCATTCAAACTTAATTGTTAATTTTTTTGAATATTCTTAAGTTTGAACAGTAGATGAGTAATTCCGCGTCAACTAGCCCCTCGATCCGGAACTCATCTCTCCGATTTTGCTGAAATTTTGCATGTCCCCATAACTTAGTGTTTATATACCCCCATTAATGGCGTTTTGAAAAAAAAATCGCTGGTTGCCGAGATATTAGGGTGGGTCATTTTTGCCTTTTTCAAAATCGGAAAACAACCATGTAATAAATTCGTAATAACTTAACTTCTATTGAAGATATAGACTTTAATCATATTGATTTTTAAAGAGAATCAAATTATGGTCTAGAAAATCCATCTTTTTAACCATTCTGACATTTCCAAGATGGCGGACCGCCATGCCAATTCGGGGAAGTTTATATTTTGTATCCCCAAAATAGCTTATCTTCGATTTTTTTTATTTTTTTACTATTTACTTGTATTTAGTGGTAGTATGTCCCTATAAAATATTTCGACTCAAATAACATATTTGTGGGAGATATGACCCATAATGTGCGACCATACCCTATTTTTTTTCATTTTTAACTACAAAAAATGAGTTAATTATAATTATTAATTTGATTACTTATTTAATGAAAAGGGTCTTCAATAACAATATACAGGGTGTACCAAAAATCTAGGAGCACCCTATACAGGGTGTCACAGAATGTTTCTAAAATCTCTTAAGGGTAATTAGATCTGGTCAAAATAATACCACAAGTTCATATAAAATTTTTGGCTACGGCCCCCCTACTCTGAGATATTTGCCCCCCAAGATGAAATAAAAAAATATTTTTTTTTTCATAACTTTCTTACTTTTTAATATTTATTGACAATTTTTTTTGAGTTGTTTAAGAAAATTATTTCGCATTGAATAATTTTAACAGAAGTTTTAAAAGTTATCAGAAAAGTCAGGGGCGGACTTCCCTTATGGTTCCTAACTCCTAAATTTTTTTAGGGGTACAAATTTTAGAATTTTAATTACTTTTCTACGTTCTGTAAGCAATTATAATCACTCTACAAAAAATTCGATAAAAATTCGATAAAATGAAGTTTTTCCGAGAAAAAGGCACTTTTTTAATTCAAAGGCAGGAGGACCGTAAAAAAATATTTTTATATTTTTTCAAAAATGCTATATATTATTATTATTTTTTTTTTAACAAAACATTTATTTTATATATATATATATATATATATATATATATATATATATATATATATATAATACATATTGTAATTTAAAATTGTACCCAAGCTGAAGGACTTCGGTCGATGGCTAATTGTAAAACAATAAAAAGCATTTACTACTACTACTGCTATATATTATTTTAAAAATGTTTTATCTCATTAAAATGAAATAAAAAATCCACATGAAATTTTTGACTAGCCCCCCCCCCCCTTTGAGATATTCACCCCTTAGATAAAAAATAAAAATCCAACTTTTTTTAATATGTTTTAACGATTTTTTTAAGGTGCCTTTTTCTCGGAAACGCTTCATGTTATCAAATTTTGTGTAGAGTACTTTTTTGATCAAAATTACTCACAAATGTAAAAAAAGTAATCAAATGTCTAAAATTTGTAACCCTATAGAACTTAGGGGTTTGCAACCATATCGGAAGTCCGCCCCTGACTTTTCTGATAATTACGGAACTTCTGTAAAAACCATTCGATGCGCATTAATTTTCTTAAAAAAAAAATTGTCAATTAATATTAGAAAGTAAAAAAGTTATCCAAAAAAAATAATTTTTCTATTTCATCTAGGGGAGCAAATATCTCAGAGTAGGGGGGCCGTAGCCAAAAATTTTATATGAACTTCTGGCATTATTTTGACAAGATCTAATTACCCTTAAGAGATTTTGGAAACATTCTGGCACACCCTGTATAGGGTGCTCCTATATTTTTGGCACACCCTGTATATTGTTATTGATGACCCTTTTCATTAAATAAGTAATCAAATTAATAATATTGTGCAATGGATTTAGTTTCTTCATTAAATTCCTCACAGAGCTCATTTTTTGTAGTTAAAAATGAAAAAAATTAGAGTATGGTGGCACATTATGGGTCATATCTCCCATAAATATGTCATTTTGTAAAACCGCTGGTTTAGGTTCGTTTTAATAAAACATATTTTAAGTTTATAGCAAGACTGTCTATTCAAATCTGATCTGCAAAACAAAACATCTTGTACATGTAGTTAACAAACTAGATTATTATTACATGTATATATTACATTTCTGCTGAAAAGCGGTCAACAAACATTGAACCTATGTTTCCCATAGATAAGTGTCGAATCAGCCGTATAGCACAAATTAATATTACATACAAAACTAGAAACATTCTCACGAAAATATGATTCCTTAGAATCGCATATGCTACAAGACACTACACAACCCTCCTTTAGTAGAATGAACTTTATCTGGCCAAATAAAGTTTATTCGTCTTAACTTTGGGCTTAAGGTGTCTTGTCTCAAATCTCTGAGATTTAAATCGATTTATAAATGGATAATTTTTATGTGCGATATAAAATAAACTATGTATGAAATATTGAGAAATTACGAAAAATAAAAAGAAAAATTATACGTACATTTTAGAAAAAATGTACTTATCTCATTTGAATCCTTCCTCGCTAAGGAAAAAAAAATTTTCCATTTATAATTTTTTTTTTTTTTTAAAAAGAATAAAACTAAAAACTTAATTAAAAATTTACCTAATATAAAAAAAATCTTAACCTAGGTCAGGGTACCCTTTTTATCATAATGTAATATGATCTATTATTACGAGGACATGTCCTGTAGGTACACATATCATTAATGCAGTTTATTTAACACTTTTATTTCATTGGCGTAATGTCTTAATCGGTTTTTGTGAATTGTCACTTCTTTACCACCGTCACTTAACACCTTACAATTAACACCACTGCAGCTAATTATTGGAAAGGGGCCCTTGTACCAAGAGTCAAATTTAGTACGATTTTCATTAGTTACTAAAACTAAATCTCCCGGTTTTAAATTTAAATCTTTACTTTGCGTATCATAACGAGTTTTACGTTCATCTTTAACCCTCATTAAGAATTCTCTAGCGCGTTTATGTGAGATCTGCAATCTATACCTAGCTTCCTGATAATATGCATCAATATTATACAAGGGATCTACAATAGATCCGGTAAGAGTGTTAGGTATTTCAGTCTTACGTGCAAAAACTAATTCAAATGGTGTATAGTTGTGATAGGTACTGGGCGTTGTGTTGTAGCAAAAACTGTAATATGATATCCAGTCGTCCCAATCAGTGTGCGAGTCATTAATATACATTCTTAAATACTCGTTTAGTACCCTATGGTTTCGTTCGCACCCGCCTATGGTCTGACTGTGATACGCCGTTGAAAATTTATGTTCTATTTTTAGCAGTTTAGTTAGTTGTTGCAAAACTTCATTTTTATATTCGGTTCCCATATCTGTTCTAATCTCTTTCATGGGACCATATATTAATATGAAATTTTCCATGATTGCTCTAGCTATAGTTTTAGCTTCCTTATTTGGTACCGGAATGATAACAATGTATTTTGTTAGTTCACACTGAATTGTAACCGCATAAGAGTTATTTTTTGATGTTTTTTGAAATGGACCAATAGTATCGATGCACGTTATGTCAAAAGCTTTCTGTGGAGTGGGTGTTATTATCATAGGCTCCACATGCCGAATTTTTGCTTTATTTAATTGACATTTGTTGCAGCTTTTAACATAATGGGCGACGTCTTTTGACATGCCTTTCCATCGGTAGCTTGTTCTCAATTTCTTTAAAAGTCTCTTTTGACCTTTGTGACCTCCTCTAAGAGGGTCATCATGCATCTCTTCAAGTAGTTTCATTTTTTCTTCCTTACTTTTTATTATTTTTGGATCCTTGTATAAAATAATAGTTAACTTATTTAATATCGTATTACCTTTTTCTTTGAAATTATTAACTGTGCACATTTTAAAAATTTCATCATTTATTTTTATTTTAACTTTTTCTATATTTTGGTCACCAGCCATCTTTTCTAGCTTAGACAATATATTCTCTAGTGAATAATTGTCGTTAGTGATCCGATTTTCTAAGCGTACCTTTCTTTTACTTTCCACAAGTACTCTTAGGTACTTGGGCTTAAATTCGAATTTTACTGTAGGTATGCCAATTAACTTAAAATTATCTATAGTATCGTATACTTTTGGTGCTTTTGTTTCCTTCATGTCTTCTTCGTTTTTTGTTTTAAGCGGTTGCTGGTTTTTAGTCATTGATCTCGTAATTGCCAGTATATTTTTAGAAGAGATTTCTTTTAAATCTACTAACTTTATTCTCGAAAGTGAATCTGCTGCATTATGTATTCCCTTAATGCTTTCTATCTCAAAATCATATTCCTCTAAGTCTAGTCTCATACGAAGTAATTTCTGTGATGGATTTTTCTTGGAAAATAAATAAACTAGTGACTTTGCATCTGTTTTAACTAAAAATTTTCTTAAATACAGATATGGCCTAAAATGGTTTATTGCCCAATGTATTGCTGCCAATTCTTTTTCTATTATGGATTTATTCGATTCTCCTTTTGTAAAAGTTCTTGAGGCGTATGCAATTGGTAAATCAACCCCCTGAAAATTCTGTGAAAGTATAGCTCCGCAGGATTCCAGGGAAGCATCACTAGTTAGGACGAAACCCTTGCTAAAGTCGGGATATCTTAAAATCGTGGGACATAGAAGATAATCTTTAAGCATTTCGAATGATTTTTGACATTCATCACTCCAAATAAATTTTGTGTTTTTTCTTAATAACCTATTAAGTGGTCTACATATTTCTGCGAAGAGTGGAATGAAACGCCTGTAGTAATTACAGAATGCAACATATCGCTTTACTTCATTTGCATTCTTTGGTATCGGATATCTTTTTATTGCATCGTACTTTGAATCGTCTGGTAATATTCCTTCGCTAGTTATTTTATGTCCTAAAAAAGTTACTTCTTGTCTGAAAAAATTACATTTTTCAGGATTTAGTTTTAGATTAAATTTACGGCAAATTTCAAATATTTTTCTTAAATTATTTAAATGATGCTTTACTGAACAACCTATAACAATTACGTCATCCATGTATAGAAATGCCTTTTCCGGGCTTATTCCTGAAAAAGCTATGCTCATCATTCGGGAAAAGCTATTCGGGCTTATTTTACACCCAAATGGGAGTCTTGTAAATCTGAAAGATCCATTGTTGGTACTGAAAGAGGTAAGGTCCCTAGAATCTTCCCTGAGGGGTATTTGGTGAAATCCGGACTTTAGATCTAGTACTGAAAACCATTTTGCTCTTCCAAGTTGGTCTAGGATATCATCTATTCTTGGCAATGGGAACTTATCCGCCACAATTTTTTTGTTTAGTTGCCTAAAGTCTACCACCAGTCTCCACTTTTTCTCACCTAAGGACGATTTTTGGGGTTTCGGTACAAGTAAAATTGGGTTATTATATTCGGAAGTCGAGGGCTCTATTATGTTATCACGCAACATTGATTTAACTTGAGAATTTATTTCATCTATTTGAGCATGCGGTATTCTGTAGTTTTTTATATAGACCGGGGTTGGATCCGATACTTTAATTTTTTGCTCATAAAAATTATTTGTCATTAGTTTATCTTCTTTAAGGTAGAAAACGTCAGCGAATTCCTGGCACAGTTCAACGGTTTCTTTTCTTACGAACTCCGGGATGTCCGTAGTATTTAATTCTTGTAATAGGATATCTCCTCTATTTTTTGTCTTATTTACGGCTTGGTATAAATTATAATAACTTAATTTTGTTATCTTTACAAGAGGATTTTTAATCGTTACACTTTCAAATGTCGTATTTAAAATTTTGACGTAAGGGCTTTTATTGGATACTATCGTTGAACCCATAAATACTCCGGGGTAAATTTCGTTATGTGAGATGACAGAATCTTCTTTTAAGTCCTTTAATTTATTTAATTTTCTTATTACTTCACATCGGGGTGGTATGATTAATACGTCTTCTTCGGGACTGTTATAAATTGGTATCTTTATTTCTTTTTCGTCCGTCCGTAAGGTCATTGTCCAGTTTCCATAATCTAGCTGACAGAAATATTTTAGGATAAAATCTCTTCCTAAAATTCCATCGGCGGGTATCGGAAAATTTGTATCAACTATATGAAAATTATGATTAATTGCGTAATTGTCAATAAAAATGTTTGTTTTTGTGGTAGCTATGGTACTAGTTAATCCTTCTGTAATTCCCTTAATATTGCTAGCACCTGACCAGTTAACTATTTGGTTTGGGTTAATTTTTGTTTTTTTGAATAAAGAAATATCTGCGCCTGTGTCCACTAATAAAATTATGTTGTCTTCCCCTGTCATCTCAGTTTGTAATATTACGAAATTCGAAAGTGAAAGGTCCATGTTAAATATATTTACGATCTCTCCAAGGGACCTTCTTGGGGATCTTGGCCGTTTCCCGGGTCGGGGTTACCTTCTATCGCTCTAACAAAGCGCCCTCTCGAACTTTGGTTATAGCGCCTATTTGAGCCTCTAGCTCTATTAAAATGCCCATTGTTGCGATATTGGTTATTTTCGTTAGGGTAATGGCTATTTTCGTTGTTATAACGGCTATTTTCATTACGATACTGGCTATTTCCGTTACTTTGGTAGCGATTATTATATGAATTGTAATTTCCTCTTCCGCGTCTGTATCTGTTCGTTCTATCGCCATATTTTCGAGTGTAGAGGACTGCCGAAGTGGAATCTGGTTCGATATTTACGAACTTAGTTAAGGCATCTTGACGAGTTTGAAAGTTACCGGCCTCCATAATCAACCTTGCTTTAGCTGAGTTTGCATTTTTACGTAGGGCATTGACTGTTGAATTTGCTGAATAGGTTTCCGCTACGTTCGCTGGGACACCTTCAGTTATATAAGCTCTGTTTAAACTATTTGCCAAAGCTTCAATTTCAGCTGCATATGTAGCTGGGTCCTTATTTCCTTGTTTAATTGCTGATAATTTTCCATTTATTGACTGTGAGCTTTCAGTTTTTATGCCAGTTTTCAGCTTATTTATGATATTGTCAAGATTGTCTTGGTCGGTTATGAGGTCCCTAGCCTTTCCTGTTAACTTGGTTTTGACGTAGGCTAGAGCGTTTGCTTCTTGACCGGCAGTATTATTTTTAAGTAAAGTTAAAGCATCTATAAATGATTGTATTCTTTCTACCGAGCCGTCACACTCATTTGGTACAATTTTGCTAGCCAAGTTAAAAAATTCTACATTTGTCATCGCCATTGTGTTGAGTTCAATTTCTGTATTTTCTACGTTTTCACCGTCTGTGCCGCTATTTTCATCAAAAATATCTTCTTCTAAAACATCTGGATTAATTGAGTGACAGAAAGAGGTGGGTATTTTATATGGCACTTGTAAAACATGAAAAGACCTAACAACCTTATCCCTTAGATTGTTAAAAAGTTTCTTTAAAATATAGACTTGCTCGTCATCTAACGAATTATAAACGCTCGCAGAAATACGTGTAAATTTATTAAAATGAGTTAGAAGATTGTCTCTTACTTCGTTATGAATCGCTATAGATTTAGGGACTTCCTTTTTTAATACTCGTTTAGATTCAGTAACAACTAAATTTTTAATAATTATTAGCTTGGACTGGACACCTTCCCAATCTTCTAACCTACTCATTAAAACTAAAAATAACTAATCTAAATATGACCTCATAATATCTAAATAATTGTAAAATAAAAAATATATGCAAAAGCATTTAAAATATAAAAAAAAAGTTCATTAAACAAAAAAATTCATGCTGCCTCTGCGTCACTGGAAATGTTCATAATACTCTGCGCCAAATACGCAGTTCCTGGGCACCGTGACGCCATTTCGTGCCCTCATCGCGTTCCTTAATTTAGGACATACCTTTTGTGTGGTTTTAAAATACCTGGGCTTCTATACGTCCATGGCTTGTGTTCTCAGCACCATACTCCTAGATAAGTCCTTTTTAAGCGTTCTGCGCTGAGCCTTCTTCACCTTGAAGAACAATTGGACTAATAACGCCCCTGCTATGATGTAGAACAACACATGAATGTCTAAAGGCACCTTCACATTCGATTCTTCCACTATAAAGTTCGAATTAACGACGCCCGTATCCGTAACTTCAGCATGTTTGCTGCTCGATTTACCCATTTTAGTAAAATCACATTATCCGATATTTAGTAAAATCACATTATCCGAAAGGCAGGATCGCCATGTAAAACCGCTGGTTTAGGTTCGTTTTAATAAAACATATTTTAAGTTTATAGCAAGACTGTCTATTCAAATCTGATCTGCAAAACAAAACATCTTGTACATGTAGTTAACAAACTAGATTATTATTACATGTATATATTACATTTCTGCTGAAAAGCGGTCAACAAACATTGAACCTATGTTTCCCATAGATAAGTGTCGAATCAGCCGTATAGCACAAATTAATATTACATACAAAACTAGAAACATTCTCACGAAAATATGATTCCTTAGAATCGCATATGCTACAAGACACTACAATTTGAGTAGAAATATTTTATAGGGATATACTAACACGAGTAAATATTAAAAAAATAAAAAAAATCGAAGATACGCAATTTTGGGGATACAAAATATAAACTTCCCCGAATTGGCATGGCGGTCCGCCATCTTGGAAATGTCAGAATGGGTAAAAAAATGGGTTTCCTAGACCATAATTTTATTCTCTTTACAAATTAATACGAGTAAAGTATTGAACTTCAACAAAAATTAAGTTATTACGAATTTATTACATGGTTGTTTTCCGATTTTAAAAAAGGCAAAAAATGACCCAGCCTAATATCTTGGCAACCAACGATTTTTTTGCAAAACGCCATTAATGGGGGTATATAAACACTAAGTTATGGGGACATGCAAACTTTCAGCAAAATCGGAGAGATGAGTTCCGGATCGAGGGCCTAGTTGACGTGGAAATACTCAGATATACAGCCTGTTCCAGAACACGCGTACCGAAATTTGAGGGTATATTAAAAACCCTCTGGAAAACATGAAAATAATTTCAAAAAAATCCATCTTCGTTCAATTCAAAAATAAGAACGCTTTAAGTGGACCAATACTGTTGCTGATTATAAATTACCATTAAAGGTTGAATTTGTAGCTATGGAAGCAAATTTAATTATTGCAGGTACATATTCTGTAGGTTGACATGGTGATTAATGTGACATAAATATTTATTAATGTCATAAAAAAATATCAAAACTTTCATGATGTTTACTTCAGAAGAGTATTGCGAAATGCTAATTTTATATGGCGAGTGTGGCCGGAGTGCTTCAGCTACATCTGTAGAATATTCTATTCGTTTTCCCAATAGAGAACATCCTAGCAGAAATGTTATTTTAAGATTGGTGCAAAGGGCAAGAAATTCTGGAACTTTAACTCCAAACAAAAAAGAGATTGGAGGCGCTCCGCGAACTGCAAGAACTGTTGATAATGAAGAAGCTGTCATTCAGGATTTTGAAGAAGAACCTGAAACAAGCCTTAGTATCGTGGCTAGAAGATTTCTTGTCACGATACTAATGCTTGTTCCAGATTATTCTTCAAAAGTCTAAATGACAGCTTCTTTATTATCAACAGTTTTTGCATTTCGCGAAGTGTCTCCAACCACTTTTCTGTTTGCGTTTAAACTTTCAAAATTCCTTGCCCTCTGCACCAATCTTAAAATTACATTCTAGCTAGAATGTTCTCTTTTCGGAACACCGATAAAAATTTTTCCTATGTTCATTACTTTGAAATAAATAAATAAAATTCAGTTATTGTATTTTTATTTTATTAATTTGTATTAAGAATTTATAGCCAGTAAATCAATTAAAAGATCTGAGTTTCTAATAAAAAAACACTACATTCAGCGCGCTGAATGGACTTGCAGACTTGCAGTTTGTTGCTGCCGTCTAAGACGGGTATCATAAAACCACCGTTGGATGGAGTGACCCTATAAAAATAGAATATTTGATAGCCTCTGTCGGTTTTGTCAAAATATAATAACCTAAAAAGATTCTAAAGTTGAAAGTCTTAAACAATGCACGAGTCAACCATTAAAATGCAACCATAGTTACTAATAAGTAGGGAAAAACTAATTTTTAGGTAATTTAACATCAGCAACAGGATTGGTCAGATTAAATAGCTTCCTCTTTAATTAGTATTGAAGATGGATTTTTTTTTTAATTTTTTTCATATTTTCCAGAGGGTTTTTAATATACCCTCAAATTTCGGTACCCGAGTTCTGGAACAGGCTGTATTTATAAAATAGTGTGTTGGTTAATAAATGTTAAATTAATTCTAAAAATTAAGGATTTGTCTGATTACCATAATATTTTATCAGAAAAATTATACATTTATAGGAAAGTGCATACTTTCATTAACGAGTAATCCAGAGTAATCAACCAATTTTAAACTTATATACATTGTTGTAGCTTATTCTATGACAATAATGATATTTTTGCACATATTGCTATCTATAGGAGAAATTGATTTTTTTCTACCAGCGCATATTTCTTATTTAATATACTCACAGTCTGCCATATACGCATCATTATACAATATGTATAATATATAATATATATACAATATGTTTAATAGATTTTGATCAAGTTTGCATTTTTAAATACTATATAAAATAATAATAATAATAATAATATAAAAATATAATAAATTATTATTAATAATTTAGCATACTGTGGTATACTCTTCGCAGACTTTTAGTAAACTCTTTTCATTTTTAAGTAAAGTCTTCCATCAAAACTTAGTGTGAAAAGTTTGAAACGTAAATCTGTCATATTTAATCGGCCATTTTAAATTTATTTTTTTTTAATATTACGTTTACATTCAGCAACCTCAACACATGCCAATTTTTATCGAAATTCCTTAACATTCAAACAAACCTCCGCCATATTGGATCCGCCATTTTGAATGTTTAAATTATAATGTTGGATTCAAATTTAGCATCACCAAAACCTCTGGAAAACAGTTTTGATATTCGAGCCGTCATTTTAAATCTTCAATTATAAAGTTGGATTTAAATTCAGCGACCCCGAAAACCCCTAGATAACATTTTTTATGAAAATTCGTTAAAATTGACAAGCTTATTTCTCCATATTGAATCCGCCATTTTGAATTTTGAATTTTTAATATTGGATTTGGTTTTAGCAACCTCGGAAACCGTTACATAGTAAGTTTTACGAGGATACAGAATTTTGGCTGCAGAAAAAAAATTCTGGCCCATAGTGCAAACTCTGTATTTGGGCACTGCACAGTGTTTTGTCAAGGGTAAAAGTTGGCCATTTGAGGTTTTGAAAAACTTTTGGACTTTGGAAATTTATATTTTTTAATATAATTTACTATTATATATTGATGGGTCTATAAGGATTGATAATTATCATTATTATAATACTTTTTATTTATTTATTTATCTAAAATGTGTGTCCTTTTCAAGTATTTTCATGCCAAATTTAATATTTTTTTTTGTTCCTAACAGACAAAAAATATACACTGAAAAAAGTAATGAATATTTTTTAAATGTATTTTTTTAAATAGACCTTTTGTTGTTATCTCCTCTTTTCGCCGCACTTTTTTTTTTTAAATATGTTCCTTGGTACCTTAAAAATGTAGGCCTAAAATTGTAGCCGCCGCCTTTCACCGCTTTGGATTTTATGTCCAAAACATCGATATGTTGCATGGCGTTTTTTGCGTAAAATTTTAAAAATGGCAACAGCTTTAAGATGTTTTGTATTTCTAGTAAATTATTTGGGTAACTATTTACCTAATAATATAGTTACGTTAAAAATGGCGAATAAATCGGTGGGGATTAAACTTTGGTTGAATATTTTTTTTTCTCACATTGGGTATAAATAGAAGTTAAAAATTTTAATTAATAAACCCAATTCTAATTTTTGAACGAGTTAAGATATCGATTTCAAATTTGGAACACGAAAATAAAACAACCCAAACAAATATTTTTCCTTATATTTCATATTTCAACCTTTAAAATGTAGACTGGGGGGGCACGAGTGGCAGTTTTTTTTAAAGAGAAAGGAAAGTTGGGCGTGTGATACATCACTTTAAAGCTTATAAAATTCTTTATTTGACAATACAGTTTTTATTTTTTTAATATTAAAAAAAAAACTGAAATTTTTAATTTATTTTATTTATACGAACCTTAAGAAAGCCCTTCCTAGCATTTTTAAAAATTGCCCCTTTTAAAGAACGGCACGGATATTTTCATTTTTACTATTTTAATTTTCTTCAGAAATATCAGATAAAAAGACACAATTTTTTTAATTTTGACCCCATTAAACGAACAGCCCTGAGTTTTTTTTAATTTGATTTTACTAACATATAGCACATATATTCAGATTAATTGTGTGAAATTTTTATAGAAAAATCTTTTTAATAAAAAAATATTTAGATCGGTGACCACTTTTTCGGTAATAAAACATCAAATACATTTTTTTAAAGTTTTTTTTTACTAACGCAAGACGTTCCGTGGTAAAAGTATTATTGCGTTTGCAAGTGTATTATTTTTTTAACATAAATTAAATTCTGAAACAACTAAAAAAGTATAGGCCTACAAAAAATGTTTTATTAACGAATATGCAAAAGTTTTCCAGCGCAATATATCATTTATATTTCATGGAATCTGTATAATTGGGTTTTTAACCATCTATAAATTAAATTGTAGGTATTGTAATAGCTCGAGCTCAATGAACTCTGACAGCCAGTGAAGAGAGTTAAACATTAATTTTAATAAATATTTTATGTAATTTTATAAAATAAATTTTATGAATAATAATAAATTTTATATAATATTATGGTAAATCCGGTTTACTTTTTTCAACATCCTTTGTTTTCAATTTTTTTTTGTTTTTTGAAAAAAATACATTAGCTTTTTAGAAAATAACTATACAAACAGTTTTTTGAGAAAAGAAAAAAAATGTTTAAATTGTTTCAAAATATACAGGGTTATTCAGAAATAAGTTCGAGAAATTTAAGAGGTGATTCTACTTTAAAAAATATGAAAAAAAGTTCCTATAAAGTTTGGTCCCGAAATGAGCCCTAGGGGAGCAGTTGTCCTTCGTAGATGGATATATTGAATGGGGAACAAAAAAAGCACCAATAAAATTTTAATGCTGCAGGGCAATTCTTCATTTAAAACTAAGCGAAAAAGTATTCTTCACCAAAGCACCTAAATTTAATATTAACGGAGTAATTAGCTTTTGAGCTATTGAGCTAGACATTGGAAAACTCAATAAAAAATATGGTGAGGATATTATTCAAAAACACAGGCCCATTACAGCCCAAGGTAAACTAAACTTTTATAATTTAATTAGCCAAACAGATTGAAAGTTCATAAATGATACAAAATTAAATCTTCAGGAAAAACATAAAAAAATTTTATCTATTATAACAAATTCACTAGAAAAATCTATTCCAGAACGTAAAATTTCAAATAAAACTTTGTTAAATCCCTGGTTCACGGAAAGAATACAACAACTACGCGATAACTTAACTTTTTTGCAAGAATTTTATGAAACGTTTCCAGATGAAAATCTGCTGGCTGAAATTAGGGCTTGGCGCGTAATCTACAGGCGTGAAATTAAAAAAAAAAGAATTTAACAAAAAATATATTAATGATCTAGGTAACTCCCCCAAAGCTTATTGGGATATTTTAAATAAAGAGCGGGGAAAAAGCACCAAACCTCAACAGCCTATGAACCCAAATATATTAAATAATTACTTTTCAACAATAGCTGATAAATTACAAAATACAGAAGTGCATACTAAAACATCTCCTCTGGAATATTTAAAAAATAAACCAAACTCAAAATTTAAGTTTCGGGAAGTTACCTACATCGAGATAAGAGATATTATAATGTCACTCAAGACAAAAAAGTCACGTGATCACTTTGGCATTTCACTATTAAAAAGCATTTGAAACTTGATATATGTGCCACTCACGAAGCTTATAAACTTAAGCATATCTGAGGGAACATTCCCAAAAATATATAAAATAGCCAAAGTGATCCCGGTACATGAAAAGGGTTCAACAAATGACCCAAATAATTTTCGTCCAATTTCTATACTCCCAATTCTGTCCAAGGTATATGAAACAGCTTTAAAAAATCAAATTGCCAATTATTTTGAAAAAAATTATCTGTTTTACAAAAACCAGTTTGGTTTTAGGCCAAACAGATCAACCACCAAGGCAATAAACCTTTTAATAAAAAAAGTAGTTGAAGCCATGGAGAATGATCAGTTGGCGGCTTCAGTCATGTACGACCTACAAAAGGCATTTGACTGCATGCCATTCGACACATTATTAGACAAATTAAAGTTCTATAACTTTGACAGATTGAGTGTGGACTTGATCAAATCATATCTTAGTGAACGCATCCAGTATGTTTTTGCTAACGGTGTTGCCTCGGAGGACAGGGGTGTCACATACGACGTCCCGCAGGGCTCCGTACTCGGCCCCATCTTGTTCCTGATCTATATAAATGACCTTGAACATCAGGTGGCGCTGAGTGCGGAGCTTGTGCTATTTGCTGATGTAACCACTGCCCTTCTCAGGGGCGGCTCTTTTAGCGAAATTGAGATTGCTGTGTCTGAACAAGAAACCAAACTGAAACAGTGGTTTAAAGCTACAAGCTTCATATCAATGAAAGTAAAACAAACCGCATTGTGTTTACCCACAAAAAAATTGACGCTCTTGTTAATTATAACTCCACAGATCCGAAGCTGCTTGGAGTTGGCAAAATGGCCGGCGGCGGTAGTTGTTCAGAAAGTAGCTCCTCAAATAATATTAGTTTAAACCCGGATAAATGTGTTGTATGTAACAAGAAATTAGTTAACGGTATTAAGTGCAGCCTGTGCAATATTTTAGTGCATAATAAATGTGCTAAAACATATGAAAAACTGCCAGTATGTCCTGAATGCCTTGAAAACAACATCAGTTTTCATGACACAGTTTCTGATAGTCACTCGGAACTATTAAATAGAACAATGATTGAATGCTCAGCCACACAAGAATTCGATAAATCAACAGAGGAAAAAACGGCAGTAGTAATTCTTCTTGAAAGTGAAAATAAGTTGCTGAAAAAACTAGTGAAAGAAATGCAAGATAACAATGATTTGCTCAAATACAAAGTTAGTGTCCTAGAACAAGAATTGCAAAAATACAAGATATATCAAGACAACAAAAATGGACAAAATGTGAGTAAAACAAATAATCAAATAAAAAATTCATCTCAAAAATCTGGGAAAATTTCTGAAAATAATGCATTATCATCGTCCGGTAGCCAAGCACCACCTAGTAACAATTTTACTAACGAAAACTTTGACAAGCAGGTGCAGCCACCTGTTAATCAAGCGCGGAACATTGCCAACACAACACTTCAATCAAACGTCACGGTAGTCGCTTCGGACGCTGTCAAAACACAAAATAAACAAAACGTAAAAATTGTTGGACAAAAAATAGATTGTGGTAATTTAGCTGCGGCGAAAAAAATGGCCTTTGTTTATGCATCAAACTTCAAGAGAACAACATGTACTACGTCCATTATTGAACATATTAAAACTAATACTAGTATAGATGATCCATATTTAGAAGAAATGATTATAAAAGGTCTTTATAAATCATTCAAAATCGGTGTACCTGAAGACAAATTAGAACAAATTATGCAAGCAATATTATGGCCAGAAAATGTAGTTTTACGGCCATTTCAATTCTCCAAAAGGCTTTTTGGACACCCAAATGACAGGTTTTCAAGTAACAGATACTCAAATAACAGGTACTCAAACAACCGATACTCAAACAGCCGGTACTCAAACAACCAGTACTCAAATCAAAGAAATAATTCATATGGAAACAGAAGGTCAAATTTCAATAGTTCAAATTAATTCAAGAAGTGCCAGACACAAGATTTTAAACCTAGATGTATTACTTTCTGAAAAGAAGCTGGATATACTCTCAATATGCGAACATTGGTTGAACAACGATGAAATTAAATATTTTAAATTAGAAAACTATAGTGTTATATCAAGTTATTGTAGAACAAAGAAAATAGGTGGAGGTGTTGCCTTGTTTGTAGCACCCAGCATCAAAGTTAAATCTGTATCAGTACCTGTAAGAACTGTTGAACGGGAATTTGAATACACCTGTGCAAGTTTTAAATTGTGCAGTCAAAAAGCAGTTTTAGTCTCTGTGTACAGAGCTCCTGATGCTAGCCTTGTATCCTTTTTTGATCTTTTCGAAGAAGTTTTGACAAACGTCTCCTCCAGATTCACATATCTTTTTGTTGCAGGTGATTTTAACATTTGTTTACTTAATCAAAGTCCTTCAAAAACAAAATTGCTAGACTTGATGGGCAGCTATAATCTTTTACCCACAATAAATACACCTACACACAAAAAATCACTTCTAGATAATATTTTTACAAACTACAAAAAAATTGTGTCTGCAGATACATTTTTTGTAAACTTTTCTGACCACGAGGGATTGGAATTAGGGGTGAGTACCAATAAAAATTATTATGATAAAAATTCTAATAACTTTAAAATAATAAGGGACTTTTCAGAGCAAAATAAATTAAATTTTATTGAAAATATGCAGCAGTCCCAGTGGAATTCTGTACAAAATGCAAAATCAATTGATGAAAAATATTCAGAGTTTATTGGGATTATTAAAAACAATTTTAACACTAGTTTTCCATTAAAAAAACGTAATTTCACAAAAGTGAACAAGGGGTGGGTCACAGCTGAAATCCGCACAATGCGGCAAGAGCTTAAGGACTTAAACTGGGCTATTAAAGCAACTGGTAATGAAAACCTTATAATCAAATCAAAAACGCTACAAAAAAAATATAATGTTGAACTTGAAAAGGCCAAAAAACAACACAACAATAAACTAATTAATAAAAATTAAAATATTATTAAAAATACTTGGAATGTTATTAAAAATACCCTTAATGAAAAGTCAAAAAAAAAGCTCCTACCCTCACCAGCGGAAATGAAAAAATTACAAGCCCAAGAAAAGTTGCCTCTATTTTTAATGACCATTTTGTAAACCACGCGGACAAACTATTGGTAGATATGCCAAGAACAAAACCAAAATTTTCACGAAAAAATACTAGTAGTAATAGCATGTTTTTAAGACCTACAGACGAAAAAGAGGTTATCTCCATAATTAAATCCCTTTCTAAAAAATGGTCTGTAGGTCCGGATGAGATACCGGGGGCAATAGTAAAGTTAGTGCCCGAATATATAGCTAAACCATTAGTTGATATAATAAATTTTTCTTTTGAAAACGGTGTTTATCCTACGGAATTAAAAATAGCTAGGGTAATCCCCTTACATAAGAAGGGTAGTAGGGATTCCGCAGGCAACTACCGACAAATCTCAAATTTATCGTTTTTTGCAAAAATTATGGATAAAATTATGCTAAATCGAATAACTGAATTTTTTAAGAAAAAGCTTTTATTTTCAGCATCACACTACGGTTTTCGAGCCGGTTATAGTACAACTAAGGCCCTGTTTAAAGTTATATCCCATATACTTGAAGCTATTGATAAAAAAAACCTGACTACAGCCATTTTTTTTGATTTGACGGCTGCTTTCGATGTCATTGATTACGAAATACTAATAGCTAAACTGGAGTCATATGGGATTGTGGGAATCCCACTAGATTGGCTAAAATCATACCTGGAGGACCGTAGCCAGTATGTTGAAATAACTGATAATGATAAAAAATATCACTCAGACTTCTTAAATTTAAAAAGGGGCACCCCACAAGGGGGCATTCTTTCGCCTCTGCTATTTTTAATATTTAGCAACGACTTGTTGGACTATTTACGTACAAATATTGATCCCAAATTTTTCTTTTTGTTGCAATATGCAGATGACACATCAATTGTTTGCAGTAATAATGATAAGGAGTTATTAAAGGAGATAGTAAAATCGCTAGTAAATGCAATGGATGAATGGTGTCGACAAAATTTTTTATTACTTAACCCAAATAAATCAGCATTAGTACAGTTTTCCACTAGGTCTGCAGATCAAAGCATACTTGTCAAATGTTCTAATAAAACGATACCAGTAGTTGACAGTTTTAAGTTATTAGGTGTCACTCTTGATCCCACTCTCACGTGGTCAAATCATGTAAACGCCGTAATTAAAAAAATGAATAGTTGCAATTATGCAATTTATAACCTAAAAAAGAACGTAGATACAAAAACACTTATACTTTTTTATAATGCAAATGTTAAAGCGCACCTGCAGTATTGTATTGTAGTTTGGGGGGGGGACAAGTGCTATAGAGAGGCTTTTAATGGTACAAAAAAGGACGGTGAGGGCTCTAGCCGGCGCTGGATATAGGGACCACTGCCAACCTCTTTTCATCAAATTTAAAATTATGACAGTAATTTCTCTATACTTGTATAACTTAGCCTTGTATACTTTAGAAAACAAAACCTTGTTTAGTCGAAATTCTGACATATCTTCAGGTCCCAAGACTAGGCACGCTTCTGATTTTTCGATACCGAAACACCGTCTTGTAATTTTTGAAAAGGGCCCAATATTTATGGGTATAAAAGTCATAAACAAACTACCGATAGATTTTAAAACAGGATCTTTATCACAAATAAAGAATAAATTAAAAGATTTTTTTATAAAGAACCCATTTTACAGCGTAGATGAATTCTTAAAATTTAAATTTAAAGTCAACCATTGATCGCTGTGTTTTTACTTATTTAATAAATGTTTTCTTTTTGCTTCTAAATGTTTTCTAAATGTACAATTTATATGTGTATTGTGGAATATATTGTAGATTATATCTATCTATGTAATTTATGTTTAATTTAATTTAAGTTTTGACATTATCCAATACTTTTTATAGGTCATATGGAAATAAATGATTATTATTATTATTATTATTATTGTTATCCTTGACTCAACCTTGAGATGGGACTCGCATGTGAATCATGTAGCTGGAATCGCATCAAAATATGTGTACCTAATCAGAAAAATTAGGGATGTTATACCCTTTTCAGTTCTTCTAACTGCATATAATTCATTATTTATATCTAAAATAAGCTATGGCATTACATGCTGGGGTCATACTTCCCATCTTGAGAGATTATTTAAACTACAATGTAAAATAATACGGATAATCACAAAAAGTGGCTATCGCGACGACGTTAGGCAGAAATTTAAGGATCTGAATCTGTTAACACTTCCAAGTCTATATATTCTAAGATGCGCATGCGAGGCTCATCTCGACAAGGACAACTACAGGTCTTACTCTCGATATTCATAGTTTCAACATTAGAAACAAAAATAAAATTTGTATAAATACATTAAGATTGACTTCAAGCAGGTACGGAACTAACTATTACGGACCTGTGTTGAATAAACTTCCTCAGTATATGCTATTATTACCCCCGCCTAGGTTCAAAACCACACTCAAAAAATACTCCTAAATAGAGTGTATTATTCAACTTGAGAATTTCTTGAGAACAATTTGCCTTCCAATGTAAATACTTAGCTTTAAATTGTTTCTTTCACTGTTATTTTAATTGTAATGTCTACAAACTGTTAACTACATGTTGAATACTATTTTAATTAAAACTAAATGACGACTGTAAAAACTGTAAAGTTTAATGCAAATAAATAAACTATTACTATTACTAATATATTACTAGGCTATAGCCTTTTAAAAAGTAACATTATAGCCTTTTAAAAAGTAACATTTTTAGTGGCACAAAATGTTACTTCCTCTTAATTAATTTTTTTAAACGGTTGCTCTTACAGTGTTACACTATATGACATTTTTTATGTATTTTTACTGAAGGAATCTATATTTTTTACAAAAAATCCAAAAAAAAATATACATAAAAAAGATTGGGGAAAAAATGTGTTAAGCCTCACATATTTTGTCCATCTAGGCACGCCTATGGATAAATTCAAAAAAATAAATTAACATAAACTTTGCCCTTATTAATACTAGTATACATGCAAAAGCTCGTCGATCTAACTTAAAGGGTACAAGAGTTATCAATTAAAAACCTTATTTTTATTACAATTTTAAAGAGCCATAGCTCTCTTAGGACTTATTTCCAGACCAACCTTTATAGAAACTTTTTTCATATTTTTTAACGTAGAATCACCTCTTAAATTTCTCGAACTTATTTCTGAATAACCCTGTATAATAACCGTGTAGCATACTTTAACAATCTGAAATTCTCTAACCATCTATATTGCCTAAACCATCTGGCATGCTTGAACAATCTGGAATGAATAAACCATCTATCTTGCTTTAACCATCTGGCATTATTCAACCATCTGTCTTGCTTGACATGGTTGATCATTTTGTCTTGCTTTAACCGTCATGTGGCATAGTTTAATCATCTGTGTTGCTTAACCATCTGGCATGGTTTAGCCATCCGTCTTCCTTTAACCATCTGGTATGGTTAAATCATCTTTATCCATCTGGCATGGTTTAGCCTTCTGTCTTGCTTTAACCATTTGGCATGGTTTAGGGTAAAGTATTAAAGAAGTTTTTTTAATTTTTAGCTTTATTAATGTTTTTTTTTTTTTCATGGAAATGAGTTAAATGAAACAATTCTGTATAAAACGGTATTCTCAAAAAATATATTAATGGAAATACAATTTTTTACAATTAAAAAAAAAACTTCGAAGAACCGAATTACAGGCTGGGGGGGGGGGGTAAATACGGCATAGGCCAGAATTAACCCCATTAAAAAAAAAATACATTAAAAAATGACAAACAAATACCTTTCCTTGAAAAATTGTGAATTCTTTGTGACACAGTTGAAATAGTTGGAACAGCATATCCATAGCTCAGGGTCTTTATCAAACTCACCACACATTAGACTTATTTGGTGATTTATTGCCGTGTCATTTTTATCATCACTTTCATCTGAAAAGTCTACGGGGTTTTTCTTAAGTTGTTTAGACGTCTATTCCACTATTCCACTAATTCTTTTATAAATTCGCGGCATCTCCAATATCAAAACTTAAATATGACTTATCTGGCTTAATAGTAGCATTACAAAAAAAAATTGGCTTTATAACCCCAAAACGTATATACATTTACAAATTTTTACCCAAAACACAAAATTAACTGAATTTAATTATCAATGTATTACATACCCTAAACTACACTAGAGACATACTAACATACTACAAATGTAACTAATTAGTCTCAATTAATTTATTTACATGCCTTTGAAACTAGAAGAGATATATAAAAACTGGCAAATTGCAACTTTCTCTTATAACTTTCTACTTTACTGATTGGCGTCGATGCCATTTTAGCCACTATGAACTACTCACTAGTAGATGGAGCATCTAGTATTTAATTTGAAAAATGGATATACAACTAGGTGTACGATGGCCACCATTACCCTAGAGGCCCCCTTTCTCCTAATCATGTCTTGCTTTAACCATCTGGAATGGTTTAATCATCGGTCTTACTTTAACCATGTGGCATGCTTTAACCATCTGGCATGCTTTAACCATCTGGCATGCTTTAATAATCTGCCATGGTTGGATGCGGTATTATGGGAGCGAGTCGCTCTCTCTGTGTTAAACATATTCCACCTTAATGTACAATATAAACAATTAATTTCAGGATTCCCAATCGGTATATTTCGGGGCACTTACTTCCAGCAGGATCGACCTCAATACATGAATTACGGTGTTCTCGGCTCAATCATCGCCCACGAAATATCGCACATATTCATAGAAGCGGAGTATCGGGATTTAAAGGGAGAGCTTCGGAGTTGGTGGTCAAGCCACAGCCTGCTCAATTACGAAGAGAAACTGCACTGTCTGGAAAATCAGTACGAAACCTTCATTGTTCCTGAAATCGGTAGACATGTAAGTATATTATATTTAATAGCTTGCGGTTTGTAATGGTTCGGTTTCACGGGAATAATTTAGCAAGAAAGTATTTACAGCCCGGAAAACGTTTAATTTATAATTAGTAAAAATATTAAATTTTTATCAGGGTAAATCAATAAGAACAGGATATTTAATCATTGTATAGTTTCTATATACTAGTTCTCATAAAAAAACTGCGTAGGCAAGACGTGAATCTGGATCAATTTCTGTATTCTCGATTCAAAACGTTTTATTTAAGGACTTTTCCAAATAACTTGAATAAAAAGAAAGTATATAAAAAATATTAATCTTTATGAGAAAGTTAAATAAATAAATAAAAAAATAGCTCTGTTTAATATTCCTATGGAAGCTGGTCATCATATCATGTATATCACTGAAAAAATATTGCTAGTGTACATAATTATCGTTAAAAAAATATTGGTAGTATTTTACCATTGTAAATTTAAATTAATTTTTGACAGAATAAATCTTATGTTTTTATTGGCTTTATTCTAAAATTATATCGTCACTTTCCGTCACTATCATGGCAACGCACAGTGATCAATTATCAGGTTTTGAAAAGACAAAAGTCTGTTTTAAAGAATAAGACGGTTTTTATTGAATATATGTACATTTGAATTAAAATTCTAATTGAATGTTTAAAATTATTGAAAAATAAATATAGGACTAAACGCCATCATTTTGTTAAAATTAAAGTTAAGTAGTTTTAGTATTTTTATTTTTTACATAATAATATGTGATTCTAAAATATTATTTTTTAATAAGGTATAAAAAAAATTGAAAATTAAATGGAGCACTATTACTACCTATAAATATTATCATTAACTATACGGTACATGTCTTTCTTAAGTCCCCCCCCCCCGACATTTAACTTTTGAACCGCTAAAGATATCAACATTGAAATGCAGAACAAGTACAAGTAACACAACCCAAATATTTTTTTGAATATTTAATAGGTTTAGGAGGCACAATAGAGGCAGGGGCAAGGGGGAACATTTTTTTCAAATAAAAAGGGGGGTCGTGTGATATTTCAGCTCATTAAGTTCTCTTTTCGACTATATAATTTTTAATTTTTTTAAATTATTTTAAGAGGTGTTCAATTTTTATTATTATTTTTTTTTTGTTAAAAAATGCAACTTTCTTGGATTTTCTTTGACATTTTCATTACCATTATTTAAACTTAGTTTAAAAGTTATAACTTACCTTTATTTATTATAAAAAAAAATATTTTTTAACGAAAATTTTTAACATTTCAACAATATTTTAACCCCACAAAAATTTTAAAAAATATATGATTTTTTACGGCATTCCTTAAGTTCTTTTTGTGGTCGTCTCATATTAGTTGATTTATTATTTAATAAGTTTTCGTTATCATAAATCATTATTAATTTTCCTGTACAACTTTTTTAAACAATTTTCTTACACAGGAAAATCCAATATTTTTGTCCAAAAAGTTAAATTTCTGGAGTGGACGTCCCGGGACCTAGATCATTTATAAGCCAAATTTTAAATTAGGTATAACTTTATATAAAAATAATAATTTTCCCGTAGAACTATTTAAAGCAATTTTCTCACAGAGGAAAACATTATTTTTCTCCGATATATTAAATTTCTGGGGTGAACTTCCCGGGACATAGATTATTTAATGCCAAATTTTAGTTTAAGTATAACTGTATACAAAAATAATTATAATATGTTATTACATATTATAAAGTCCATAAATATGTGCTAGTAATATGATCTAACGTAAAATATTATCTTTATGCTTTTCAAATACGAAAAATGATAAAAATGCGATATGAAATATATTATTTTAATAGCTAATTTATTTCTTCAATATCATCAACTTTATACGATGAAATAAACTTATAACAGCTCATAGAACTCCCCAGAAACATATTAACAGGCAAAGATGACTGGAATCTAAAACCTATCGACTTTATTGCGCGAAAGCCATTGGCAGTTCTTTATGAATGGACTAACATAAAGGCAATTTTACTAAAATGAAAAACCGTAAGCAATAAAATTTTATCTTGCGAATATATAATATTTTACGATGTTAAAACTACCTGACGAAATGTATAATCTTGGATATTTGTGCATTTTTTAAATTTAAATTTTAAAAACTTATGAAAAAGTAGAGATTAACTAGAAAAATACTTGATTTAATACTATTTTATCTTAGTTATAAGAAAAACATAACACATTTTTGGTATTGCCTTTTAGTTTTTTTAACGTTTAAAGAACTGTACGTGCTTTAAAAAACAGCTTTTGAGATTTTTATATATGAATTATAAAAAGTAACAAAATCTATCATTTTTGTTTACTTCTTTTAAAGTTAAAAAAGCTTTTCATTTTTAACCAAGGTTAGAAATGAATTCATATCTAACCTGTTTTTTGGCTTTTGGTTATACCTCATTAGGGCCGTAACTAGCGAGGGACCAGGGGGGGCTAAGCCCCCCCCCCCCGAGTTATATTTCGGTAAATCAACCTTATAAATAAAATGTAACATCCTTTTTTATCATAAGAGGTTCTCTTTATGATTTTTCTTTTATATTATGATGGTTTTTTAATAATTGTCATTTTGTTTTTTGATTCGCTAATAAATATTAATTTATTCTTTTTTGAATTTAACAAAAATTCTGTATTTATAGCTGAACAGTTCGAAAACTCGCGACGAGGATTTGGCGGATTTAGCAGGAATGAAGGTCGCATATGACACTTACAACAATTGGGTTCACGAGAATGGAGCCGAAGCCCGTCTTCCGGGATTAAACTACTCTCCCAACCAACTATTCTGGATATCATCAGCAATGCATCACTGTTCAAAATACTCCAGCAATACAATGGAGAGGTACGTTGCTAATTATGAACAGTCTCCAGAAAAGTTTAGAGTTAATGGACCTCTTCAGAATTTAAAAGAGTTTGCCTTTGATTTTGGTTGTTCTGTTGGTAGTAAAATGAATCCAGCTGAAAAATGTACAATCTGGTAATTTAAATAATATATATTTTGTTTTTTTTTCTGCTTTTTCTTTCAATTTACCTCTAATAAAGTTCAACTTTACTCGTGGCACTATACTTGTTTACTTAATTTTTAATCAACAACTGTTCTGGATATCATTAGCAATCCATCACTGTTTAAAATACTCCCGCAATACAATTATGGAAGAATTTTTGTAGTGGTCTACCGCGTCTGTACATGACAAGTCTACTACAACTAGCGTGGGTTCGATTCTCACTGGCCCCGATTTGCCTTTTTCAGTTAATTAATAATTGAAATTTGGCGAAGGCGTAAGTGAAGCGGATACTCCCTATAAAAACTAGTTCGAAAGTCAGTATAAGCCAGTGGTTCCCTCTACTACTAGGCCACACAAGTCCTGGACTTAGGGGATGCTTAATTAGGTAGAATAGTACGAGGTTAAAACAAACAAACAAATTACATGTTTTGTTTGACCTCGTACTATTCTACTTAGTTAAGCGTCCCCTAAGTCCAGGACTTATGTGGGTTAGTAGTAGAGGGAACCACCGGCTTTAACTGACTTTCGAACGAGTTTTAGCTATTGCCTTCTCCAAATTTCAATTATTAATTAACTGAAAAAGGCAATCGGCGCCAGTGAGAATCGAACTCACGCTAGCCGGCGCACAGTGGGAAATATCAAGATTTTTTATTTCAAAATTCCAGAAGACGGTCAATTTTGAATCGCTCTTCCTATTTAAAAAAAAAAACTTGTTAAGACTTGTACTTTCATAACCTACAAATTTGATTTGAGGCAAAAAAATTGAGTGCTGAGAGGCTAAGTTGTCAGATTACAATTTTCTCATTTATTTGAGAGAAGAATATTTAGGGTTTTTGAGGTTGCTAAAAAATTAAAATTTAAAAAGTCTAAACCAATATGGCGTCGAAATTTTAAAAATTTTAATATTGTTTGCCCAAAATTAATAATTAAGTATTTTTAAGCTAGTTGAAACCAAATTCGATGTTAAAAATTGAAGATTAAAAAAACTAATTTAATATGGCCCGTGCCAATTTTAAAATTTCGACGCCATATTTGATGATTTGATTTGATTTGATTCTTCTCTGAAATAAATGAAAAAATTGTAATCTGACAACTTAACCTCTCAGCCCTCAATTGTTATGCCTCAAATCAAATTTGTAGCAGTAGGTTATGAAATTACAAGTCTTAACAAGTTCTTTTTTAAAAAAATAGGAAGATCGAATCAATATTGACCGTCTTCTGGAATTTGAAATAAAAAACCTTGAAAATTCCCAGTGTGCGTCGTGTCAGGTATTTCAAGTTGACAACCGGTATCGGTCCGGGGTACTGTTTTTTTAAGAAACGTTGCTGGCCCGAGGCCGTGGCCCCGTAACAGGCCGACCGGGTAACTAATGGCCAAATTCAACGGGCCATTAAGCGGACTTTAACTGCATGTTTGCTGGGTATCTGTGTCAAAGTGTTCTTGAAATATCGTAGTGTAAAGTTATTTTGTCAGTGACCTCTACCATTAATACGACTATAGGTAAAAAGTTATTGCAGTTAAAAATTTCGCACAAAAGCATTTTTTATTACTGTTGTCGTCTGTGAAGGGTATCGGTTTCAGTTTTTTTTTTTTTTAACTTTGGAATATAATTGGCCCTATATCACTGTTTAAAATACTGAAGTCTAGCAACAGAATGAATGAGCATGTAACTAATTATTAACAGTCTGCAAAGCAGTTAATGGCGCTTTTCAGAATATAAAAGAGTTTCAATTTAATTTTGATACCGAAATAAATTAAAAGCACCAACTTTCAATAATATACTTATTCAGCTCAATAAAACGAAAATTATTTAAAAAAAATAACTTTTATATACAGTACTGTCGCGGCAATCCATATCTTCAATAATTACATTATAATGTATACGGTTTACGGTAATTGAAACGATGAAATTTATACTACAAGACCTTAAAGTACATGTGCTTTGTAGAACGAACTTCATTGTTTGGATTACCGTATCGAAGATTCGGATTATCGAAGATTTGGACTAGTATGTAAATTAAACTTTTTTGAGATTTATCATAAGGTGGGTGAGCCAATTATTGCCATGTTCCTAATATGGCCACCTCCCCCTTAAGCTTGTTAGTTCGTCCTCTCTGTCATAGATGGCACTGCCAGTATATCTGTTATATCGAAAAAATGCCTGTAAATATGATGTGTCTGTATCGAGTTGGTAATTGCGTACACAAAAATTCAGTTTGTGTTTGGTGTTCTTCCACTATAAAAACTTGCAAAATTGTGCTGACTGTCGCAAGCTGGGTAGCATCGATTATTGCAGGGCAAGAACGTAATAAGGTAGGCAAAAACATGCACTTTCTTGGCCGGACAAAGACGCGAAATGGTAATTTTTAGAGATTGTTTTCCAAGCTGTGTTCCTAATATTGCAATGCGAAGTATTTGACAACAAAAAAATGACAAATACAAAAAACAACAAGAAAAGTATCGAAGGTTCTGCTTTTTATTCGAAGAGAATCACCAGGCCGATATGAGATTGTAATCGATACGTACATGAAGAGTGCGTGGGACTTACTAAAAACGACAAATTGTTGTTTAAGTGCACAATGTACCTAAAAACAGCTGAAATTTTTATTGTGCTACAATATTTTCTTATTAGTTTTTAAAGTTTGTTCTTTACTAATATTGCCAGTACTCTGACCATATTTAGGACATGGGTTCTTAATATTGTCAGTATGCGTTTTTTTTTAAGTGATAATATTTGGTAATCACACATAAATGAATGCAATAAAAAATAAAATGCCCCCAACATAATTGGCTCAGGCACCTTACAAAATGTGGCGGTTTTAGATACAATTCGTCGTATCAAAAAAACAAGGTTTCAACTAACATCTATTTGGGTTTTCACTTTTTTGCATTTTTAAATAGAGTTTTTTACTACCTTTTTGCTTGTACTTGAAAAATAAAAATATTATTCACATGGCCCATTTTATTTATAGTAAAACCATATTCTATCTGCATTTTTTGAGATTTATTTTAGTACAACGAAGTTCTAACTGATAATAAAGTTCAGTTTGAATTTCTTACTCATAAATCAGGTACTCCGTTAATGATAATTAACTAAACTAAAAAGTCATATCGATGTCACTAATGCATAAAAAGTTTGGCCTGTGATTTTTACCAAAATTATGGACGTTTATGAGGAATACTTGTGCGAAACAACTATTAATTATCAATTTTAATAATGATTAATAATAATTTATGCAAAAAATTGCATTTATGTACAAATTATTAAAACAAACAGCCAAAAAACATGTAAATTTAATGCAAAACGGTTCTAACTCAGTTAGAACAATGTTGTACTACTACTTCTCATAGGTTTTTGGGCTATCAAAGTTCCAACTGATTATTTATTTTAGCTAATATTTAAAATATCAACAAAATGTGTTTTATAGGTACTAATTTACTCTAATAAAAGCCCATCCCAGCATAATACACCAATGAATTATGAAATTTAAGGTAAGTTTCCTGATTTTAAAGTTTTGATTGATGATAACTCAAATCTATAATTTATACAGTTTAAAACTTGTTGTTCTTATACAACTGATTGATAAAAAATACATTCATTAGTCAGTTGATATGTTAACTGATTACATTTAAACTCAAACTTCCAAGTTTTGTCAGTAGTAATATCATAAGTGCATGTTGAATTATCTATAATTTTTTTACTGTATTAAAAAAATATTTTGCTTGGCAGTTGTTTGAGTGGATATTTGACGAAAAATGCACAAAAACAATTTCCTTAAGCAAAAATTTTTTTATATACAGTAAAAAAATTATGTATAATTCAACATGCAGGAATAGTATTTTGAAAGACTATTTAACAAACAAAATAAGGAAGTATATAATTTTACAATGTTTTATGTTGTTCCATACTTAAATTAAAAGTTTAAGAACTAAACAACAATATTACTTTACAACTATAATTAAAAATTTAAATCTCAAAATTTCCGCGCTTTTTAAATCCACGATGTTCACTTGTTCGCGAATGTTGCCAAGTCTAAACTTTGCTCGAGGGATATTTTATACTTGAGATTATTCCAATAAAATAGTTTTTATCACATATATTAGCATTTAAATAAAGATCATTGCTGTTTTTGTTTAAAAAGTTTAGTTTTCAACTGAAAAGGTATAAAATAACGGGTGTTTCCACCCGTAAAGAACAATTTCCTATCGGTTTCTAATAAGCTTTGGCAACGCTGTTCTGGTACTAGCGCAGTCATTTGATGTTGATTTCCGTAATTCTTTACTGCAAATATATTATTAATAAATAAGTATTTAAATTAGTTTTTAGTGGCCTCTTTTTAATACCAAGATTTAATTAAATAAATTAAAATTTATGAATATTAGTGATTTAAAGCTTTTATGATGGAAAGTGCATAAAATATAATATATTATCTGAAATTAATTAGGGTTTATACCTAGGATGTTTTGGTAATAAAATAAGCATTTATATTGCTTATCAATAAAAATAAATTAACTAAAGGTAAGCTTTACAAATTAAAAACACATTTTGCAAAAATATAACATTTATTAAGATGTCAGTAACTGTCAGTTTATTGTTTCCATAGTAACCAAGTGATAATTGCATATGTGCAAAAATTATCAGATTCATTTTGATCTGATTGGTCAAGAAACTAAAAATGCAACGTTTTGATTGGCCTGTATATTGTTTGTGAAATAGTCAAATTAATTTATTTAGATATTTAAATAGTTTAAAAAGTGCTTTTTTTACTTATAAAAAAATTGCATAATATACTCCACTTGGACCATTTTTTATTGCAATTCTTATGGTAAACATTAACTTTCATGATTATTTTATGCCCAATATTCCCAAAACTTTGAGTAAAAAAGTCTAAGAAAATGTATAAGAATTAATAAAACTATAATGGAGTTGCGTTCCTTACGCGGAACCGGCAACAAGTCTACGGCGCGATTGGTAATTCATTTAACGTTGTTTAGTCACAGCCAGACTATTTTATGTTAAAATGTGATTGTTAAGAAAATATCTATACTGCGAAACCGTTCTACATATTTAAATTGATTTGAATTGAATATTTGATGTTTGTGATGTGGGTTAACCACGTTTTTTTTGTGAGGTTAATAAGAAATTATATTTAGCTGAAACGAATAGAGAGACTCGCTTCAAGTCTCTAATACTTGTACCTGGTCAAAAAGAGCGAGAGTTCAAGACCATTAAGTCCTTTTGGGTTAATTTAATTTAGTGTCCAAAAGGGAATTTTGAAGAAGAATAAGTAAAACTATAATAAATATTTAAAATTTTGTTTTCATTCATACCATGTCAAAATTTCAAAAATTTATAGCTTTAAGTAATTTATTTCTTACTTTTTACTCACCTTCTATAAATTATTTTATTTAAAACTAAAAAACAAAAGGAAATGTAAACGGTGACAAACAAGAATAATAGTAACATTCATATTGAAATTTATATGCACATATTTCAAACGTGCGTTCTTCTACCAGCGACCTATATTTCCGACGTGTTAAATTATTGCCTGGTGCCACGCAAGTAGATATGATAAGTACTTACACAACCCTTATTTTAGCCTACTTGACATGTTTATACCCGAAGTAATTAACTAATATTACATACTGCGATTTGGGTATTAACGAGGGCTATTAAACTGATGTATGAGAGTTTTAAAGTTACTTTTTTTAAAGGTCCATTTGGATTTGTTGGAGAAATTAACACCTAACATTTCCATAATAATTATTGCTGTAAATTACATTTTATTTACATTTTCTAGACGGCATTTCTAAAAAGTATATTGGTCCTATAGAGGAAAGACGCCTAATTCGGACGGTTTCCCAATTTCGGATAGTAGTGTATCTAAGATACTTTCTGTAGTAGTTAACAGAAACCTACTTTTATGTGAAGCCAAAAGTCAAACTAAATCCGTCCTGTAATATGATAAATATAGAGCTTCTACCCGTTAAATGTCAGCAAATATTGTTTAAATAGCAGTTTTGGGCTCAGCTGAATTCGCATGCTTGTTTATTTTATAAATAATCGTTATAAAATTTATGTTTATATCTTGGGTAAGTTAAGATACTGGTTACGTTGATCATAATTAAGCCATTTGAAACCATAAACATTTTACAAATTTCTAATCTAAAAAGCAGAAAGTTGCCTAATTTCGGATAGTGCATTTTGTATATCCGAAAGCTAATTGTTATTCAGGATAACCAACTATAAATTATTATTATTATTATAATGATACAACAAACTAATATACACAATTCAGAAAAAGAGAAAAATACTTAAGGGGTTGTCTGATTTTTGGTTTCAAAAAATCGATTTATTTCTTTTTTTTGCTTTTTTATTTTTCTCAGTATGTGTAGAATACGCTCCTAAAATATTTTGACGAAATTCGTCTTCTTTAAAAAGTTATACATATATATATGTACTTTAACACGTTAACTTCTATGTGCATATATATTATGCACAGTGGTGGGGTCACGGACGCCGCTTGAATAATATATATGAACAGAAAAAATTGTGGTTTAGATTTTTTAGGGTTTTATTGCATAAATTGTGGAAGTAAATATAAAATCAAGTAAAACAATAAATGAACAATGGTATTTCTATAGTAACTCAGTATAAAGAAACACTTTCCACATATCGTAACATAAAACATTCTTAGTAGTAAAAACCGCAAAAACCCTTTGGCGCAGTGAGCAAATTCAACTTTTCTTGCCTGGCCGTTAACGTGTTAAAACACACACTGCGTGAGTTTTATTTATGTCCACCCCTCATAACATTTGAATGAAGTGAGATATCAACTTCAAATTTAAAACAAGGACAAGGGATACATCATTTTAATGCAAATAAATTTGACCATATATTTTTTAATTGTTTCTAAGGTTTTTATTTTTCAATTTTTTTGCTAAAAAATGCGATTTTTTAAGATTTTTTTTTTTTTTAATTATATTTATATTGTTTAAAATTAGTTTAAAAGTATGATTTACGTATTTCCATTATGAGATTTTTTTAAAGAAATTTTGATGAAAGTTCCCATTTTTAACCCTATTTTAAACTCCCAAAAAATGTTTCAAAAATATAAAAAAATATATGGTCAAATAGAAAATTTTATAAGCTTTAAAAGAATGCATTACACGACGCTCCCACATTTTTTAAGCTACAAATATCAAATATATGCCAAAAGATGGTTTAAATTGTCTTATTTAGGTATTTTAAATTTGAAGTCAATGTCTCGACTTATTCAAAAGTTAAGACATAAAAAAACTTTTAAAGCGTTTTTCTCAAAATAATTTTTTTTTGTGAACTTTAAGAGTTGCCTAATATTTTCCAAAAAGTTTTGTGCATAAAAATAAAACATATTTTCTAAAAAAAAAATCGAAAAATCGTCAATTTTTCGCCTCAAAAATCAGTACAACCCTTAAGATACTAAGATATCCGAAATTGGGAATCTAAAATTATGGCTTCTATATTATTTCGTAAAAAACTGCCTAATGATTATATTACTTCTTAAATGTCAAGGAATAACAAGAAACATGTTATGATCTGAATATTTTATATGTTGTTAAAATTTTAAAATAATATTTCTTTAATATTGCGCTATGATACAATCTGGCTTCACGAGATTCGGTTTCGGAAGAGTTCGGTGTGTCCTACATTTGATCGGACCCCTCCTCGGTAATTCTTGTCGGTATAACTTAAAAGTTGTCTAGTAGTCCAAATTGTTTATACAAAATTGAATTTATGGTTAAAATGATCGTTTCAGATGTCAGAAATAGCAATTAGTTTGCAAATTGATGAGACTGAAACTCTTTTGTCAGGGTAATTAAATATGCGCGGTATCTTTGTAGATATTTTGCGCTAATAGCATTGTCAAATAAATTTAACTAGTGACCTTCTTATTAGCTATATAAACTCATGAAAAGATTCATTTTTATCCAGTTTTAGTTAGACTATCTCCACGCCAGTTTCAAAAGTGAAAATGTAGTTTCTGTGAGAATTAATTTTGAGATTTATTCTTGAATTAAAAATAGTTTTTAAACTTTTTGAGACTCGTTTTATCAGACATAAAAATAATTTTGGACACTTATAAATATTGATAGTATGAACACTGATAGAAATTTTGACGAATATTAATTAACTTTGAAAAATATTTTGTAAAATAATTTAAATGACTTATACGAACCAGTTTTAATATACACTAAGAAAAATGTGGAAAATAAATTGGGATTTGAAAATGATTGCGAATAGTTGGGATTTCAAACATAGAATGTTTTAAGTTAGAAGTATTTAATGGAAAACTAATATTTAATGGAAATTAAAATTTAAGGGCTTTGCATAGAAATAGGACTTAGAAGTAAGAATTGATCTTTCATGTTCTTGGAGAATTTATTCACATTTATTTAATATATTATTCTTAAGTTAAGAAGAAATCGTTTTATCTGTTTCCTAAGCGCCGTCTCCTAGAATACCCGCTCCCGAATAAAGTGATAAGTGGTTAAGTATATTCTCCGCTCGGGTATACTTTAAATACGATGGAAGATTGTATGGCCAACCTAACTGAGTAAGTTATAATAAAAGTTATAATTAACTGCTCGGCTATAACCGAATTATATATCACATCATTAGTAGAAAAATATTTAATAGTAAAAAACCACATCACTAAATTAGTGATAGAATTCGACTTCACTACAAACATAAGGAATGGGACCCAGATCTACTCTAGAAAAAAAAATAGCATATGTCCGAAATTAGGAACCCTTTTTCAAATTCACAAAAATGCGCAAAGTTTTTTTAACCCTGTTTTTTGGAAAAAAAAACTGAAATAAAAATATTTTCCTAATAAATCATGATTCGTTATAATTTATTTATTTATTTATTTATTTATTTATTTATTTATTTATTTATTTATTTATTTGTTCGGATACAAACAGACATAAGTGCAGGGACAGTGCCCCCGTATTACTATAAGCTAAAATCACAATTATATCACATAAAGAGATGCTTATAGGCTTTTAAGTAATACGAAATTAAAAAAAAAAAATTAAATATAATTCTTAAATATCATTATTATTATTGTATTTTTTTAATAATACATTTTTTATTTTTATTTTTAAGCTAGAGTTATACCTAAGATCTTAAAAGTAAGCTTTTTAAAGTATTTTTAAAAGTTAATGGTTTAGAGAAAAAGAAGTCCATATCTGAGCAACATTCATTTGAAAATTTCATCATTCTAATAAGTGTGCGAATTTTGCGAGAATTTAGTTCGTCTAAAAGGGATTATAAATAGATCATGATTTCTTAGTCTACGCGGAGGAACATAAAAACATATTAAAGACAAAATAGATGGTGAATACGTAATATTGTTCAAAATTTTAAATAATATTAAAATGTCTGATAGTTTCCTCCTATTCTGTAGGCTTAAAATTTTGAAACGTGTTACGACCTCATCCAACGCATAACCTGATTTAAAAATTTTAAAAACCTTTTTTGGATTACTTCTATGCTATTTTTATATTGGGGATTCCAAATTACTGAGGCAAATTGCAATCTACTTAAAATGAACGAATTATACAAAGTTAATAGAGCCCTAGCATTGGAAAAGTATTTACATTGCCTTTTTATAAATCCTAAAGTTCTATTACAATCATTAATTATTTTATATATATTATATATATATATATATATATATATATATATATATATATATATATGCAACTGAAACGTAAGGGTGGAATCAAAAAATATACCTAAATCCTTTACACTGTAAACTCTTTTTAAATTGACATTATCACTAACATATTGAAAGTGAAATTGGTTATAGTTTCGACAAAAAGATATAATAAAACATTTATCTATATTTAAAAAGAGTTAATGAGTTAATGAGTTGTTATATAAAAAAAATATCGAAAAGTAATACTACCTATTAAATATTGGATAAATTGTAAATGGTATCCGAAATTAGGCGACTTTCTTCTACTCTTTTTTGGAAAAATGTATCAATTTCATAAGCATGTAGAGAAAGTAAATGAAAATACAACTCTTTACCGAAAAAAATGATTTTCGATTTATGTATTGATAAGCAACTTAATACACATCAAAAATTATTTTTATAGCTAAAATAATTATAAATTATTTTTATTCTCAATTTTAACCCCTTAATAATGAGGTATAATTTTTATTTTGGGTCTAAAAAAATTGTGTATGCCACGGGCGAAATTACTTTGTTGAAAAAAAGCCTTGACACACTAATAACTCTTAATTAAAAAGTGATTTAATAAAAATTGTTATAACTGTCTATATTCTCATAAAAAGATGCGGAATATAGAGTATATCTACTTTTAAAATAATTATTGCAAGGACTCAGAGAAGGGTGTCATGCCTTTCAAAGAAGGGGGCATGTTTATACAAATACCTAAAAGATATATTAATTTTGATTAATTTATCGGCCAAGGGGAAGGGAAGGCATGCTTTTGTGGTCATCATGCCATGCCATGCCCCTATGACAATTATTTTCTTATTAAAAAAAACCCACATTAAACCATAAAAAAAGTTTCCAATAAAAAAGTAATAAAATATGCGATAGGTGTGTTGAAAAAAAAAGTTGATCGATCAGTTAACTTTCTGTTACAAATCATAGCTTTTGTTAATAATCTGGGGGCTTCTCAAGTCTTATAACTTTCTCAGAAAACTCCCAAGACACCAACTGAAAATTTGTTCATAGTAAAAACAAGATCTTTCGAAAGTATGCCGAAAATCCAACATATAAAAAGGATAAATCAATCGTAAGACTTTGATTGCATTTACTCTGTTTAACTTGTTTCTGCTCACTAATTCCAAAGTTAAATCCTTAATAAATATAAAAACAAGCCGTAAAAATATTAGTCCAGTCAAATAATAATTGTAAATTTCAATAAATGCATATTTTAAAGGGTAGTAGTGGATGTTAACAGAACACCCCTATCAATTTTCACCGGGTGATTTGCGTAAGAGGTTTCCGCTATCTTGAATTTTAGGGGTGAGTGCGGTTATCTGTCTAAATATGCATCTACAGGTTTAAATCATAAAAATAACTATAGTAATATTATTTTATGAAAAAATAAAGATGCGGATTTTTGCGGAACATGGAGAAAAATAATAAAGTTTTTTTTTAAATACGTATTTTTTACATAGATATTTACAACAATTTAATTTAATATAATAATTTTGGCTAACCCCCTTATAAAATTAATATTTTAATTACAGCTACCATCAAAATTCCAACTGGCCTTAAAGAAATGAATCCAAGTACTGAGAATGCTAATGACGATAATGACAGTGACTATGATGACAATTAAAATTCTTATGGTATATTAATTTTATAAGGGGGTTTAGCAAAAATTATTTCATTACCATTAACTTTTTGTAAATATGTATGTAAAAAATAAGTATTTAAAAAAACTTTGTTATCTTTTTTAATTTTCGAGAAAATCGCTGGGTAACTAGAATTCGGCCACCCTGTATATATATTTATACTATATTAAAAAGGGGCTTTAAAAAGTCCAAACCACATAAAAAAATTGATAAATTAAAGGAAAATTTATAGCATACATAACGAGTACGAAAAGTGACTTATTTCGCATAAGCTAATGACTTATTTCTGATGACTTAAGAGCCAAATAGTGGCGACTATGGAAACATCGCGAATCCAAGAAAGATACTTTCTGGAAATATATGTACACTATTTTTCCTACGACCCCAAAGGAAAAAAAATTATTCAGAATAAATATTATTTTCTGTAAAAAAGTTAAATAAAATTATTATTATTTAAAATTATAAGATTAATTGACAGTAACAATTAAAAAAAAAACACCAGTACTTCACAGAAAAATTTTTAGCTGCAGTTTTGCTTAGATTTCCTAATTTGCATGAATGAATTCAAGCTCTCTTACGTTTGTTTTCTCATATTAGACTTAGACAGTTAAAATTAGTTAGGTTTTGTTCATTCAAATTGTTATCTTATTAAAATTAAAACGATATATAATTCAGAATTATCGTAACTAATAAATATGTGGAAACATGGAACAAATATCCAGATACATGAAAATATAATGATAAAACGTCCAATAAAATATTACATTAAAAAAAAAGGATTATGATAGTTTTGATTTTCCACACATGTATGATATTATATGATTTCGCACGTGTATAAAATATGACATTTTGAACTATCTAAATCGTGAGAATCGTTTCTATAAATGTATGAATTCATCAGTGGTGGTAAAAAAAATTATTTAATCGAAAAGTGGGAAAACATTGAGCTGATCAGTTTTTTTTTGCTATCACTTTTATTGTTTTTCCGAAAATAAAAAAAGTTTATAATTATAATTCCTGAGCCGAAAATTTGGCATAATTGTGATTTATCCCTTCCCCAATAAATTCTCTTTGCTGCGGCTCTAAATTAAGTGAGGCGTTTGTTAACCATACATTTATTAATTAAAATTTAATTGAACCCTAAATTTAGATCAAAAAATGTCAAGTATGCAGGAATTCTCCAAATCAGTTTAAACGAAAATCATTGTGTGATAAAAACTTTAATCGCATACTAAATTTCTATCTACATGATACTCCAATAAATTTGACAGTGATTTTCGTTTTAGTATCTCCATTACATGGCTTATTTTAGCCGCATTCGTAATAACAATTTCTACAAGGGTTATTATCACTAAAAGCTCTTATCGTGATTTGCTTATGAACTAGTTGACAGTCTTCCATCCTAATAGTTCCATACAAAACGCAAATCTGAATTGATCCTCATTTTTTTCTTGTTTTATCGTTGACAATAGTATATTATTTACCAAGTGAGAGAAGTTTAATATTTTTGACCTGCGTCAAATTGCGGGATGAGCGCGCTAGCGCGAAGCCCGCAAGACGTGGTCTAAAATGTTAAATCTTCACTCACGTGGAAAATATAGTATTTTTTTCACTACCAGTACAATTAATTAGCTATTTATTTATTTATTTTACTAAAATCTAATGAAAAAGCTTATAAATTTAAATAATCACGCTAGCCATTCGCGGCCATTAAAAAAACAAACGAATAACTTGACATTTCTGGCAGAAATTTTCTGGTGATCTGCTAAAATTATTATGTTAGAAAGTGTTTCCGTGTTAAGTGTAATAAAATATATAAAAATGGAAAGTGAAATGCAAAGTGATGATTCTCGTACTCCCCCGGAAATAAGGAGACAGGCGAAAACTTTGAGGGAGAATCTTTGCCTCAAAAATCAATATATAGGGGTTGTATGTCTAGTAATATATTATATAAGTGTTTTTTGTAAAACATGTTTTATAGGTACTAATTTAATTAATATTTTTCAATTTATCATGCAATAAATAAATTTGGTGCCTAAAGACACTTGTAAATAGCAATGTGATTTAATAATTATGTGAAACGTCAGATGCCAAAACAGCTGAATAAAAATTCATTATTAACCATGGTGCAATATCATTATTTTTAGAACCTCTGACGTCATAGGTAGAAAAATAATATTTCTACCAATGAAAAGAACAGTAATAAAGATGTGGTTTTAGGCTGGTGGTGAAAAAAATTATTTTTATCCTACACAAGTTAAAAACCGTTTTTCTTGCCTTGTTTGAGACCGGAAGTTGCTTATATTCCTGGCTGGCTAGCGCAAATTTTTTAATCTAATTATTAGTTTAAGAAACCAATTATTTAATATTTTGCGTCATTTTATTTAATTTTATTAAACAATAATTATGAACAATAAATATAACAATAATTATTATTTAGTTAATGGAATACTTGATAAAAACTTGTCAATAATTTCTTGACATATCTGCCAAATGCTCATTGGGTCACTAGTACATAACTTTTTTTATACCTTAAATATTTTGTACTTTTTTATACTATTTTTTGTGTAGGATAAAAAACAACACGCTGCAAAACTTGTTTTCTGGGCCTCGAGAAGTAGCCAGACTCGACAGGTCTCGTCTCGTTATCTTCTCTCTATCCAGAAAACAACCACTTCCTGCCTAGGATTACAATATACTATTAATTCCATATGTAAGGTGTATCTTGTGTTTCAAACTTCTTGTCACACAAATATTTTAATATAAAAAAATCGAAATAAGAAGAAAATTCATAAAAAAACACTAAAGCATCAACCTAGGTATATATTTCTTAAAATGAAGCAATAAAGGTCAGAATAATTAAAAAGACCATTCATTTTATAGGTTGTCAACTGTTTATAAGCCAACACTCAATTAGGTAGTAGAAACATTTTTTTTTTCTGTGTTTTCAATCTTTTTTATTCTTTATCGTTTTCTTTTAGAATTTTGAAAAGCAGATTTTTTTGCTACAGAAATACCCATAAATGATACGCTTACTTTATAACAACGTTTGTAATAATGATTGATAGAACCAATTAACTGTGTATGTGCCTATTGGACAAATCTGCTAATGACACTATTGTACGCGGATCAAGTTTAAATACTATTACAATGCCGAATTTTAACTCATTCGATTAATGAATTGATGAGAGTTCGCAAAGCTACTTATTTATACCATTTGAATACTTAATTTATTGATTTTTATTTCCTGATTTATCTTGTCAAAAATTTTAAATTTTAATACCAGAAAGCCTTTAGTAAAATTCTAAACTTTTGTTATGATGCTTAAAATATTTTTCATATTGTAAAATGTTTTGCAAATAATTTTATTTTAATATACACAGTCTATAAGCTCTGGTTCTTAAAAACAATCGTGAATAACCGGATGTTCTCGGTTTCTATTCTGACCCCTATAGTAAATTGTTGACCTCTGGTAGTGGGGATTTGAGATGTTGTAGCCCGAGCCCCACCTAGAAACACATAAGCGTGTGTGACCTAAATATGCCTCTTTTTATTTATTGCTTTTCAAAAAGAATAAAAGGGGGTCCAAATTTTAGAGATTATCAGTCCTGAAAAATATTTCTTCTTGTTAATTAAAAAGTATACAGTGAAAAGTAGTGTCCAGTGCAATGTAGTTTTAAAGTGAATATAAGGTATTTATATCTACCTTAAAAATAATTTTAAATATTATTATTTTTTTTTTATTAAAGATGATAATATTTTCTTTTTTGAACTTGAACTGAACTAAAAATTATTGGGACTTATATTTTTAATGTTAATATTCATAACGCGATTTTGGACACATAAATAATTTTGGTTTCAATACGTACCGGTTTTAATATTTACACTGAGAGAAATGTGGACAATAATTTGAGCTTTGAAAATTATGGTGAAAAGTTGGAATATCAAACATTCAATTATTTAATCTAGAAGTATTTAATGGCAAATTACTATATAATGTAAATTAGAATTTAGGAGCTTTGCATAGAAGTAGTACTTAGAAGCGAGAATTGATATTTCATGTTTTTAAAGAATTTAATTACATTTATTTAATATATTATTCTTAAGTTAAGAGGTTATTGTTTTAATCTGTTTCCAAAGCTCCATCACACTAGAATAGCTTCCTAATAAAGTGATGAAAGTGGTAACTGGTATACTCTACGCTCGGGTATACTTTAACGATATTAAAGAAGATTGGATGGCCAACCTATTTGAGTAAGTTAACAAATAAAAGTTATAATAAACCGCTCGGCTATAACCGAATTTACCACATCACAACACTTTCTTTTATGCCGGCATTTCACTCTTGCCGCGACAAGGCGAGTAGATCCGATCGCGAGTATGTAGAGGGCACGCTTGTCTCGGCTCGCCCTGTCTTCTCTAGCCTTGGCGATGCTCCGTTTTGTGAGTTTTCTAAGCACGAGTCAAAGGGGACAAGCCGTATTGAAGCGCAAGTTCAAGCGACCCTACTACACTCTCGCTTTACCTCGCCGAGTGTTGATACACAGTACATTTTCACAAAACTATGATAACTATATGCACAATAAGCTGCAGCAGAGGCAATTTCGATGGCTTTCATGTTATTTTCCTACTGCGCTATTCGAGTGTGTGGATGGTACTGCTCGAAATTGCCCGCATTCGGCGAGGAGTCTCGGCGAGAGTGCAGTGCAGCAATTAAAGCCTTCCTACACTGTAATAAATATTTGAATATTTCAATATTTTCGTCAAAATTGGTAAATATATAGGGGTTTTTGGGGTCAACGAATATGAATCTGAATATATATATATATATATATATATTTTTTTTTTAATTTCACCCCCTGAGGGGTGGGGGTAGTTTTCGTGAAATTTCTATATGGGGGTTTTTGAGGTTGCTGAAAGTAAATCTGATAATATAAAAATTCTAATTCCACCCCCTGACGGATGGGGGGAACTTTTCGTGAAAATTAGTATATTGAGGTTTTTGAGGTTGCTGAAAGTGAATCTGATTATAATTTTTTTTAACTCCACCCCCAAGGGTAGTTTTCGTAAAAATTGGTATTAGGTTTTTCAGGTTGCTGAAAGTGAATCTGAGAATAAAAAAGCCGTAGTCTACCCCCTGAGGGGCAGGGGGTAGTTTTCTTGAAAATATTTATATTGGGGTTTTTGAGGTCGCTAAAACTGAATCTTATAATAAAATTTTTCTAATTTCACCCCTTGAGTGGTGGGGGGTAGTGAAAATTAGTATATTGGGGTTTTTAAGGTTGCTGAAAGAGAATCTGATAACAAAAAAATCTAACTACACCCCTCATATTTTTAACCTAAAAATTTTAAGCTTGCTAAAACTGAACCTGATAATAAAAAATCCATTTTACGCGCGGAGGTGAAAAATGAGAAAGCTCTTTTACTGGGCAGTGCATTTCTTCTACAGTTCATTAAAACATCATCTGTTTGGTATCAATACTTTAAATTAAATAGCTCGTAGATAAAGTATTATTTTTATTTTCAAGCTTATTTGATTAGACTCGACACAAATTCAATATAGCAGGGGAAGTGTAATCTAATTTACTTAATTGATGTGTCCGAAAATTAAGGTTAACCAATTTCTCATAGTCCCTCTCGGTCTTTTGGGAAGACCTTACAAAATTGAGAAACAATACTGTCTATCAATATCCAAAATTAATTTCTGTTTACAGTTTTTCTTTCCTATATAAAAAACTCAAAAATAATTAATAGCATTAGCATTGGCAGTTAAACAAAATTATTTTTATTAAAATATTTACATTAAAATATAAATATAAAATAATTTTGTTTAACTGTCAAAATAAGAATATATATTTTTTTATTTTTAACTTATATTTTTAGAAGCAGAAACTTTACAATTTTAGCATTGTTATGGGGCTTATATGAATTACTGAAACGGTCGCTGATATTTGGTTTAGTCTTAGTCGTAGTCGTAGTCCCAGTCGTAGTCTTAGTCGTAGTCGTAGACGTAGTCGTAGTCGTAGTCGTAGTCGTAGTAGTAGTCGTAGTCGTAGTCGTAGTCGTAGTCGTAGTCGTAGTCGTAGTCGTAGTCGTAGTCGTAGTCGTAGTCCTACAAAATGTTTTTCTATTTGGTTTTATATTTTCAAATTAAAAAATATAATTTAATTTTGTAAGTTTTATCTATAAAATAGGGGTATTCTACATTATCCTACTATTTTCATGATGCTAAAAAATGCACACTTTTTACTTAAAACGCCATAAAAAGGAAAATTTTCAAAAAACAAAGTGAAAACTTAAAAAAATGCCCCATACTCTAATCTGTGATATTCTTTTTTTTAAATATTTGTTAATAACACCGGCCCACAAAAAAAAAGTTGTCTGTGCTGGGTTTGAGACCCATCTATTCTTATGTATTTTGGGATGTTGAACATGAATTTGTCATGAAAAAGGCACTTTATGGGCTCATTTTTTTGCTACACTGAAATTGCAGATGGGATTTTCAACATTTAAGAAGGTTTTTTCAGCGTAAAAAAAATGAGAGCAAAAGCTGTTTTTTTTATTGCAGATTCGTGTTCAGCATTCCAAAATACATAAGAATAGGTACGTATTAACCCCAGCACAGACTACTTTTTTTGTGGGTTTTTATAAGGCCACAAAGAAAAAAAAAGTTGTCTGTGTATACTGATAAAAATATTTGTAAGAATATTGCCAAAGTAAAGTTATGTGAGTTTTCCAGAACATATTCTGTATAATTTCATAATAAGTTATGTGAAATAAAATTTTACGGAACATATTCTTTGAAAAATTATGTGAAATAAAATTTTACAGAGCATATTCTGTAAAAATGTATGTGAAATAAAATTTAACGGAACATATTTGTAAAAATTTGTGTAAAATAAAATTTTACAAAACATATTTTGTAAAAATCACATAACATAACGTTGGCAATATTCTTACCTAAGTTATGTTCTGTGAATAAAGCGCGCCAAAAATTAAGTAATTTATTATCTGAAATACATAATATATTATGTGAAACTTAAAAATTAAATAATAAGTTAGGTGAAGATAATATTATGTAAATTTTAAAAATATAGCAATACGTTCTGTGAAATTTTACATAAATTATTGTGTGATTTTTATCTGTGTGGGGTTGAGACCCACCAATTCACATGTATTTTGGGATAATGAACACGAATCTGTCATAAAAAAGGCACTTCGTAGGCTCATTTTTTTGCTACATTACAAAAAAAATGCCCCATACTCTAATCTGTGTTATTTTTTTTTAATATTTGTTAATAACACCGGCCCACAAAAAGAAGTTGTCTGTGCTGGGTTTGAGACCCATCTATTCTTATGTATTTTGGGATGTTGAACATGAATTTGTCATGAAAAAGGCACTTTATGGGCTCATTTTTTTGCTACACTGAAATTGCAGATGGGATTTTCAACATTTAAGGTTTTTTCAGTGTAAAAAAATGAGAGCATAAGCTGTTTTTTTTAATGGCAGATTCGTGTTCAGCATTCCAAAATACATAAGGATAGATGGGTCTCAACCCCATCCCAGACACCTTTTTTTTGTGGGGCTGTGTAATTTCATTCTTTTTTTTTTGTATATAATAAATGGGTGTTCCACAATCATCGCTTTTACTCTATTTTTTAATTATTTTAAAAGCAATGATTTTTAAGAAGGATCTTCTTCCATTTGAACACTAAGTGACCCAAAAAATCTTTTGGTCTTTAACTATACGTCCAAACCTAAAAAACACGTGGAAAACCCTAATCCGGATGGATGAAAAATGAAAATACATCACAAAAATTAAAATTTTCATTTTAAAATCAATTTTATGATATTAATATTTTCTTAACAAACACATTTTCACATAAGTTACTTGTTGCTAAAGCTTAAACGTTGTTAGCGATTTACTGATTTCGCCTAGAGCACGTTGCCTCTTTCACAGATGAAAGGCAAGTAGAAAACAGAGAATATTTTTATAGACTATATTTTTACTTTGTGTTAAACAAATGAACCTAGTTTGTGTCCTTGCCAATTAATATATTTGGTGATTAGTGGGATGTAGGAAGGCCTATGTTTTAACAAATTTTTTAGATTGCCTGCATTTTGGATAGAGTTTTATCCTTCATCAGAGCTGAAAAATAGCACGAAACTGTAAAATCTCTCTACTAGAAAGGAAATGCACTTATCTTTCTGAAATTATTAGACATCAAATACAAGGGAACGATCATTATACCATTGCAAAATTATTAAAAATTGAAGCTGGAACTCCAAGCATTGAGTTAAAAAACAATTTGACTATATTTATTGACACAAGCATGTTTTTTAAGGTTACCTTATTTCGTATTTGGTTTACTGATGAAAATATGTATGTGGTACATTTCATTTGTTGCAAATATATTTCAGAATCGAAATTTAATACGGTTTATGTTAATTTCGATTCTAAAATACATTTGTAACAAATAAAATGTGCCAAATACATATTTTGAACACTAACCCAAATACGAAATAAGGTTACCTTAAAAAAGATGCTTGTTTCAATAAATATAGTCAAATTGTTTTTTAGCTCAATGTTTGGAGTTTGGAGCTTCAATTTTTAATAATTTCTCAATGGTATAATTCCCTTGTATTTGATGTCTAATAATTTCATAAAGGTGCGTCCATTTCCTCTCTCGTAGAGAGATTTTACAGTTTCGTTCTTTTTTTCAACTCTGATGAAGGATAAAACCCTATCCGAAACGTAGGAAATCTAAAAAATTTGTCATATTAATCTTAGCCGTCCCACATCCCACTAATCACCAAATATATTTGTGTTAAATTTAAGTTAAGTGTATTTTGGAGAAAAAATAAAGATAGAAAAGAAAATTAAAACTCTCTAAAGGTATTTAAGGCAAGTGTATAATTACTGCTTGGTGTCGGGTTAGTAGGTCATGATTACACCCTTATGAGACTATCAAGAAGTCTGTCCGTGACAGTATTCATCTTATGTTTCCTTCACATTTGCACTGAGAGCTCGACTAAGAGTAATGTGGCTAATTGCCGTTAATTAAATCCGTCTCTTAGCAGCGGCGGTTTGTTAGATCTTCTCTTACACTAGACATTATTTGAACAAAACAATAAAACTCTGAAGCCCGATATTTCAGCCGATCGTTATTTTTTAACTAAGATTTTTTTCTTGAAACAAAGTGTCTAGAAGCTATTATGGACACCAAACTGAATTGGAACAACCCGACTAAGAGTAATGTGGCTAATTGCTGTTAATTAAATCCGTCCTAGCAGTGCCGCGGCGGTTTGTAGGATATTTTCTTGCCAGAGAAATTATTTGAACAAAACAATTAAACTCGAAGCCCGATATTTCAGTCGATCGCTATTTGTTAACCAAGATTTTTTTCTTTAAATAAAGTGTCTGGAAGCTATTATGGACACCAAACTAAATTGGAACAACCCGACTAAGATTAATGTGGCTAATTGCCGTTAATTAAATCCGTCTAACAGCGCCGTGACGTTTTGTTGGATCTTTTCTTACAAGAAAAATTATTTGAACAAAACAATAAGCCTATAAAGCCCGATATTTCAGTAGATCTCTATTTTTTAACCAAGATTTTTTTCTAGAAATAAAGTATCTAGGAGCTACTATAGACACCAAACTAAATTCGAACAGCCCGACTAAGAGTAACGTGGTTGAATGTCGTTAACTAAATCCGTCTCTTATCAGCGGCGGTTTGTTAGATCTTCTCTTACATGAGACATTATTAGAACAACACAATAAAACCCTGAAGCCGATATTTCAGTCGATCGTTATTTTTCAACTAAGATTTTTTTTTAACAAAATGTCTAGAAGCTGTTATGGGCATAAAATTAAACTGGAACAACCCGGCTAAAATTAATGTGGCTAATTGCCGTTAATTAAATCCATCTTAGCAGCGCCGCGGCGGTTTGTTAGATCTTTTCTTACAAGATAAATTATTTGAGCTAAATAATAAAACTCTGAAGCCCGATATTTCAGTCGATCGTTAGTATTTAACTAAAACTTCTTTTCCTGAAATAAAGTATCTAGAAGCTACTATGGACACCAAAACTAAATTGGAACAGCCCGACTAAGGGTAATGTGGTTGCATGCGGGCAGCATGCCGTTAATTAAATCCGTCGTTTAGTTAAAGCCCGATATTTTAGTCGATCGTTAATTTTTAACTAAGATTTTTTTCTTGAAAAAAATTATCTAGGAGCTACTTTGGATACCAAACTAAATTGGAATAACCCACCTAAGGTTAATGAGGTTAATTCCCGTTAATTAAATCTGTCTCTTAGCAGCAGCGGTTTGTTAGATCTTTATATTGATATAGTTTTAAACTTTAATATTGTTTTTGGCAACTTTAACTGGCCTATGAAGAAAGTAATTATTTTTAAAAAGTATCCTTATTTTTCTAGAAACTCTAAAGAGATATTTTTATAACTACAAAATTTGTAGCTGCAAGCTTTACGATAAGATTTGTTAAAGTAATTAATGCCTAGAATAGTAAGGGGTGTGTCCATGAAAATACCCCTGCTTTTTTTTTAATTAAAGCTTATAATTTTTTAATGCTTTTCCGAAAATAATTTAAGAAAAAATTTTAATTTCTTTAATTTTTACATATACATGTATAAATTAACATATAGGTATGTTTTTTATTTTTTTTTAATAAACTTAAATAAAAAAAATTTGATAAAGTCACACACGTAATGGAGCCTCACCCTTGTTTTTTGGTTATATTTCCTTTATACCCGAAGTTTTAGGTATATAATAGCCCAATAATTGGGCTAGAAAGTGATGATATTATCAGTTATGTTATACAGGGTGTATTTAAAATAGCGTAGGAAATTTTAACAGGTGATTCTACATGATAAAATATGACAAAATTCCTATAAACATGTCTAAAAATGCGTCATAAGGGAGCTACGCCCCCTTGAAATTGGCTAAAAAAATCGGTTTTTATTTAATAACTCAGGAACCCTTTGAGATATGTTAACGAGGTTTTGCACGTGAATTAATTCTAATACTTTTTGTCATATTTTATGATGTAGAATTATCTGTTAAAATTTCCGACGCTATTTCAAATACACCTTGTATATATAATGTTTAACCTTTATTTACTGGTATATATATATAGGTACCATTTTTGATTTCAGCTAAACTAGATGAGATGGATAAGAAAAATGCATAGTAACTTATAAAAATGCATTTGTCTATAGTACGTAAATGTCCCAGTGCCATATAAAGGGTTAACATAAGAACTACAGTAAAAAAAAGCAGCCGTAACTATGGATATTCCCTTAGGAACCTTGGGCAAATCACCATTCCTATTAACTCAACTTAGACAAATAATTTCACCGTCGGCAATGCAGTCGAATCTTTTTTATCCAAATAATAAACACAAGTATTTACACGGAAAGAAAATAATTAGTCCAAGTCTACAGACCACTTATTATCAGATTATTTTTTACACCGTTGTCATATTGTTAAATAAGACGTTGCCACATGAGTAACCAAATAGTAACTACTCACCCTGTATTATGTTTAACAAAAAGTTCTGTCATAAATTTTCATAAAACGTAAATAAGAGCATTCTATTATTCCAGTTAGGATCAGACTAAAAACAATGTAAACTCAAAATAAAATCACTGAAAGTATAAAAAATCAACCAGAATTAATAAAAATATAAGTACTTATACTATTGATATAAACTAATTAGAGAAGTCCAAAATATTTGTAACATTTGAGTTTGTATCCCACTTACAATTTGGTGGCGATCTGTTATATCGTCAACCGAAAACTCTAAAAGCAAGGTTAGGTATAAAAAGTTTGTAAGCAATCTATTGTATCGGCAACATTCAAGAATGGTACTTTGGTACATTTTTTAAGTACATAAATGCTTGCGTGTCAATACTTGTGTTAAATACTTGGGTTCTTATTAAGGTCATTTGACACACCAATTCGGTTTCTATAAAAAGACTCAATTTCAAGCACACTTGGGATTTTAAGTTCAATTTTTCAGAATATTTTTCAGTAGTAATATCATAAGTGCATGTTGAATTATCGATAATTTTTTTACTGAATTAAAATCTTACAACTATAATTAAAATTTTAAATCTCAAATTTTCCGCGCTTTTTAAAACCACGATGTTCACTTGTTAGCGAATGTTGGCAAACCCAAACTTAACTTGAGGGATATTTTATGCTTGAGATTATTCCAATAAAATAGTTGTTATCATATATTTTAGCATTTAAATAAAAATTATTGCTGTTTTTGTTTAAAAAGTTTAGTTTTCAACTAAAAATAAATAAAATAACGGTTGTTTCCACCCGTAAAAAAACAATTTGCGATCGGCTTATAATAAAGTTTGGCAACGCTGTCCAGCGCAGTCATTTGATGTTTTGATTTCAGTCATTTAAAAGAAGTAAATTATTTAATTCTTTACTGTAAATATATTTTTAATAAATAAGTGTTTAAATTAGTTTTGAGTGGCCTGTTTTTAATACCAAGATTCAATTAAATAAATTAAAATTTATGAATATCAGTTATTTAAAGCTTTTAAGGTGGAAAGTGCATAAAATATAATATATTCTCTAAAATTAATTAGGGTTAATACCTAGGATGTTTTGGTAATAAAATAAGCATTTATATTTCTTATCAATAAAAATAAATCAACTAAAGGTAATCTTCACAAATTAAAAACACATTTTGCCAAAATATAACATTTATTAAGATGTCAGTAACTGTCAGTTTCTTGTTTCCATAGTAACCAAGTGATAATTGCACATGTGCAAAAATTATCAGATTCATTTTGACCTGATTGGTCAAGAAACTAAAAATGCAAGGTTTTAATTGGCCTATACAGGGTGAGTTTTTTAAAGTGTTACAAGGGAATATCTCGAAAAAGGTCTAAATTTTTTTTGTGAAATTTTGCTGAAGGTATAGGGAGGCGGGGGGACCAATTTAAACATATTTTTGACAGCTACCCCCCCCCCCTAACTATTTTGAGGGGCGGGGGGTAACTTTGAATTTTTAAATGGGATGATGTACCTTTTTTTATAAAATTCGAATCTACGTAAAAAATAAGGTATGTATGCAAAAAAAATTTATAAAAAAAAGTAGATCATCCTATTTAAAATTTCAAAGTTATCCCCCACCCCTCAAAATAGGGAGGGGGGTAGGTGTCAAAAAGATGTTTAAATATATCCCCCTGCCTCCCTATTACTTCACCAAAATTTCACAAAAAAAATTTTAACTGTTTTCGAGATATTCCTTGTAACACTTTAAAAACTCACCCTGTATATTGTTTGTGAAAAAGTCGTTAGAATTTAATTTTAAAGTTTTTCTTAAAATATTTATTATAATAGTATAATATATTCTGAATTCAATTTTATATTAGACAAAATGATAACATGGAACATGTGTTAACACTATAATAAATTATTATAATAACTATATATACACTTGAAAAAAAGTTAGGGATATTGTAACGATATAAATCGTCACTTTGTAATATAGCAAGGGTTAATTAAACTATTCGTTTACTTACGTTATAATTTATGTTTATTTTGTATATAAATAGTTACGTACGTACAGAACTATTTTGTATCTGGGACTATTTTGTAGCAGGAACTGAATTCTAACCATATAAGTCTCTATTCCATAGTTCTACCTGAAAATAACATAAAGAAAACATAATTAGAATATGATTTTTAATAATAAAGAATCATATGACTTATTTCTCTATAATACATTTGTCTATGGACTTACCTGGTTTTTATATGTTTCAGAGTCTATTGAGGGTTGGATTTCACTGGCTTTCACCTGTAGCTTGTCTCTCCTGGAAAGTTTCGTATGCTTATTCCTTCGGGATAATCCAGAATTTGTTGAAAATAGTTTGCTGGAACTGCTCACTTAGATTCAGTATTTTGTTTATACTTAGTTCACAGGACACTTAGTATTCTGTTCGTATTTTTATTAGTTTTGCTGATAAACAATAAGTATTGTTTATATTTGTTTCTTAGAGTAATATTTTGAGGTTAGATATCACTAATACGGATTTATTAGGAAATATTCTTTTTGGTTATTATTTTTGGTGTCGTTGCCGTTACCTTTATTAGGAATCCTATACGGTAAAACTGTAGTTGATAATGACTTGCATAGATGTCGCTAATAGTTCAGAAATAGTATTTTATTTACCTGAAGGGTTCATACTAGTGAATAAGGTCGATTTTCCTTCTTCTTGAAGCAACTCTGTTACAAAATGGTGGTGTCATTTTGACGAGTGTTTATTTTCTGTAATCATCGAAGTAATCCTTCATGTATTTTTATTTAAAGTTAGTGAAAATGAATATTTAAACAATGCGGAAGATATTGTAACTGTTATTTTCTACAATTACGCATTTATAACGTTTCGATGGACATCGAAGACTTAGTATGACATGTAAGTTAAGTTTTTCTGTTTCTTAGAATATTTCTAAGATATAATTATTGTTTTAGCACCATTAATTAATTATTACTACATTACTAGACCATTAATTAATTACCATTTCTATACCATTAATATGGAATTACATTAATTTAAGTTGAAGTTTATTTTGGTATTTTGATATAGAAGTTCTCCGCATGGAGTGATGTTCTGTTGGAACATGGTTCTGTAATTTTCGGCATAGATAAATTCTATGTAACCGTCTAGCAGACAATTTTACATTGGACATAATTTTCAAAAGTATATTTTATCCCGGACAACATTTTTAATAATACATTTTATCCTGGAAGATGATTTTTCCAAAGTAGATGGGACAGCCTATATTTTTTTTCTTTCATTCGAGAAATGAATTCATCAGCATAGGGGAGACTTGTACAGATGGAGACGATGGAATTCATACCTCATGGATTTTGCAGAAACCAGCTAAGTACTCATTCTGAAAACTTTTGAAAGCAATATTTCATATTTTTAAATTCTTTTATTTCAATATTCTTATAACTGTAAACTTTATCAGATCTGATATAGTATTGTTTAATACTATATGCCCTTCTGGCTTTTGTTCATTTTTAGGTACTTATTTTTTTTAAAACATTTAATCTCATTTATTAATTATTAAATATCATACTTTTGATTAAATGATTTCTAATTTAAGCATGACTTTTATACACTGCAAGAAATGATTGCTGTTTACATACATTTCTTGGTGCTTGCTGAACTTCATGTTTTCTTTATACATTTAAGTCGAATGATTTCTGAATTTAGTAATTTTTATTAAGATTTCTTTAATTATATCTTAATATAATTACACATATTTTTTTAGATATATTAATACATTACTTGATGTGCTTTCATTAAGTTTATTTATAATAAATTTCTCAAATGAATTATCTTATCTTATTTAAGGGTTATATTTTCTCAAACTGAAAAGCTTAAGTATTTACACTAGGTTGTTACTTACCTAAAGGAGTAAAAGCTAAAGTAACTGGCGCCCCTAACAACATTAATCAATTCTTTCTATTTTTCCCTTGCCCATACCCATTGCTCCGCTGTCAAAACTAGCCGTTGGCAGTGAACGTATTAATTACGGTACACTAATATTGGCGCCCAAGAACGTGGTATTTGGATAGATAGAACACTTGTTTTTTTAATTTTACTCCATTTTTCTCAGTGTATTTTTTATAAAAATCTAAAGCTTATTTTTTTTTCAGTGTAACTTAATGTTCATTTTGAGAAAACCTACATATAACTGTTGAATAAAATATTTTTTGTTGAAAATTAAGTCAAATTAGAGTTAATCTGATAAGATATATCAGATATGTGTTTTTTATGTTTTTTCTGAATTTTATGGAATAACATGGAATAGAGAAATTTTGGCGTGGGTTCAGTTTTTCTAGAAATTATCGTTTATTCAATAGAAATAAATGGATAATAGGGTATTTATTTATGCGAAGGATATGAATAAATATTAGCTAATTTTGTAGTTTTGGAGACTATTGATAATTATTAATTTGTCCAATTGAGATAAATAATAATTTAGTTTTTTTTTTTGACATATTTGGGAAATTTTCCAAAGTATGCAAAAACTTTGTTGAGCAGTGTACACAAAAAAAAAATTGTGGTACAGTATAAATATTTTATTATAAAATAAATATTTTGAGTAAGTTGAATTTAAATTTTGAAAATAAATATTCAAAATGGAAGATTTAGATAAAATGGAAAACAATTTGCTGGTAAAGTTTTTAAAAAATTAGCAGATGAATATAATGTTCAGAAAATTTGGTTTAATGCACTTTACCATAGTCAAAATAATCCGACGGAAAGGCAACATCGCACAATTTCTACTGCTATAAGATCATATATAAAAGATAATCAAAAAGAATGGTGTAAAAATTTAGCAAAAATAGGTCTAGCTTTACGAACGTCTGTAAATGAAGTTACGGGGTATACGCCGGCATTTCTTAATTTTGGGAGAAATGTACCTATCACAGGAACTTATTATGGCAAAATGACATCAACTGATGGTGTTAAATTAGAACCTTGTGACAGAGACTCGTATAGCCAAGACTTGGGAAATCTTAAAGAGATTTTTGTTGATGTAAAGAAATATTTACATGAAGCTTATGAACGAAATAAGCGTACTTATGATTTGCGCAAGCGTGAAGTAAATTTTGAGATAGGTGAAAAAGTTTGGAGACGAAACAAAGTACTCTCAGATGCTAGTAAAAGTTTTGCTGCAAAACTTGCTCCAAAGTACATACTTTGCAAAGTTGTTGCGAAAAAGTCAAAGTTAGTGTATATTTTGGAAAATGCAGATGGTCATAGAGGCGACTGGCATGTTAAAGATCTAAAGAAATATTTTGGATCGAATAGTGACATTTCAGTTGGCTAGATTTTATTAAATAAGAATATTTTCTTAGTATCATTCGGAATGATATTTAAAAAATATCAATGTATTGAAAATATTTAAAGGGTACCCAAAACTTTTGTATATAGTAAAAAAAAAATATATATATAAATATATTTTTTGTAGAAGAGAATTCTGGTGTACACAGTCAAGTCTTATTTCTATTTTTTTATCTTGATAAAACTTAGCTAAAAAGAAAAACAAAATTAATTATGACAATTACCTGATTATGACAATTACCTGATTATGACAATTACCTGATTATGACAATTACCTGTTTATGACACACACCGATAAAGTCCCAAAATTATGTTCTACATAAGAGTAGGCGAATGATACACGTAGTTATCAAGCTTAGCTATTGTTAATTATCAAGTAGTATTTCAAATGATTTACATAAAGTATTGTATTTTTTGTTGATTTATTAAATAAAATATAGTATATATTTTAGCTATTTAAGTTAAATAGTTATAGAGTTTGGTATAAAAATATTTTTTGTATATTAAATATTTTTATTATTTTTGGAGGGGGCATGTGTAACGATATAAATCGTCACTTTGTAATATAGCAAGGGTTAATTAAACTATTCGTTTACTTACGTTATAATTTATGTTTATTTTGTATATAAATAGTTACGTACGTACAGAACTATTTTGTATCTGGGACTATTTTGTAGCAGGAACTGAATTCTAACCATATAAGTCTCTATTCCATAGTTCTACCTGAAAATAACATAAAGAAAACATAATTAGAATATGATTTTTAATAATAAAGAATCATATGACTTATTTCTCTATAATACATTTGTCTATGGACTTACCTGGTTTTTATATGTTTCAGAGTCTATTGAGGGTTGGATTTCACTGGCTTTCACCTGTAGCTTGTCTCTCCTGGAAAGTTTCGTATGCTTATTCCTTCGGGATAATCCACAATTTGTTGAAAATAGTTTGCTGGAACTGCTCACTTAGATTCAGTATTTTGTTTATACTTAGTTCACAGGACACTTAGTATTCTGTTCGTATTTTTATTAGTTTTGCTGATAAACAATAAGTATTGTTTATATTTGTTTCTTAGAGTAATATTTTGAGGTTAGATATCACTAATACGGATTTATTAGGAAATATTCTTTTTGGTTATTATTTTTGGTGTCGTTGCCGTTACCTTTATTAGGAATCCTATACGGTAAAACTGTAGTTGATAATGACTTGCATAGATGTCGCTAATAGTTCAGAAATAGTATTTTATTTACCTGAAGGGTTCATACTAGTGAATAAGGTCGATTTTCCTTCTTCTTGAAGCAACTCTGTTACAAAATGGTGGTGTCATTTTGACGAGTGTTTATTTTCTGTAATCATCGAAGTAATCCTTCATGTATTTTTATTTAAAGTTAGTGAAAATGAATATTTAAACAATGCGGAAGATATTGTAACTGTTATTTTCTACAATTACGCATTTATAACGTTTCGATGGACATCGAAGACTTAGTATGACATGTAAGTTAAGTTTTTCTGTTTCTTAGAATATTTCTAAGATATAATTATTGTTTTAGCACCATTAATTAATTATTACTACATTACTAGACCATTAATTAATTACCATTTCTATACCATTAATATGGAATTACATTAATTTAAGTTGAAGTTTATTTTGGTATATTTGATATAGAAGTTCTCCGCATGGAGTGATGTTCTGTTGGAACATGGTTCTGTAATTTTCGGCATAGATAAATTCTATGTAACCGTCTAGCAGACAATTTTACATTGGACATAATTTTCAAAAGTATATTTTATCCCGGACAACATTTTCAATAATACATTTTATCCTGGAAGATGATTTTTCCAAAGTAGATGGGACAGCCTATATTTTTTTTCTTTCATTCGAGAAATGAATTCATCAGCATAGGGGAGACTTGTACAGATGGAGACGATGGAATTCATACCTCATGGATTTTACAGAAACCAGCTAAGTACTCATTCTGAAAACTTTTGAAAGCAATATTTCTTATTTTTAAATTCTTTTATTTCAATATTCTTATAACTGTAAACTTTATCAGATCTGATATAGTATTGTTTAATACTATATGCCCTTCTGGCTTTTGTTCATTTTTAGGTACTTATTTTTTTTAAAACATTTAATCTCATTTATTAATTATTAAATATCATACTTTTGATTAAATGATTTCTAATTTAAGCATGACTTTTATACACTGCAAGAAATGATTGCTGTTTACATACATTTCTTGGTGCTTGCTGAACTTCATGTTTTCTTTATACATTTAAGTCGAATGATTTCTGAATTTAGTAATTTTTATTAAGATTTCTTTAATTATATCTTAATATAATTACACATATTTTTTTAGATATATTAATACATTACTTGATGTGCTTTCATTAAGTTTATTTATAATAAATTTCTCAAATGAATTATCTTATTTTATTTAAGGGTTATATTTTCTCAAACTGAAAAGCTTAAGTATTTACACTAGGTTGTTACTTACCTAAAGGAGTAAAAGCTAAAGTAACTGGCGCCCCTAACAACATTAATCAATTCTTTCTATTTTTCCCTTGCCCATACCCATTGATCCGCTGTCAAAACTAGCCGTTGGCAGTGAACGTATTAATTACGGTACAATATTCGTTAAATATGAAAGGTTAACATGGTAAAAAGGGGTACAGACATTGTATTGTATAAAAAGGTTCAGTGGTGTGAACGTTTTTTTATGAAAAAGATGGTACAGAGGAGTACAATATATTGGTAATGGTTTTGCACAGTCTTTTAACATGTGTGTTAAGTTTATTATTTACGAATATCCTTATTTCTTTTTATGGGTGTACATAAGGGTGCCAAACATATGACATTTTGGGAACCACACAGATTTCGGATCTTTAAGGTCCCAGTACACCCCTCACCAAATTGTATCCAAAACAAATAAAGTAAACGCGACTTGATGTCAAAATTTAAGAAATTGACCAGAAATCGGGATAAGAATGTTCCAATGTTTTTTAGAAAAATTAAAAAAAAAATTAAACAATATAAGTATTTCTTGTGAAGTGAGAGAACCAAAATACTATTTTTTCTACGACTGCTTTAGAATGTAAGCAAATACACACACTTTTCAAACACAGAATTAATCCATTCTAGCTCTAGATACGGTATGAATATTCCGTATCAAGTGTTAGAATGAGCACATGTGGTGCCATCTCTTGTTTATAAAAGTAAAGAAAACTGTAGCAAAATTAGCAAAAATATATATATATTTTAACATGAAATATTGAATAATTTAATGCAATTTAAAGTTTTGCCTTAAAATTACATAAAGTTTATTAGTTTTTCTTAATATTTGACAAGTTTTTTACCAATTTAGTTCAAAAAGTTAAAACTGCTCCATCTATTGTTAAATATTTAAACCTGATATCTGTCACAACAATCTGACATTACCTTCAATTTTTGCATTATAATTTGTAAATATGTGCTAAAATTAAATAAAAATATTTTTTAAGTACTGATTTGATAAAATTATTAAATAACAATAATTTCTTTATTTAAAAATATGTGTTTTGTTGCATTTACAATGTCGAGTCACAAAAAACGTTGTTTTTAACCTTGTCCGCAGTTTATAGCATTACAGTGTTTCATATTTGGAGTCGAAGAAAAAGTATAGTCTACAACACGTATGGAATGGTCATTCCGCACTCGCGGGACCGTCATACTCGCCTGCCGGCTCGTATGACAAACTTTCCGCTCGTGCGGAATATTGTCTATTCCATACTAGTTATAGAATATACTATACTACTGTAGATGTCAAAATAGTTGCGATAGCGCTATCTAACTGTCATAATTACATTATTATACATGATTGATAATTACAAGATTCTTAAAGGCTGATTCAGGGATAATTATCACTAACTAAACTAAGCTATTTTGTCCTTTTTACTAGCCATTATTCTGAATCAGCTTTAAAATGAAATATCGCACGACCTCTTCTACTTTTTAAAACATCGCCTACGCCCGGCCCCCATCCCACATTTAATAAGCTAAAAATATCAAATATATGCCAAATGATAGTTTAAGTAGTCTTATTGACATGTTCTGAATTTTAATTGGATATTTAAATTCGTTTAAAAGTTAAGACGGGGTGACTTTTAGACCACACTGTATAAAATTTTACAACTACACAAGTTTTTCGGTGAAACTTAATAATTGTTTGTATCAAATAAAAGCCAAACAAAATTAACAATTATTCTATTATTTAAATTTACAAAAATACATACAAAACCAACATTTCAGGTAAATATCAGCAAAAATGTGTTTTTCATTTTTAATTTACTTGTAACTAGGTCATTCAAATATTTAGTTTGCATTATAAATGGAAAACCTGTTTTTCTGAAATAAATTTCGGTTTATAAAAAATAATAATAATGATTGATTAACTAAATCACAATGTTGTACCTGATGATATCCGCGCCGATTCAGGCAGGGCTGAGGGCTTGCGTCACGGATTTGGCTGATTACACTAGGCAACAAATCTCAACTTTTTTTGCCCCGATCGGAAAGTAATTTTTTCTTACTAATTCGAGGGCGTATAAACCAAATCTGACCTTAGAAAAATTTCAGCACCTAAAATTTTTGAAAAAGTCCTGGAAATAATGACGTTTTTTTTTCAAAATGCTAAAAAAAAGAGTAGGATTTTGAAAATTTTAGGGTATATTAAAAAAAATACGATGAACTCAAAAATATATATATGCCAAGTACGCGAAAAAAAAATAAAAAGCTTAAAGTGGAAGTGCAGAGTTTACTTAATTGCTCTTTTATGGCAAGACTATCAAATCTGTATAAAAATTTTATAGGACTTCATTTGTAGATTATAAAATTCTCTACAAAGATATTTATACAAATATTTTTTTATTTTGCTTAGTTTGTTCGTAAAAAGTAAACAAATGAAAAAGAAACAAAATTAAAGTACACAGTGTAAACTTTTTTCCCGAGCCCAAAAAATATATTTTTCTTATCAATTTGAAGGCGCAGAATCCAAATTTGATCTTAAAAAAATCCAGCACGTCTTATTTTTTAAATTTTAGTACAGGCAATTATGCCAATTTAAAAATAATTTATAAAACAAAATATTGTGTATTTTTTTTTGTTTTTTTAATGGTTCTATATTATAAAAATTTTACTTTATTACATAAGAACCATATTACGTAACATTTTTTTAGTTCATTTTTGACCCCCTAGTAATGATTTTTGAAAATTTTTAGCATGAGTACGTGGCGGTAAGCTTGTCCCATTATGCACCCTTCTCCTTACCCTCCACCCCTACTTAGTTTTCTCACATTATCCATTTTTTTTTAAATATTTTTTTTTTCATAATATCCCAATTTATTTTACCTATGAATTTAAAGTTTCCATGTTTTAAGTTGAGTATTTTTTAACTAATATTGAGTCGCCGAATCTAAATTTGTCTCGGAATATTTTTATCTCCCATGATTTTAGAACAAAAGAGGGATAAAATAATGATTTTTAACATTTTTATCTAATTTTTTTCAGAAAGCTTAGGTAATAGAAATATTCTTAGGCCAGATTCGGTTTCAGCGACTCAAAATTAGTTAAAAAACATATGACTCCAATCAGGGCAGGAAACCGTGTTGCCTAGTGTTATTTTTTTATCTGTATCCCACCGATGTTAGAGAAAAACCTCAACGGGATTTTTTTCAAAAACGCCCCGGTTCGAAAATATGATTTTTTATTTTTTTTTTCAATTTTTTTAAATTTCTCGAAAATTTGCCATTGAAGTGCAATAACTCAAAAATTATTTAACCTACAGAACTGCGGTTTTCTCCATTAAAAAATTCATATTTTTTTCTATAAAATTTTATCAAATTAGTTTTGACAGTTTTTTGTTTTTTCAAGATGGAGGCGAAAATTTTTAAGGCCATTTTATGAAAAACTCAATTTTTCTAATTATGTGTACTTGACTAAAAAAATCAGGTGGAGGTTTTTCTCTAACATGGTGGGCTACACATAAAAAAATAATCAGCCAAATCCGTGACCCAAGCCCTCAGCCCTGCCTGAATCGGCGCGGATCTCATCACCTTAAGATGCAACAATGCACGTCTTTCAAAGTTTTTATAACATCTGACTAACTTCAGAAGGTTGATTAAAACCTTACTTTCCTTTCAAGATATAGCTAAAGGCTATATGGTAGGTAATACTGCAAAACCTTTATATTATTATTAATTTATGCCATTTCACTTTAATTATAATAATTATTTATATCAATAAAAATACTCTTAAAAATCTAAAACAGAAAACAAATTAAAATGTTTTTGTCAGATGCACCTATTTCTAGATGCGCTGGTAAAGCATTGCGTTTAAAATAACACTTATCTGCTATATCTTCTTTACCTAAAAAATATTAGTCAATACCTTACCAAAGTTTCATAATTTTGCCTAAATATTTTTTTTATAAAATCTCTAAACCAACTAAATCTGAAAAAAAAGCGGAATAAAAGTTAACTTCTAACGTTTCGCTGGGTTTTATCAATCAAAATAGCAAACATTGAGTGTTGCTGTATGGGTAGGCTGTGTATGTTAGAAAGGTAGCCTACTTAGTGCGTATTCACAGCCTCGCATAACAAGCATAGTACATAAGAATGGGATACCGTGATTGGCTTACAAGATACATGAAGGCACGTCAAGCCAATCACGACATCTCATTCTTATGTAGTATGCGTGTTATGCTAGGCTGTGAATATGCCCTTATTCTGTATGTTGTGAGACGAATAATCTATCTATCAACCCTTAATAGTTTGCCAATTCAGGGCTTTAATAGCAAACGGCAAAACACAATTTTTTTCACATAGCATGTGTTGCAGTATCACCAACAATATGATAGAAACCCAGTTTTTTTCCCAACTTTCCATTTATTTCAGATCTATACTTTATATTCAGTAGATTACAAATGACGTAGTTATTTACAGCTGATGCAAACAATAAAACTTTTAAATGAAAGAACTAGAAGTTTATAAGAAATGCAAAGCAAGAAAATTGAATAAAAAACCGATTATTGTTGTCCTTTATCCTTATACATAAAACTCTTCGTAGCAGAATTCTGCTATACTATTATAAAGGTCCTTATACAATTTAATCACTACTTGCTAACAAAAAATATTTCATACTAAGAAACGTTTTTTATTTTTCGAAGAACCCTATTGCTCTGGCTCGAAAGTCGGTTTGTCTATTTATACGGAGAAATAAAGCTATTTAAATGATTTTATGAATTTATATAAAATGGTGTTCTAAATGGCATAGCAATATTGTGGGCATATGGTGAGTAAAAAACTATCTCTCTATCGTTTAAGCTACTTATATTTTTTAAAATAAAAAATGTATCCCTACAAACAACACTATGTCGATACTTGGTACTGCCATGCTACGCTATATATCAATAATCGGTAGACCGATAATTGAAACAATTACCTTACATGTAATTAATTGTAACGTTTACCTTACGTGTTACTTTAGTATTAATTTGTTAATAATAAAAAATTATCCTATATGTTAATAATCGGTGTACCGACCTTACATGTCTATAATTGGGGATCCTACATTAATAATAATAATAATAATAATCATTTATTAATTCCAATCTATCATATACATCATATAGGACACGTCAAATAAAAAAATAAATAAATACATTATGTACTTACTTATACAAATTACAATGCGTAAATGTGAAATATAAAATTAAAAAAAAATACAATAAAATAAATAATTATTAAATACGTTACAATTTACTGTTTATCGGATTAAAACTATGTAACAAAAACTCTTCCACTGAATAAAACGCGTTTGCTAAAAGTAATGTTTTTATAGAATTTATATACGAGGGGTATCGTAAATTTTTTATTGAAATAGGTAACTTATTGTAAAGAAAAGCACCGTAGTAGTAAGGATTATTTTTACATAGTTCCAATCTTTGTTTTTCATACTCTCATGTTTTTTCCATTCATAGTATTATGGTCATGAATATTAATAAACAAATTAAAACTATCTATATTAGACCTAACGAACTTTAGCATTTCCAAAATATACAGAGATGGGAAAGTTAACAGTTTTTCATTTATAAAAGTTTCTTTACAGGTATCTCTATATTTCAAACCAAACATACAACGTATTGCTCTTTTTTGCATTATAAAAACCCTATCTGCTGTAGTTGCATTTCCCCATAAAATGATTGCGTATCTGACTATAGAAAGAAAATTTGACATGTAATACGTACGTACAATATCTTTACTGCAGATTTGTTGAAGTCTTTTTAGTGCAAAACAGTTACTAGAACATTTTTTACAGACGTAAACTACATGTTCTTTCCAGTTAAGGGACATATCAACATAAACACCCAGCAATTTTGTTGACGTAACTTGTTTAATACTCTTGCCATTTAACTGTATCAAAGGACGAAAAAGTCTTGATTTAATACTAAACCATTTTTTGCAAAATATATAGAAGCATTCTGTAAATTCCCTGATATTTTTTCTCTGAGCAAATCTTGAATAAGACTAGATGCAATTAATGTTATATCATCTGCAAACGCGCAATAAAAAATATCTAAAATTAAATCAATATCATTCCAATATAATAAAAACAGAAGGGGGCCTAAAACGCTCCCTTGTGGAACACCTATATCAATATCTAGTTGCTCAGAGAAAACACCAAAAAAGTCAACGAACTGCTTTCTATTTTGCAAATAGGATTTTAACAAATCATAACATTTCCCACGTAAACCATATGACTCAAGTTTCCGCAATAATACCTCATGGTCCACGCAATCAAAAGCCTTTGATAAGTCAATGAAAAGAGCAATAAACAAGTTTTTGTCATTAATGTTTTTATAAATATAATTTAGAATTTCACATAAAGCTGTTACAGTAGACTTATTTTCCCGAAACCCAGGTTGATTATTACTAAGTATATTGTTAACATTTAAAAACTTTATAATTCTTTTAAATATAACTTTTTCCAAAATCTTTGAAAATACTGAGAGTAGTGAAATGGGTCTATAATTGCTTAACAGTTTAGGATCTCCCTTTTTATGAAGACATACAATTTTTGATATTTTTAAAATATTAGGAAAATAGCCTTCAGTTAAACAGAGATTTATGAGATAAGAGAGAGGTTTTACCAACTCGCTAGAACATTGTTTAATTAAAGAAACTGGAAAGTTATCTATTCCACAGGCATTAGAATTTTTTAAAGTATTTATTATATCAAGAATTTCTGTTTCAGTGACTGGATGCAAAAAAATTGAATTCTGTACATTTTTCTTTTTGTTTGTATTAATATTTTTGTAATTAGCACTAGATTTATTTTTTGTTTCATTTGAAATATTTTTTGGAAGCCTGATAAAAAAAACATTAAAACTATTGGATATTTTTGTTTTGTTTTGTTTTATTTATTATAAAAGTTTTATTTTTACTTATGTTTTTATTTTTTACCTTCGCATTAATGACCTTCCAGACAGCTTTGGTTTTATTCGTAGAGCTAAGAATAACAGAATCAATTGACATTTTCTTTGCTCCCCGTATAACTCTTTTATAAACGCACTTGTATTTTTTGTAATATTCAAGTGTAACAAAGCCTTTTTTATGCACTTCAAATAAATTTTTTAATGTTTTAGAAGAGGTTCTAATACCTAATGTAATGTATACATGTCAATAATTGAAACAAATACCTTACATGTAATTAATTGAAACAATTACCTTACGTGTTAATTATTAGGGCACCTAGCTTATATGTCGATAATTGAGGCACTTACATGTCGATAATTGGAACATTTACTTAACTTGTCAATAATTGGAGCACGTACCTTACATGTCCATAACGGATACACATACCTTACATGTCAATAATTGGGGCACCTATCTTACATGTAAATAACTGGAACTGCCAATGTCGATAATTGGAATAAATACCATACATGTCAATAATTGAAACAAATACCTTACATGTAATTAATTGAAACAGTTACCTTACGTGTTAATTATTAGGGCACCTAGCCTATATGTCGATAATTGAGGCACTAACATGTCGATAATTGGAACATTTACTTAACTTGTCAATAATTGGAGCACCTACCTTACATGGTAATTATAAATACACATACCTTACATGTCAATAATTGGGGCACTTATCTTACATGTAAATAACTGGAACTGCCAATGTCGATAATTGGAATAAATACCTTACATGTCAATAATTGAGACATTTAAACGGTCAACAATGCGAACAGAAACTTAATTCTACAAGAAATAGTTATTTAAGTTTATTATTTAAATATTAAGCAGTAAAAATAGATAGTAAAAACTGTAATTTAATAAAAACTGTTATGTACATAAGCAAAGTAGGTTAATTTAATTGAAACTAATTTATTCGTTGAACTTACGGCTACTAAACAGAAAATTAAATTTAAATTTATAAAAGTTTATCTTGTAAAACCGGAGTATTTTTTAATTTCATGGCGATGAACCTATAAATTCTCTATATCGTTTTAACTACTAACTCAACCTCATATCTCCATCTCTGCTCTAATCAATTCTGTACATGACTAAAAACTTATACAAAAATGACTAGATGTACCTGAATCTTTACTCCAAAAAATCTAAATTTATATGATATAATCAATTAGAATTTTTTTTATCCACTCTATAGCTATGTCAGCACCATGAACGCAGAAAAATTTTTCCTGAAAATAAAATTTAATTACCTCTCAGGATTTCAACAATTCTGTCTGCAGAGTTCTTCAGCTTCTTTTCTTCTTTTATTCTTTTATTTTTTCTTCTTTTCTTGTGTCATTCTTTTCTTCTTTTGATATTTTCTTCGTTTCTTTTTCTTTTCTTCTTCTATTTTTCTAATTTTTATCTTATTAATTTTCTTTTCTTCTTAAACGGTCCTAAGGTAGAATGGGACTCAAATTTTTATAGATAGATAAAGTACTGTTTTGTCTACGTAAATTTTCACATTTATACTAATTTACCGAAAACGAGAAAAAATCTAAAAACAAATAACTTTTAAAAGCTCCAGTTTTACATGTTTTACATTTTGTATCTACCAGAATCCTAGGAACGAAGTAGGAAAATTTTTGCATAAAATAAACCATTCGTAGAGCATTACGGCCAATTTTTTACCATCAAATTGTGGCTAAAAGGGTTAAATGGAATTTTATTTCCATAACAGCACGTGTGCACAGGATATTGCCTATTTCTATATACGCGTGCATCGCAATTCATCAGAATAGAAGAATATTACTTCCAGAATATTTTAGTCTGATTTTGATTTATTCTACAGTGTGTCTCATTTTTTAAAAATATTTCGATATTGCCAATATAATAATAATATACTACTGTAGTTGTTTGATTCTTTCTAGCTTTTCTAGAAGTGTGTTTAATACTTTTTCGTCAACTGGGGGGTTAGGGGGTTGGAGCTCAAGTTTCAAATTTTTTGTAGGTTCGTGGAAGGATACTCCATGTAAATATCAAATTTTTGAGTTCCTAGCTGTTCTATAAGTGCGTTCTATAATTTTTCCTCAACTTCTCGGCTTAGGGGATCAGAGGTCAAGTTTTGGATATTTTATGGGCCCACCGATAGGAGACTAGAGTCCTGATGGGTGAAGCCATTCCATGGAGTGAAAATGTAAAGTACCTTGGAGTCACACTAGCTATGTCCCTGACATGGGCAAATTACTGTAAAGAATAACGCCGACAAAGGTAGGGCGCTAGTTTGCCTACGCCCCTACTTTTAGGCCGTACCATAAATCTCCAAACCAAGGTACTTTGCATTAAACAATTTATCAGACCAGTTTAACTGTACTGTACTGTACTCCTGTACGCCTGTTCAGTCTAGGGTTACACCGTGCCCAGCTACTTAAAGCTATCCAAAATCTGGCTATGAGAATGGCGGTTGGAGCATCGTGGTACGTCCGTAATGAAACACTGAGGAGAGACTTAAATCTGCCCAGCCCCCGGTGGTCGAGTACCTCAAAACCATGGCAGTCTCCCAACTTAACAGAGCCCTGAACCATTCCAACGAGCTAGTCAGAGCAGCGTTAGATTATGTCCCTGATCCGAGGCAAGTATACAGAAAGCCGAAAATCCTTCTACAAGTTCCCTCCTGAACCAATTTTAACAACTCAAAAATTTTAAACTTTTTAACTGTGCAAGTCCAAATTAATTATGTAAAATTTTATGTTATTATTCTGGTGGGAAAGTTATAGGTTAAATGCCTACACTTCTTTTATTTGTATACATTCCATATTTATTTGTTTTTCATGTTTTTAATCTGTTTTTCATTTTAAGTCATTAAATAATTACCTGTTTTTAACCTGCTGCTTTACATGTTTAATTATTTATTTATTACTTGTTTAACCAACCTGTTTTTATTTCAAATTATTTATTATTTATTCCATTTTATCACCTATACCCTATTATTCATTTAATCTTTTATATTTATATTATCCCTATATGTTTTAAAATCTAATTTGTATTTTAATTTTAAATTTATGTTAAAAAAAAGGGTCCGAAAGGCCGTTTTATGATATTGTCACGACCAAGCACGTTCTCCACAAAGAAGAAACCCAGACAGACCTATATGGATCCAAACCAAACCTCTATAGTTACTATACTGATGACAAAATAAGTTCAATAAGAGAGAAGAGAGCGCAAGCTCTGACCAGGAGCGCCCCGATTCATGACGATGGACGGACGACGGGCGATACTCCATGTAATGCTAAATTTCAAGTTTCTAATTATTCTAGAAGTGGATCTACAAAACCGGACAACCATACATAGGTTTTTTTCTCTTTTATATTATCCACTAATCGGCAAAAAAAACAGCCACACCGAAATATTGTACAAATGCAGTTAAATATTTATAAATTTAATTTAACAATGATATTGGGTTGAAGAGCCATCGATACGGGATGCAAAGATTTACGCAAAAGAAAAAAGACAAGTAGTCCAATATTGGGTAACTTAATTAAAAAAAAAACATTGCCCAGTAAAAGAGCTTTCCCATTTTTTACCTCCGCGTGTGAAATGGATTTTTTTATTATCAGATTCAAAAACCCCAATATACCAGTTTTCACAAAAACTACCACCCCCCGGGTGCTCCCGGGCGCGCCTCTCAATGAGTGGTTATATTTTTTTTATTATCAGATTCACTTTCAGCAACCTGATGAACCCCAATATAGCAATTTTCACGAAAACTACCGCCGCCCCTCAGGGGATGAAATTAGAAAAATAATATTATCAGATTCAGATTCATCTATCACAAAACCCAATTTTGACGAAAATATTGACATTTAAAAATATCTACCCTCTCACCCCCGCGAGGGTGAAGTTATAACTTTTTTTAATTATCAGATTTAATTTCAGCAACCTCAAAATCGCCTCCTTGCCCCACCCCAATGTTTACCAAAAACAATCTCGAAGTTTTGGTAACATACCTGTATACCAAATTCTAAATCTCTAGCTTAAAGCGTTCTTAAGTTTTGTATACAATACAACATTGCAATATTTAATATCACAAATATATTATTAAATACCAATAGTGGCGATATAAATAAAAAATATGTATTAACAAATAACATTCAGTATTAAAAATATGACTGTAATCTATTTTATTTTATTTATTTATTTACGGGATAAGTAAAAATTATATAATATTGCTTAACAAATAAAATATTATATTTATACTCTTTAGGGAGACACAAATATTATTATAAAATATGTGGATGTGAAGTAGAAGCTACAAAAAAACACAAAGCTTATAAATTAAAAGACAAGATAGGTAAAAATAAAAATAAAAACAAGATAAAAATTTAAATTTTAAATTTTGCACAGATACAGCCTGTTCCAGAACTCACGCACAGAAATTTGAGGGTATATTAAAAACCCTCTGGAAAATATGAAAAAAATGTAAAAAAAATCCATCAATTAAAAAATAAGAACGCTTTACGTGGACCAATACTGTTGCTGATGTTAAATTACCTTTAAAAGTCGAATTTGTAGCTATAGAAGCAAATTTAATTATTGCAGGTACATGTTCTGAAGGTTGACTTGGTGATTAATGTGACATAAATATTTATTAATATCAAAAAACCACCGCCGGATGGCGAATATTTGATAGCCTCTGTAGGTTTTGTCAAAATATAATAACCTAAAAAGATTCTAAAGTTGAAAGTCTCAAATAATACACGCGTCAACAATTAAAATGCAACCATAGTTACTAATAAGTAGGGAAAAACTAATTTGTAGGTAATTTAACATCAGCAACGGGATTGGTCAGATTAAATAGCTTCCTTTTAATTAGTATTGAAGATGGATTTTTTTTGATTTTTTTTTTTCATATTTTCCAGAGGGTTTTTAATATACCGTCAAATTTCTGTACGCGAGTTCTGGAACAGGCTGTATATTAAAATATATAATGTCGATACCCCCAAGCAACAAAGCCGTAACTCATATATTGTCATTTTTCACGACAGCTAAATTTCTAAAAAAAAAAAAAAAAAATATTTAAGGGTGGGGAAATGATTGAAGTGGAAAAGGTAGCCACATGATACATCATTTGAAAGCTTATAAAATTCTCTATTTAACTGTATAAGTATTTATTGTTTATTTATTGTTTGTTTCTGATAATATTCAAGTTTAGAATTTCTCACTTTAATGTTTTCAGGTAAACTTTTGGTTAAAGTGGCCTGTGGATAAATCTGAATAGTACCACCATGTGTGTCTTTTTTCAAGGCGTTTACCTATCAGTATAACTCAAAATAGGTCTAACTTGAGTTTCATCCTTGTTGCATGGGAGTGTCGATGTATATTAATGCTCAAATCTCAATTTACCGTAAAGTACGCTTTAATTGACCCGATAATGTGAATATCTGGATATAAGTTTGCCATTCTCATCATTTGCGTTATTGGATTATTATACCCGTAATTTGTATTATGAAATATAATATAGAATGGAAGACTATTTCGTGTTATAAAACAAGTATTAAAATTAATTTCCGCTAAAAACGTTGGACACTTAATTCTACCAGAGACTAGTAGTAGTATTAGTAAAAGGTGGGTAGGCTCCGACGCCTGACAAGTAGGCCCAATGACCCTTTTTGTCTGCCCCTACCAGAGACTATATTGTGAAGCATATATAAATCTGCTTTATTGCATAGTGAATGAAAAGTATCAATCTGTGTAATTTTCTCAGCATGATAAGGTACTTGCAACCAAGAATTTAGATATGCAACTTTTCTTTTAGTTTATTATTCAATACTTTCCAAAAATTACCAATAAACTAATTTAATTTGTAATTCAAATATTTTGAAAAAGTTTAAAAGTCAAATGCAAAACTGTTCAAATTTTATATGATACTTTCTGTATTGCCTGCAACGAATATAGAAAAAATAAACATGAAATATGGATCGGGATCAAAGGTTATTAGAAAGTATAATATAACTCCACTTTAGCCGATATTTTCGTCAGTAGATACGAACTTTGTAAAATGTCAACATCAAAACAGCACTTTATGTAGGCCAATATAGATTGCATATATAGAGCTTTTGGTTAACTTTTGATTACCAGTCTAGACTTGTGGTATACCCAACAAAAAACAAATAGTAGGTATACTATAGTAGGGTATTTCCACGAAAACTGACCCCCATCAAAATTGAAATTATGTTATTTTAGTAAAATAAGGCTATGCTAAAATGTGACGTGTTTTTTTTTTCTATTCAAATCATGTTACCGAAAATTTTAAACAAAGTTTTATGGTATTTAAAACTTAATATATGGTATTTAAAACTTATTTATAGAATTTAGAACTTGATCGGTTGTCGCACCCTTTACATATCTTAAGAATTGTATAAACAACCTTTATATATCTATCACTTTAGAAATATCTTATGCCTGGGATTATTATTGTAGTTTTATACCTAACTCTACCAAGTTTCCATGAAAAATTTTACAGAATAAACCTAGAACACAACACAACACGTTTGTAAAATTTGTAGCATCGCACCCGTTACGACACTTATATAATTATATTTTTATTTTTTTCTGTTTTTGTGTTATTATAAAGATCACTAGCCTGGATTGAACATGTATTTTTATAGATTTTTTCTATAAATAACATTAGGCAACACGGTTTCTTGCCCTGATTGGAGTCATATGTTTTTTAACTAATTTTGGGTCGCTGAAACCGAATCTGGCCTCAGAATATTTCTATTACCTAAGTTTTCTGAGAAAAATGAGTTAAAAATGTTAAAAAAATCATTATTTTATCCCTCTTTTGTTCTAAAATCATGGGAGATAAAAATATTCCAAGGACAAATTAAGATTCGGCGACTCAATATTAGTTAAAAAAACTTAAAACATGGAAACTTTAAATTCATAGGTAGAATAAATAGGGATATTATGAAAAAAAAATATTTAAAAAAATGGATAATGTGACAAAACTAAGAAGGGGTGGAGGGTAAAAAGAAGAGTGCATAAGGGGACAAGCTTATCGCTACGTACTCATTCTAAAAATTGTCAAAAATCATTACTAGGGGGTCAAAAATGAACTAAAAAAATGTTACGTAATATGGTTCTTATGTAATAAAGTAACATTTTTATGATGTAAAACCATTAAAAAAAAACAAAAAAAAATACACAATATTTTGTTTTATAAATTATTTTTAAATTGGCATAATTGCCTGTTCTAAAATTTAAAAAATAAGACGTGCTGGATTTTTTTTAAGATCAAATTTGGATTCTGCGCCTTTAAATTGATAAGAAAAATATATTTTTTGGGCTCGGGAAAAAAGTTTACACTGTCTACTTTAATTTTGTTTCTTTTTCATTTATATACTTTTTACGAATAAACTAAGCAAAATAAAAAAATATTGGTACAAATATTTTTGTAGAGAATTTTATAATCTACAAATTAAGTCCTATAAAATTTTTATACAGATATGATAGTTTTGCCACAAAATAGCAATTAGGTAAACTCTGCACTTTCATTTTAAGCTTTTTATTTTTTTTTCGCGTACTTACTCTGACAGTAGGTCCTTGGCATATATATTTTTAAGTTCCTCGTATTTTTTTTTAATATATCCTAAAATTTTCAAAAGCTTACTCTTTTTAAGATTTTGAAAAAAAACGTCATTATTTCCTGGACTTATATCTCAAAAATTTTATTTTAAATTACCTTCTGATCGGGGCAAAAAAAAAGTTGAGATTTGTTGCCTAGTGTAATAGACACCATTTTCTTAAATAGTTTTGTAGTTATATTTTAAACACTGCATAAAACTGTCGCACCCGTTACATTGAAATTACCCAGTAGTAAGTAGGTATAGTTCTCCGCATGAAAAAGTCCTCGACGAAAGGGAGAGGAATCATTCGCGCTCTCTTCTTTCCATCAAAAGCGTTATAAGGCGTGCGTGACTGCAATGGGCCTCCCACTTGCACACACATTCCAAACATATTTCCCGTAGCCACAGATCCGTGCGTCAAAGTATACATCAATAAAAAAATTAAATAAAATAAAATATGTAGCTATATAGTCATGTATATAATGCTTAGAATTTTATAATATACTCCTTGCAGTTGCAAGTAGCATTTTCCTGGTGAGATTTTAATTTATTTATAATTATTAAGTGGCACCCATATAACATATTATGTTATTAAACGATTTTTTTCAAATTTGGCTCAATATTTTAAAGAAGATTTTTTTGACTTCTATTTTTTCTTTTCTTTAAAAAGTTGAGCCCGATTAAACCTTTTTTTATTTTAGAAAAGATTTTTTTTAAAATTGATCTTTGTAATAAAAGATGTATATTTTAAAGAATTATCTTAACAATTAAAATAAACTATTAAAATGATAAAAAATAAATAATTAAAATATTAATATAAATAAATAAAAACAAAAAATAATAATAATAATAAAAATTAAAATAAAAAATAAAAAATCTCTTCTAAACCCGCCTCGTCCTTTAAAGTTCCCAACACCGAGGCCGCATTTCCTCTTTGAATAAAAGTATTTATTCACAAAAAAAAAATGAAGTTGGTTAAAGATATTCTTCCTTAACTTTCTCATTTTTTTCTTTTTTTGGGGTCCAAAGAGCTGTATAACAATCATATACTTTATATTTAAATTGCTTTATTTCTAAAACTAATAATCTTACGGTAAATACAACAAAAATTGTTTTTTTAGAAAACCTAAAATGCATTTTAAGTAACTGTACTACTGTATTTTGATAACATCTAAATAAAGACTTTTATATACTACCAATACTTCATTAAAATGCAAAGACAAAGTCTCCAACAGGAAATTTAAGTCCATTAGGTATTTTATTTATTTTTCATTCACAAAATTACCTATTTATCTTCTGTACAAAAGTACTTTCATTAACTCACAATGTCAGAAATCATAATAAAAAAGTATCCTTATCCTGATTTAATCAAAGTAACTGGAACATAAAAAGCTTTCAAAGATATAATGAAAGCTTCATCTTTAAAGAAATATCCCAAGTGGCCCAGCAGCTGCTTAATATTCATAATAAATTTCGAGGCGGAAAAATAGTAAAAATCTAAATTGTGAATAACCCAGTTAACATTTATTAACTCGATGTCTTATGAATATCAATAAATGTTCCCTATTGTTGTATGTTTTACCCACTTTGCATACCTACCTAAGTTAGGCGTTAAAAATATTCAAAATAACACAGTCCTGCAAAATTAATGGTTAATAGCACTGGCCCACAAAACAAAATTAAGTTCATACTATTAACCAGACTACATATACATGTATATGGACTAATATTCCAAGTGGACCAGCAGCTGCTTGATATTCATAATAAATTTCGAGGCGGAAAAATAGTAAAAATCTAAATTGTGAATAACCCAGTTAACATTTATTAACTCGATGTCTTATGAATATCAATAAATGTTCCCTATTGTTGTATGTTTTACCCACTTTGCATACCTACCTAAGTTAGGCGTTAAAAATATTCAAAATAACACAGTCCTGCAAAATTAATGGTTAATAGCACTGGCCCACAAAACAAAATTAAGTTCATACTATTAACCAGACTACATATACATGTATATGGACTAATATTCCAAGTGGACCAGCAGCTGCTTGATATTCATAATAAATTTCGAGGCGGAAAAATAGTAAAAATCTAAATTGTGAATAACCCAGTTAACATTTATTAACTCGATGTCTTATGAATATCAATAAATGTTCCCTATTGTTGTATGTTTTACCCACTTTGCATACCTACCTAAGTTAGGCGTTAAAAATATTCAAAATAACACAGTCCTGCAAAATTAATGGTTAATAGCACTGGCCCACAAAACAAAATTAAGTTCATACTATTAACCAGACTACATATACATGTATATGGACTAATATTCCAAGTGGACCAGCAGCTGCTTGATATTCATAATAAATTTCGAGGCGGAAAAATAGTAAAAATCTAAATTGTGAATAACCCAGTTAACATTTATTAACTCGATGTCTTATGAATATCAATAAATGTTCCCTATTATTGTATGTTTTACCCACTTTGCATACCTACCTAAGTTAGGCGTTAAAAATATTCAAAATAACACAGTCCTGCAAAATTAATGGTTAATAGCACTGGCCCACAAAACAAAATTAAGTTCATACTATTAACCAGACTACATATACATGTATATGGACTAATATTCCAAGTGGACCAGCAGCTGCTTGATATTCATAATAAATTTCGAGGCGGAAAAATAGTAAAAATCTAAATTGTGAATAACCCAGTTAACATTTATTAACTCGATGTCTTATGAATATCAATAAATGTTCCCTATTGTTGTATGTTTTACCCACTTTGCATACCTACCTAAGTTAGGCGTTAAAAATATTCAAAATAACACAGTCCTGCAAAATTAATGGTTAATAGCACTGGCCCACAAAACAAAATTAAGTTCATACTATTAACCAGACTACATATACATGTATATGGACTAATATTCCAAGTGGACCAGCAGCTGCTTGATATTCATAATAAATTTCGAGGCGGAAAAATAGTAAAAATCTAAATTGTGAATAACCCAGTTAACATTTATTAACTCGATGTCTTATGAATATCAATAAATGTTCCCTATTGTTGTATGTTTTACCCACTTTGCATAACTACCTAACTTAGGCTTTAAAAATATTCAAAATAACACAGTTCTGCAAAATTAATGGTTAATAGCACCTGCACTCAGAAAAATCGTTGTAAAATCAAACAAAGGTCATATGATTTAAAAGAAAACCAATATGTTTTTGCTCCGACAGTGTTTTTTGTTAATTCAAAAAGATATTTTTTAATTTTATAAGCCATTGTAAAAATAAAAATATTCATTGTAATTTGAAAAATGTTTCCTCTTAAATAATTTAAACTTGTAAATGATTTGAATACAAAAACTGGTTATTTTAAAAAGAATTATTTTAATATATTGATATTTTTCAACAATATAAAGGGAAATATTATAATTTTATTAAGAAAACATTAAAATAAGAAAGTAAGGGACAATACTTTTACTTTAAAGTGAAATACGGTTTGGTGTAAAAATTATTTTTTTGAATTAATATTGTTCATAACTAAAACGTAAAGTTTTTACTTTTAATATTTTAAAAGGCAATTTTTTTAAATTAAAATAATTTCTTATTGATTTTACTAAAAGATAAGATTTTTCTGAGTGTGCCCACAAAACAAAATTAAGTTCATACTATTGACCAGACTACATATACATGTATATGGACTAATATTCCAAGTGGACCAACAGCTGTTTGATATTCATAATAAATTTCGAGGCGGAAGAATAGTAAAAATCTAAATTGTGAATAACCCAGTTATCATTTGAGGAGGTGAATTTCAAAACGCAGTTTTTGACTTTGTGACATAGCAGCTTGTCACTTAGTAAACAATACAATTTGATTGTCAAGTAATTGACAAGCTGCTATGTCACAAAGTCAAAAACTGGGTTTTGAAATTCACTTCCACATTTATTAACTCGATGTCTTATGAATATCAATAAATGTTCCCTATTGTTGTATGTTTTACCCACTTTGCATACCTACCTAACTTAGGCGTTAAAAATATTCAAAATAACACAGTCCTGCAAAATTAATGGTTAATAGTACCGGCCCACAAAACAAAATTAAGTTCATACTATTAACTAGACTACATATACATGTATATGGAACAATATTCCAAGTGGCCCAGCACACTGTAAAAACTGCATGTAAAATAATGTAAAAATACATGAATTTACATAGTACGGAATAGTAAATTTACTATTCTGGACTATGCATAATTCATAAATTTATGTAAAAGAATGTAAAATAATGTAAAAGAATGTAAAATAATGTAAAATAATGTAAAAGAATGTAAAATAATGTAAAAAAATATATTTACATTGATTTACATATTTTTACATGATTTTACAATGTCGGGCTATGTTATTTTAAGACGCGCGTGCACTTTGGACAATAACCAAGAAGGCGTCGCATCATGAGACTTTTGATATTGTTTAATATTGTTATTGTTAGAGAGATAGCGACGCATGCTGCTAGGTTAAAGTGTTAAAAGTGTAAAAAAAGTAAATATTATTTATGTACGATATTTAAATGCTTTATTTGTGGCCTAAAATTTACGTTCATTATAAATTACGACCTTTATCAACCAATACATCTTTAAAGAAAGATGTAAGTAGTTTATACTCGTATTAAGGGTGCAAATCCTTTGGTTTATTAAACCAAATGAACTTTACGCTACGATATTTCAAAAAAGCTTTGACACAGAGACTTGTTATTTGGAACAAACATTTTCTAAGTAGTAAATATTTTTTTTTCAAATTTCAAGTCCAAACCATCTATGCAAAACATTACCATTACGGACTATGTAATTTTTACCATTCCGGTCTATGGCAACATATTACCATTTACGGACTATGTAATTTAATGTAATTTATTTTTACCGTGCAGCTGCTTGATATTTATAATAAATTTAGTGGCGGAAAAATAGTAAAAATCTAAATTGTGAATAACCCAGTTAACATTTATTAACTCGATGTCTTATGAATATCAATAAATTTTCCCTATTACTGTATGTTATACCCACTTTGCATAACTACCTAATTTAGTTTAAAAATATTCAAAATAACACAGTCAGGCAAAATAATTGTTAATAGCACCAGCCCACAAAAAAATGTAGTTCAATTACTAATAACTAGACCATATTTTTCTTATATATTTTTGGCCGCTGAAAACGAATTTAGCAATGAAAAATCTCGCTGACCCCCAAAGTAAGTCGCTCCCTTCTTATGTAAAAATGTTTTCTTTCAGATTTGGCTGAATTTGGGATATGTTATAGTTTTTGACATTCTGATCAAACGTTTTTAAGGGCACCGAAACTACTTTTCCGAAAGTTCTCTACGAGGGGCGTTTCACCTTTACAATACATGTACGTTTTCATCGACAGTACTTTACATTACATTGACATTACCTTACATTACTTACAATACTGTACATTACCGTACATTACGTTACATTACTTACATTACTCTACAGTACCTGACATTAATTGACATTACCACAGTACCTACATTATTTACATTATTTTTATTAATGCGCATGCTCTCCTACAGTATTTACATTATTTCGTCTGCTCAGATCGCTCAAAGACCACGTGACACCTATAAAATTTCTGCAGTGTTGTTTACTTCTGGTGGTTTTAAGTAAATTGTTCAGTTTAATCACGAATTTAACATTTAATTTTTGTTCTTAAAAAGGTTTTTTTTTAAATCATTTAAATAATAACTCTGTTATGCCTGTATTATTTTTAATCATTTTTGTGTACCTGATGTATAATGTGTAATGAAAAGTACGGAATTTAGTAAGTTTTATCAAGTTTTTCTTTATGTAGCAAGGCTGTAAATGGTGGGGGAAAGCTTTGCCTCCCTGGCCTTGGTTTATGTCCCCTGGAGACGTATTCTTCAAAATCGGGGAGTAGAACGAACCTCAGACTCGTTCTATCAGTCGTTCTACTCCCCGGTTTTAAAGAATACGTCCCCTGGAAATTCCAGGGCCGTAGCGAAGGAGATATGGTGGGTGGGGGGGGAGGAGGTCAAAAATTACAACTTTTTTTAGCCTAAAAATACAACTTTTTTCCTCGACAAACAAAGTTCATGACTAAAAAAAGGTCCCACCCTTTCTCAAAAAAAAAAAAAAAAAATACACCTTCTGGTTATTTATATTTTTTCAAGGTTTGAGAATCCTTATTTTTATATTTCTTAATCTATGAAGTTTACAACTATTTGCACAAGATTAAAAATTTATAATTTTATTGAATATGAAATATATAAGTTTTATATTTTGAATCCACGAAATATGCAAGTTTTTTGAAAATCCCAACTATTATATTTTTAATACATGAAATTTACCACTTTTTTTTTTAAATTAAAAATGTATTATTTTATTATATTTATCCCATGAAAAAATATGCAACTTTTATATTTTTAATCCATGAAATATGCAAAATTTTTTATTCTAAGGTTTAAAAATCACAACTTTTATATTTTTAAGCCATAAAATTTAAAACTTTTTTTCCCAAAATTAAAAATTTATTATTATTTTTTTTTAACTCATGAAATATGCAACTTTTATGTTTTTAATCCACGAAATATGCAACTTTTTTGATTTCAAGATAGGTGGGGGGGAGCAAGGGGTGATATTTTTTTAAATAGAAAGGGGGTGTGATATGTCATTTTAAAGCTTATAAAATTCTCTATTTAACCAAATATTTTTTTATATTTTGGGAGCAATTTTTGTGGTTTTAAAATAGGTTTAAAAATGGAAAATTTTGTTAAAATTTGTTTAAAAAATCAAAAAAAAAATTGTTGGTTTATTTTATTACAATTATACTTTTAAACTAATTTTAAATGATATTAATAAAATTTTACAAAAAAAACAAAAAATCGCATTTTTTAGTAAATAAATTTAAAAAAATAAAACCTACAAAAACCTGGACGTTTTATATCAAAAAAATATGATTTCCGTCAAAAAAAATTCTGTCTCTCAGTCGGTCTGTGTGTCCGGGAAATTTGTGACCACGATAACTCTAAAACGCTTTGGGCTAAAGACTTTTTAGACCATAGGTTGATTACACTAGTTTACAAGGGTTTTATGCGAACTTTATTTTAATGTTTTCTTACATATTTTTTGATGCTGAATTCAAATCCGTTAAGAAAAAAAAAATCGTTGGTTCAGATTCCGAGATAACCGACCCTATTTACAAAAATTGATATTTGGAGGCTTTGAGACTCGCTTAAAATGAATTTGATATTAAATAAATTCTATCCTTAGGCCTTAATGGAGTAGAACAAAAAAAAAGAATTTAATATTTAAAAAAATCTATCTCCACCCTTGTATTGCTTTTTTTACGCTTCTTGACGTTTTATATTTTGATCACAGTTTGCTAGCAAGCTAAGCATGCTTAACCAGAGTTGTAGGCTGAATTTTTTTTTTTTGAAAAAACAGATGGGGTAATGTATTGTATGTATGTAATGGGGTATTTTTTTTTTCAACAAAAAAAAATATAATATATATTTTATTATATAAAAATATAATATACAGCCCGTTTGAAATTATACGAAATGGAGAAAACAAAGATCGAGGCTGACGTGTTTTTTTATAAAACACACCGTATCGCATCTCACTACAATCACGTCAACCTTGATCTAATCGTTTTGTCTTTGTTTTCTCTGTCTTGTATAATCTTAAACGGGCTGTGTATTATATTATATATATATTATATATTTTTTTAGTTTTTTGGTTTAAATAAACCTAGGCTATAGGGAAAAGTATTATTTTGTTGACAGCAGTATTTATATTTTTTTAATTAGCTGATAAAAGTTGGTACATAGGTGTTTTGGGACTTTTTGCAGGCAGTTTTTTTTAATATTAAATTTGGTTTTAGCCAGTCGCAATGTACCAAATTTTATCAGGTTAATTAAAAAAATTTAAATATGAGTGGTTATATGGGTTATATATATGGGAGACCGAAAACCCCCAGGATCTAATTCTTATCGGGTTATTTAAAAAATGTAAAAACGGGTGGAGGCACCCCCTTAAGGGTCAGATACTTTTAAATATAAAATTTGTTTCTAGGGACTCTAAAAACCCACAGAAACCAATTTTTACTAATATTTAACAAAAATATATGATTTCTATAAAAACTTTTTTTTCTTGACGAATTTGGATTCGTATATGTTAGAAAACATGTAAATAAAGTTGGGCATAAAAAAAGTTGAAATTTGTAAACTAGTGTTATCCAAAGTTTTAGGCTGAAATAGTTTTAGGTAAAAATGGGGTTGGGGTACGGGGGTAAAATGGGGTATTTTTTTTTTTTCAAAAAAAAAAATATATATATATAGGGGCCTATAGGGGAAAGTAATATTTTGTTGGCAGCAGTATTTTTTACGTGTTACAAATTTCAAGTTAATAATTTTATATTTTTTTATTTTTCGTTTTTCAAAAGAAAATTAAAAAAAAAAGTATTTTTTTTTGTTTAAATTTTTTTTTTAAGTATTTGGGAAAAGTATACAATATACTGTGAATGAATGCGTAGCATTACATATCTTCACGGCTTATTTATTAATATATTTTTATACATAATATATTATATTAACCTAAATTTATGTTAATCTTAACCTAACATCCCACTTTACCTCGTACCAGTGGCGGACTGGCCGTAAGGCAGGGTCGTAAAAAGCCGACCGGCCCCAGTGCTAAACGGGCCCTTACACGGCCATTAATGTTATAGTTATGTTCTATAACATTAAAAAACTGTTATTTCAAACATATTGCACAGGGATCTACATGTCTGAACTTTGGTGTAATTATACACTGGGATGGTGGAATAAGTGCGCGTGTGCTATAATAATGCGTTTAGACTCTTAAATAATATACCGAGATTTTCTAGTGCTAGTGAAATGTTTGTAACGGCTCGTGTCAATGACTTCTTAGCTATTCGTAGATTTCGGGCCTTTGGGTTCCGCGATCGGCTGTATAAATCTTCCAACCTCTTTATTGTGGCTCTGCTGAGGAGTGACATTCTATGGCGTTCCAATCTATGGCAAACCTGGAGTAGAGTTTTAATGGGGGGACGGTAGCTCTTTTAAACTTTTGTATATTGGCTAATTATTAATTTTCTTGTAGATATTTTGTATGTTTTGTATTTTTTGTATATGGCCCTCTGGGCTGGAATAAAGGATTATTATAAATATTCTCGAGAATATTCTACAAGAAGTATATTGTCACCTTTTCAGAATGTTCATAGAATATTCTGTGCTGTTTGGGTTTGGTCTATTTTGGATATACCGGGCCCTCGATTTTCCAATTTTTTGAGCCGTTTACGGGCCTTTTTTAATATTTTTCCGACCGTGCCCTAAGACGCCAGTCCGCGTCTGCCTCGTACATTACACTACAGTACTTACATTAAGTGGACATTACTTACATTACCGACATTATTTCGACAGTATTATACAGTACTACATTTTTCTACATTATTTACATTATTTCGACATTACCATACAGTACTACATTTTTCTTACATTATTTACATTATTCGTACAATATTGTAAATAATGTACATTATTTACAATACATGTACAAAAATAGGTCAGTGAAACGCCCCTCGGTTCTCTATTAAGGGCACAACTCCCAGAAATAGTTTAGGTGCCTATTTTTGGTAGTTGTGCCCTTAATAACTTTTATTCAAAATGTCGAGAACTATAGCATATCCAAAATTCAGACAAATCTGACTAAAACCATTTTTACACAAGAAGAAAGCGACATACTTTGGGGGTAAGCGAACTTTTTTATTTTTAAATTCGTTTTCAGCGCCCAAAAATAGGCAAGTAAAATATATTCTGGTTAATAGTAAACTTATTTTTTTGTGGGTCGGTGTAATTTGTGGAGCTGTGTTATCCCTTTTTGACTTTTTGCTCAATATTTGATGGGTTATTTGCCGATCATGTGACAGGGTTTCTCATAAACGGATGGCGCAGCGTATCGTGTGACCGCTGAATCGATTCTTAGCAATTTCACGCCTTTTGAAGATGTTTCATTTAGCAATGGAATGTTTCATTGATTCATTTGTTAGAGCAAAACATCGGAGAAGGTCTAGATATCACTTTGATATAAAGTTTTCAACTATCTACTAATTTGACTAAAGACCTTCATAAAGGTATACCATACACTGTGCCACAAGCATTTGTAGGATTTGACAAAAATATACGCAAGGTGAGTAGTATACCGGGTATCGCAGATCCAATGTACACCCCCTTAACTTCTGTATTTATAAAGATAACATTTTGAAATTTGGTAACTATAATATACTTAAGGAATCTCAACTTTTAACATATAAAATGACATTTTGCTACTTCCGGTTTTACCGGAAGTGCTGACAACTTTGACATTTTAAGTGCGACAACTAAATGTCTTACATTTTTGCAATCTGTACACTTTTCTGAAAACAATAATACCACATAAGTGACATTTCAAATGTCAAATTTTATTTTTATTTTGCTTTAATTTTTTTAACCAGGTGCGCCATCCAAACTGTAATGGACACCAACAATGCTAAAAATAATTAATATTTTCATAACTTTTATAATTCTTTAAATTAGGAGGTTTTAAGTGATTCTAGAATTTGGTACCCGTGTACACCCATGGTAACATGGTACCATTCAAAAGTACAAGATATATGAAAACGATCCAATCGCTAACTTTTTACAAGTCGAATAATTCCAATTTTAATTTTTAATTAAAAATTAAAATTGTGGTCAAAACGAAAAAAAAAAAAGTTATTATTCCACTTGTATAAAAAGTTTGCGAATGGATCGATTTCACATTTCTTCCACTTTTAAATGGTACCACGGTACCATGGGTGTATATGGGTACCAAATTCAAGAATCGCTTAAAACCTTCTTATTTAAAAAAAAAATAAATTATTATTCCACTTGTATAAAAAGTTTGCGAATGGATCGATTTCACATTTCTTTTACTTTTAAATGGTACCACGGTACCATGGGTGTATATGGGTACCAAATTCAAGAATCGCTTAAAACCTTTTTATTTAAAAAATTATACAATTTTAGATTTTAAGCTTTCACGGCCATTAAGATATAAAGAACTTTCACTTTCGGGTTTAGACCGTGTTAATGGATTTTCACTTTCCGACGTTTCGTCTCTTACTACTAGAGACATCTTCAGGGATTAATCTGAAACTAAGTTTCGAATCAACTTGTGTCACTATTTATGACGAGTTGTGGTTATTCACCTGTAAAGAACTTTCACTTTCGGGTTTAGACCGTGTTAATGGATTTTCACTTTCCGACGTTTCGTCTCTTACTACTAGAGACATCTTCAGGGATTAATCTGAAACTAAGTTTCGAATCAACTTGTGTCACTATTTATGACGATTTGTGGTTATTCAGTTAATTCACTTGTTCATAGGGCTTTCATGATTTCAGACAAGAATTCCCTAGACACAGAACTCCTTAAACTAACCAAAGCCTTGACCATGAACGGTTATACCAAAAAAGACATTAATAAGACCATATACAAATACAGAAATCCCAAACCCAAACAACAGGACAATAGTGACAATGACAGACAGACACAAGTTATACTTCCCTATGTAAGCGGTATCACGGATAAAATAGGTAAACTTTTGAAGAAGTCAAATATTAAGCCTATATTTCGGTCCAACCAAAAATTAGGTCAATGTTTGACTTCAACAAAAGACAAAATACCCCTGAGTTCAGAAGGCGTATATAAAATACCCTGCTCCTGTGGTACGGTTTACATAGGTGAAACTAAGAGAAAAATTTCTACAAGACTTCAAGAGCATGAGCGCAATATAAGAAAGAAACAAATTTCCTTATCGGCAGTAGCCGAACATGTACATGAAACAGGTCATAAAATCAATTTGTCTGAAACAAAACAAATATTAACAGAAAACAGAAAAATGCCAAGGAAGATACGGGAATCGATAGAAATCATCAAGAATCCTAACAATATCAATCGGGACACTGGTTACCACTTACCTGCAATATGGAAGTCTTTGATAGGAAAAACCTCGTCACGGGTAAATAACCACAACTCGTCATAAATAGTGACACAAGTTGATTCGAAACTTAGTTTCAGATTAATCCCTGAAGATGTCTCTAGTAGTAAGAGACGAAACGTCGGAAAGTGAAAATCCATTAACACGGTCTAAACCCGAAAGTGAAAGTTCTTTATAAAATTATACAAGTTAAGAGAAAATTATTTTTTTTTATCATTTCATACTAGAGTTTATTAAAGATGTAATGGCGCACCTAGCTAAAAGAATTAAAACAAAATAAAAATAAAATTTGACATTTGAAATGTGGTATCATTATTTCCAGAAAAGTGTACAGATTTTAAAAATGTAAGACATTTATATGTCGCAGTTAAAACGTGAAAGTTGTCAGCACTTCCGGTAAAACTGGAAATAGCTAAATATTGTTTTATATGTCAAAAGGTGAGGTTATAGGTACCAAATTTCAAAATTTTATCTTTACAAATACATAAGTTAAGGAGGGTGTACATTGGATCTGTGACACCCCATATTTAGGTATAAAGTGTGCAGATCAAATATTTTTTTAGCTTTAAATCGTTTACCGTCTGGATCTAATCTTAACATATATTCAGGAGGACTTGAAGACAACTACCAGTTCCCTGCAAGATTTATTTTTGTTGATTTTAATACTACTGTTAACGGAGAATCAAAATATGCCTTATTGTGATAAAAACTCATTTTTAACTTTTAAAATCGGATAAGCTGTTCCGGAGATGTCCATTAAAATAATTTCAACAATTAAAAAAAGTAATATTAAAAAAAAACCTTATATTTGAAAAATAAAGGTAACTTAATTGTGTTATCGGCCAAATTCTAACATTCACTACATCCATATGAGATAAAATTCTCGAAATGACCACCATTTTCAACTATACACTGTTCAAATCCTGACATTAAATTTCTTCTGTAAGCTGCATATAGCATATCCGGATTAATAGACTCACAAGCATTAGTAATGCGTGTCTTTAAATCCTTTAGATCAGTTGGTTATGTCTGGTAAACTATTCCTTCCTCATACAAAAATCTAGTGGCGTTAGGTCAGGAGAGCCTGGTGGCCAAGAAATAATTTCCAATCAATTTTTTTGGAAAATTAGTATTTAAATTAGTGACTGAATTAATAACATAAGAGGGAGCGCCGTCGTGCTGCCATCAAGATTTGAACAGTGCATAGTTGAAAATGGTGGTAATTTCGAGCATTTTATGTCGTATGGATGTAGTGAATGTTAGAATTTCAACCAATAACACAATAAAGTTACATTATTTTTCAAACATAAGCTTTTTTTTAATATTACTTTTTTTATTGTTTAAAAATATTTTAACGGAACGGCATATCCCATTTTAAAAATTAAAAATGAATTTTAATAAAAATAAAAATACTTTTCTAATAATGCTTCACACGACCCATATTGCTATTTAAGATTTCAAAGTTGGGGTTGCTGGAGGTTAGGGGGTAAGTTTTAGAATATTACCGATTACATAAATAGAAAGCTTACTAAAAATATATACTTTTTAGATTTTTGATATATCTTACAGTTTTCAAGATAATGCCTGTAGAAAAGTTAGTGGGACACCCTGTATACTTATTTATTGTGAGACCTTAATAATATTAAAATCTATTGGTACCCTCTAAAATAAGGCAAACTAAAGCTCTAATGTCAAATAGGGGTGTAGAATTGCATTTCCTTAAAGCTAATTATTTTTAAACCAGTGAATCAGAAAATCCTATTTACTTTCTGTTCGACTCAGTTACTGTAGTGCTTTTGATAAAATTAGATACTTCATATAAAGAAAATTACTGACTATGTGACATGTCACAGCTAATAAATGTTTACATATTTAACCTTATTAAACTCCCCACAGCTTCAAAGCAGAGGAGTATTATACGTTTACTTTGGACGCTGAGAAATAGTTATTTCTATTACGAGAGAGGAAACTAGGATTTCCTTCGACCTAGTTAGTGCCTATTTCCCACCCATTGCCTATGACAACGATTGGGAAGTGACGATCAGCTGATTTTACATATCTGCTGTCAGAAAATTAGTAAACGTCAAACATATAACTTCAAATTGACAAACTATTTTTAATACACAGTGCACATCGAGTGATTTTTTTTACTCGGCTCCTCCCCGTAAAAAAAAAAACATTCCCGTGAACTAAAAACTAGGTTCGCGTGCTCGGTGCGTAATATACTATTATCCAATAAATAGCTTAGAAATTCATATTATTATTAAACATTTTAATGACAGTTAAAAGAAAATAATTTCACAATTGCACAATTCGTCTGAAAGGCAAAATCATGAAAAAAATTGTCCACAAAAACTGACCTTGTGATTTCTATTTAAAAAAATTAATATTATAAAAAAATCTACCGGTTAAGTAGTTTTTTTTAAATCAACTTTTTTAATTTAATCTAAATATGGAAAAAACTAAAAATTAAAAAAAAATCTATTTTACATAGAGAACTTTTGGAATGAAATTAAGTAGTTGTTCTTACCGAATATTCTACGTTGCATCCGAAACTGTTAATAGAATTATTCTACAGAGCGGTCCAAAAGTCACCCCCCCTCTTAACTTTTGAACCAGTTGAGATATCGACTTCAAATTTTGAACTTTTAAATAAGATAACTTAAACTATCTTTTAGCATATATTTAATACTTTTGGCTCTTAAAATGTGGACAGGGGGGCATGGGGGCACATTTTTTTAAATGGAAAGGGGGGTCGTGTAATACATCATTTTAAAGCTTATAAAATTATCCATTTACCTCCATATTTTTAAATTAAAAAAAAAAAATTGGGTTTAAAATGGCGTTGTAAATGGGTATTAATGTCAAAATTCCTCTAAAAAAAAAAACAATGAAATAATGAAAAAATCTTGCTGTTAAGAACACTTTAATAAAAAACTAAATATATATAAACTAATGAAAAAATCTTGCTGTTAAGAACACTTTAATAAAAACTAAATATATATAAACAGTGCCAACGTTTCGAAGGTAATATTGTCCCTTCTTCTTCAGGGTAAAAATTAAAAATAGAAATAAAAAATTATATAAATTTAAAATCTAATTGTCAAAAAACTGATAGATAAAAAAAAACAAATATTTTTTTAAAAATGCCTAATTTCATCATAAAAAAATATTAATTTTACTTTTAAACTAATTTTAGTTGACATAAATAAAAATTTATAAAAAAAACTTAAAAAATCGAATGTTTTAGCACAAAAAATTGAAAAATCAAAACCTTAAGAAACATTTTAAAAAAAATTAAAAATATTAGTTTAAATAGAGAATTTTATAAGCTTTAAAATGATGTATCACACAGCCCCCCTTTCCATTAAAAAAAATGTCCCCCATGCCCCCCTGCCCACATTTTAAGAGCTGAAAATATCAAATATATGCTAAAAGATAGTTTAAGTTGTCTTATTTAAAAGTTTTAAATTTAAAGTCGATATCTCAACTCGTTCAAAAGTTAAAAGAGCGGTGGGGGGTGACTTTTGGACCGCACTGTATAACTCGGCATTTTTGAAAAAAATGAGGTCAAATTTGAGAAAATTTTGTTTTTTTGAAAGTTTTTACTTTTTTTAATGCTTTATATCTTGGAAGCGACAGGCGGAATTAAAATTCTGAATGTATATTTTAATTCTGTATTAAGTAAAAATATTTTTGAAATAAATAAAAAAAAGTCCAAACCAAACCAAATGAATTTTTAATTTTTTGAAAAAAGACAAGTTTTTCAAAATATTTTTTTTTATTTTTGTTTCGTTTTTGGTTTTAAAAACCCAGATCTAGAGGTAAAAGTATTATTTTGTTAACAGCAGTATATTAAATATAAATTTTGTAATGAAATATATATATATATATATATATATATATATATATATATATATATATATATATATATATATATTTTTTTTTTAAACAAACTAACCGTTAGATTTTTTTTTTTAATTTACATTTTTTTTATAGAAAACGATAAGATAAGATAAGATAAGATTTATTTTGGTGATATCACAATAGTATTACACAAGTCAGATAAAAAGAAAAATGAAAAATATATAAATAGTTAAATAGTTACAATGCACAAGCACAAGCACAATATTAAAAAAAAATAAATATAAAAAAGTTCAATGTTTAAAAAAAAAACAAAAATTAAAATTTTGCTACTGGATAGACCTTTCCCAAAAACACATCTGTGCTATGATAGGCTTTAGTTATCAACAATTCCTTAACCTCTCTTTTAAACTGCTTTAAAGGAAGTTCTTTTAACAAAGAGGGTAAATGGTTATAAAAGAGTATACCATGGTAGTTGGTGCTATTTCTACTGGAGGCAAGCCGAAGAAACTTCACCCTAAATTTTTTTTGAGAACTAGTGTTGTAGTTATGAAAATCACTGTTTGTTGCATACTCACCTAAATTTTCATGAACATGTAACAAGCACAAATATATGTATAAAGAGGGTAATGTTAAAATACCCAACTCTATAAATTTACTTTTTACCTCGGCTCTATAACCCAACCCTGATATTATACGTACTACTTTTCTCTGTAGTCCAAATATCCGTGATACACTAGTAGCGTGACCCCAGCTGATCAAGCCATATGCCATTTGCGAGGAAAACAAAGCATAGTAAGCGGTAATAAGTATATGTTGGTTTAGGGATTTGGCAAGCTGTCTTATTGCATAGATGCTTCGTGACAATTTCTTAGCTAAAGCTTCAATATGTTGGTTCCAGTTAAGTTTAGGATCTAAATATAGTCCCAGGAACTTTGCTTTTTCAGGATTGTCAAAATCATCCGTTGATCTGTGGGTGAACAACATTTTAATAGTTTTGTTAGAGTTTAGGGTCAAATTGTGAGTGACAATTGAGTGGGTAAAATGAATAATTGTCCAATCTGTAAATTAAAAACCACGTGTGGATTATTATTGATTTTTTTTAATTTAAAATAAAGACAATTACTAGCATTGTCTTATTAAACTATTTACAGCTTCTGCGCTTGAATAGTATCTATTATATGGTAGTTTCGAATTTTCAAAAAAAAATCAAAAATCGTCCTAGATAAAAAATTCTTGGATATAAATTTGTTTCCTGAATAAATAAGCAACTTTTTTTTTCAAATGTCCATCCGTCTGTCTGTCTGATGTCACGATTTTTGTGAACAGGATAACTCAAGAAGGAATAAACCGATCGACTTGAAATTTTTAGGAGAAATCAAGTTCTACAAAGGCAAGATTTCTGTTTTTGAAAGTAATCCCTCCAAAAACAAAAAAGCTATGAGGGGTTAAACTTTTAAAAAAATCGAAAAAAGCTGAAAGAACATTCCGATTAAAGTAACTTTTTCAAGAAAAAATAAAAAAAAACTATAATTTTATTTTTTTTTCGTTTTTCGCAAAAAGAAAATAAAAAAAATGAGTCTTTTTTTTTTGAAAAAAAAAATTAGTTAAAAATTTCTTCGTTTTTCGCAAAAAGAAAATAAATATTTTGTTTGGTTTTTTTTTTTTTTTGAAAAAAAAATCCTTTTTTTAATTTTTCCTTTAAAATAAAAGATCTTTCAAAAAAACATCTAATTTGCAGATAAGACAACTTGTCTAAGCAGGGCAGATTTACTGTGAACAGTATATAATGGAATGCGTAGCATTACATATCTTCACTGCTTCTTATCTGTATGTATTGGATAAACTATTTTATATAATTAGGTTACAACCCAGCTACCTAAAGTAATGATTTTACACACTTGAAATCCAGCATGTTAAAAAAGCAAAATGTACCGTCAACTGGGGTGACTTCGGACGGTGTGGGTTACTTCGGACACTTTTTCGCGAAATCCTCTAAACAAAGGACGTGTGCACAAGTTATAGGGTTGTGTGCACAAGTTGAGGAATTGAACCCCATAACTTGTATACATAACCCCACAACGTGTCCACACGTGCTTTGGTTCAGAGGGTTTTGCGATAAAGTGTCAGAAGTAACCCATACCGTCCGAAGTCACCCCAGTTAACGATACTAAAGCATATTTTCCACCACCATCTTGTTTATCGTAACTAAACCAATATCATTGGTTACATTTCAGATGTTTTCAACGAAAATATATCGCAAAATTAAGCAGGAGCTAAAATATATTTCCTATCTAACACCACGGATAAAAATTTATTATCGAGGGGTGAAACTCATGTTTATCATTGTCTCTCTAAAATTGCCATTTCAATCTGTCTAGAAGCCTTAAGGTTAATTTAATTTGTAAATTATTTCAGCGAATCTTTATTGGATTTTGAGGTTGCCCAAGATGTTTTACAGTTTAACATTTTTTTAAACTTTAAACGTATTCACGTAAATGATGATAATTTTTTTGTATAAATTCATTTGAAATTAATATTTTTCACAATTAAGTAAAAGAAAGGACTTTTAACTAGTGGTTAAAGTATTTTAAGAGAACTTAGGACTTTTAAAACATTTTTTTTTTCAATTTCTACACAGTTTTTGATGTAGTATCAACCTGTATGATAATTATCATAACAATTATAATTGTTATTTGTACATTTTTTCTCTGCTTGATACTGTACAATTTTGTTGTACATTTTGACTAAATAATCATATTTTATTAACAACCCAGACAGCACAAAGATAACTTAAAGAGATCTTAAAGATATCGTAGCTCGACATTCAAGACGTCTTAAGAACTTCGGTTTTCGCCGTATGTGCATCTTAAAGACGTCTTAAGGACGTCGTATGTTACAAAAGGTAACGTCTTTAAGACATCTTTTTTAAGACGCCTTAAGGCCTATCCAGAAGCTTGCATGAGAACATAAAACATAAGAATTAGGTGCGGTGATTGGCTTACAAGATACATGGCGGCACATCAAGCCAATCACGGCACTGCATTGTTATGTATTACGTTCTTATACGAACCTGTGGATATGCCTTTACTGACGCGTTGCACAGGCGACTTTACAACATAATACCCCCTCCCAATAGGTCGTATTGATATAAAAATAATAAGAATTAGAATGCTGAATGAATGTCAAAAAAAGATCTTAAAAATGTGTTTTTTTTATTTTCTTTTCAGTTTTTTTTTGAAAATTTCTTTTTTAATTTTTTTTAAATTTTTTTTTTTAATTTTTTCGTTTTTCGTAAAAAGAAAATTAAAAAAAAATAATAATTTTTTTTAATTTTGTTTTTTAGAAAAAGATTTTAAAAAAATGGTTTGGACTTTTTTAATAGTTGATTATGGTTAATTTATTTTTAACGGTGAGTATCAAAGCTAAGACGTCTTGTACCGACACATAAAAGACATCTTATAGACATCATAATCAGATATCCCATATCCCAGACATCCCCAAAAAGAAGTCCATAAGATATCCTATTTATGTCTTTAGGCGTCCAGACTTAATTAAGATCTAAAAAAGACGTCTTTAAGATATCGTTTGCTGTCTGGGAAATATAAAATCAAAAATATGGAAAAGGTTGAGACAAAACAGTCAACATTCCCCATTTTTCACACTACAGCACCAAATAAAAATTTAAATATTATAAATGAATTAATTATAATAGAAAATAACATATTATTCAGTAAATACAACTTACCGATGTTTTCACACATTTTAAAAATATCATAATGTCACCCACTAGAAATGTAAGTTTCAGTGATTAAATCAATTTATTATTTTTTTTTTGAAAAATGGCGATTTCAAAGGCAACTTGTTTTTGCGCGGTTATTAAGCTCCAGCATACATTTTAGTTTATTATTGTTTCTATGAAAATTTTAAATAATAAGAATAAATGATCTAGTAGTGAAAAAAATAATATATAAACCACGGTAGAGAAGACAATTATAGCCTCGCACTCTTAAATTTAATAAGCGCGGCTATGAAAAATGTCTTCTCTACCTTGGTATATAATTACTATTATTTAGTGTGTATTATTAGGGTGGACCTTATATTTTTTATTATCTTAAATTTTTTATTTGGGTAGAGAATTCTAAAAATATGAGAGTGATCAAACTTTAAAAGGTCCTAATTAGGCCCCTTAAATTCGTAAAATTACCCATAAATCGTAAAAAATCGTTGAGAATTGTAATTTTTGTATAAGTGAAAAATTTAGAGGGCGTGAAATCTTATTTTTTTTCCTTTTGAGCATGTATAAATATGTGCCAAATTTCAAAATGATCTAACCCGTGCCTAAAATCCGCCAAAGTTGCCTCTAACACTAAAATTTACAAATTTCTACCATAAATGTGAGTCAAACGGTAAACAATCGTTTTAAAAATGTGTCAAACTGGACTGAATTTATTTTTATTTAATTCATTCTAATAATTATTTATAATATTAAACTAAAACAAAACAAGCTAAGCGCCAAATAAGGGCTCCTCAAACAGGCTTATTTAGGGGTGACTTTTGGACCGCCCGGTATGTAAAACTTATCAGGGAAAAAGAAGTTGATAAAAATGTTCACCAGCTTTTACAATATAAACCCCGATAAAGTCTGGGCAGTCATTAGTGGCCTTCAATATATTATCTAACTTTATGAACCAACTTCAAAGGGAATTAGCCACAAGCGTTACTAAATTTAAGACGCCGTTTCTTTAGTTTATTTATCAATATACCTACGTGTACCTTTTTTTTAGATAAACTGAGAAAACTGGGATGAGTTAGTTAATTTTTGAATTCATGCGTAGGTAGCCTTATTCTAATGTACCGTAAAATGTTTAAAATATTATCATATTATTATTAATAGTTTTTCGATTGAGTAGGTTTTTAGAAGCCGAGGGCCGGCCGCTGGGGCCGGCCCGAGGGTAATAAACCTATGAAATCGAAATTTAACTTTTTACTGTCTTATTTCTACTAATGTCTACGTCCCACATTCAACTCGGTCTTTAGCGCTGTTGCCAAATTGTGCAATTTAATTTATCTTTGGTTTTTGGTTGTTTTGGTGTATTTTTTTTTGCTTTGGTTTTTGGTTGTTTTGGTGTTTTTATGCAAAAAAAAAAACACCAAAACATCCAAAAACCAAAGATTTAATATATCTGCACAATTTGGCAACAGCGCGAAAGACCAGGCTGAATTTGGGGCGTAAACGCTAGTCTTATTACTTATCTACTTATCCATGACAAATTGCTATCCAATCAAATCGCTAAAAAAACAATTGAATCGTTTCTTTTGCTTGCGGTTTCATTATCAATTTAAAAAAGCTATAGTTTGGTGATTAATTTCTGTTAAAATGTGTCTGTTATGAAAAAAATAATAGTTCTGAAACCATTATAAATATTGAAATTGATTTTTCAATTGAAATTTTGTGTTTTTAATTTATTTTAGTAGATGAATACAGGTTAATCAGTTAACATTTATTTTGAGGTTATGTTATAATAGAAATTTTTATTTTGTGTGAAATGATTATAATAACTGTATCTGGTCAAAAAGAACAGTTAGTTCAAGACCTAAAGTGACCTAAAGTGACCAAAATGTCATATTTCTTTATAAATATTACAGTAAAGGTAAAGCCTTCTTTTAAAAAGCTTAAAAATAACAAGTTTTAGTTAGCGGGCGAAACAAACTTTTTGGCCCTAGGGCCACAAAGATCTACATTTCGCCCGTAAAACATGAACAAAAAGTGTTGCTTTTAGACTCAATCGAATAAAAAATATATTTAAAATGTTTAAGTGAAAATAAACTTTAAGCTTATATATGTTTTTTAGATTGCTGAAATGGAATCTAATAATAAAAACATTCTAACTCCAATCTGCGGGGTAGATGTCATAATTATAAATGTCTACAATAACTTCGTGAACATAGGTATAAAGGAGTTTTCAAGGAGGTCGGGTGCTAAGGAAATTTAAAATAAATTAATAGTAAAAAAAACATTATTTAGAACAAGCTTTTATTCAAGTGCACTAAAAAGAAGAAAATAAACTTTCAAGTAAATCAAACCCATCATTTTGTTACATTATACAATTTTAATGATACAAAAGTTTGTCGCGATATTTTTTATAAAAGAAATTTACACAGGAAAATCTCGCGACAAGCTTTTATATCATATAAAATTGTATAATGTAACAAAATGATGGGTTTGATTTATTTGAAAGTTTATTTTCTTCTTTTTATTGCGCTTAAATAAAAGCTTGGTCTTAAAAATGTTTTTTTTACTATTAATTTATTTTTTTTTTTTAGTCGTCAAAATTTTGTAGGATATAAACTTTTTTCAAATAGGGGCGCCAAACCAGAAGATTGCTTCAGGGCGCCGAAATGTAAAACCGGCACTGTGTATTATTAAATGCATGGTAATCCTTACATGTATATTTGTTAATGATTGAATGAGAAATGTTGATGACTAAAAAAAAGGTCTCACATCTAAAAAGATGTGGGTAAAAGAAAGGGATTTTTTCGAGGATTTTTTTTTAATTTTAGGGGAGGGGAGGTTGGGGGTAAATTTTATATAAAATTGTGTTGCCATCAGAGATAAGCATGTGTACCGAATTTCAGCTCTACTTTTATTCCACAAAGGGGGTATACGCGTATCTCATGTGGTTAAAAAAATGATTTTTTTTAATTTTAGGGGTGGGGGGATTGGGGGGAAATTTTTATATAAAATTGTTTTATCAACCAAGTTAAGCATGTGTACCAAATTTTAGCTTTCTAAGTAAGTGGTCGAAAAAGCCTTTGGCAGATTTGCCCTAAACAAACATACCTACATACAATAACAACAACATTGCAAGTTAAATAAAAGCTTGTAAAAAATGGGAAAGTTTTTTTATCTGTGTATTGTATTTTGTCAAAATCATTTTTATTTTGTTTATTAACATATTTTTTATGCAAAAATGCTCTTGAGTAAATCCTTTAATCTCTTTATCCTTCGAGGTGACCAACTTTTTTATTTTTTCCAGAACTTCATTGGTTTACAAGCCTGTTATTTTATTCCATTATTTTTTTCTTTATGTACACAGAATGTTACCAGTTGATATTAATTTTTTGTTTTTAGTGCAATATTACCATCTCAGTTTTAACATAGCAGATAAGGGTTACTTCGGTACTAAAGTCAACTAAAAAAGCATTTTAAAGCAATTAGTCTCTTTGTAAATAACATGCTGGTATGCAAACCCAAGTTTTTTTGTTTTGTTTTCTTTAAACATTTTATAGTAATAGATTTTCCACTTTTATCTTTATACAAAAATGCTCTTGCGTAAATCCTTTTAATCTTTTAATCTTTTAATCATTATAATTGGTATTCATGCCATGCCAAGCTTGTTATTTGGTTAAAAAAGCTATTTATTTAATTAAAAATATAAATTATATTCAATTTTTAATAATTTTTAATAAAAAACACAAAAAATTGTTATTTTAACTACCTACTTTTTACTTTTTACTTATTATTTTTAACCAATCGCATAATAGAATTTGAATAAAAATATACAAAAATAATTTTTCATATTAAAATTATCTTTGTTGCGGTCTAATCAAACCAGTTTACTAGTTGATTTTTCTACTTATACTGTCAGTGTAATTTTAACTTATTTTTTCAGTATTTTTTATTAACATTCTAGATAAAGGAAGTTAGGCACTATACTAACTTAAAAAAAGCGTTTTAATGCAATTATCAGTGCCCGGCGTATTTCCAGTTATAGTCCAGTCTTCAAGTTAATAAAAGAGGCTTTACCTGGAAATAATTCAGGGAGTTTAGATTTTTGGTTTATTGGGTAGGGTTTAAGGCCGCAAATAAATAATTTTGCGACATTGAACTCGATTTGGATCTGTAATTTTTTTAACTTATTTCACAAAAAAGAGAGTTTTTAAAATATCTCAAGATCGGTGCATCCTAGAGTAAAAAACTAAAGACCAAATCTCAATCATTTTATGTCTCCTGTATTTTTTGTATGACTTATAGCTAATACACGGTACCGCCTGTTACACTGTAGGGTTTTAGATTTTTCTTTATGACTCGGTTATAAAGGTTTCTTTTATGCTTAATACCATGCATGGTGATTCAATCGCAAATAGGTTTACTCGAGATAATGGCACAAAAATGTGTGAATTATTAAAAAAAAAAATAATTTTACGCAAATTAAAAAGAAAGTGCCAGATAGATTTTTTTAATTTTTACCCAAAATGTTCTAAGGGGCATGCCTAACCGACGATAAAGAACAATTTTGGTTTTTCGAAAAAAACATTAAAAATCTAAAAACGTATAGTGTAACGTTTAAGAGATATTTTAAAAATTCGTTTTTTATGAAAAACACATTAAAAAAATGACAGTTTCAAATCGAGTTCAACGTCGCAAAATTGTTTTTTTATCTGCGGCCATTAACCCTACCCAATAAACCGAAAATCTAAAAACTTCCCGAATTATTTCCAGGTAAAGCCTCTTTCATTGACCTGAAGACTGGACTACAACTAGAAATACGCCGGATACTGGTAATTAGTCTATTTGGGAATAGCATGCTGGTATGTAAATCCAAGTTATTATATTATTCATAGCGCCTGCGCTAGAATAATATTATACGGTAAATCGCCAAAAAACGCTCTATACAAAAAACTTGGATACAAATGTGTTTTATGAAAAAATAAGAAACTTTAAAAATTTTCGTCTGTCCGTCAGTCCGTCCGTCCGTCCGTCCGTCCGTCCGTCCATCCGTCTGTCCGATGTCACGATTTTTGTAGACACAATAACTCCAGGACGAATTATCCGATCGAGTCGAAATTTTCAGGAAAAATCAAGTTCTACGAGGGAAAGATCCCTATTGTTTTTCAAAGTAATCCCCCGAAAAACAAAAATGTTATGGGGGGTTAAACTTTTTTAAATAAAAAACTATCATTTCAAAAAAAAAAAAAAAATTTTTCGTTTTTCGCATAACTAAAATTAAAAAAGAAAATAAAAATTTTTGAATTTTTTTTTCAAGTTTTTTTTTTTGACAAAAAAAAATTTAATTTAAAAAAAAAATGAAAAATATTGAAAAATTTTTTTCGATTTTTTTTTCTTTTTAAGTATTTCTTTTTCAATTTTTTTAATGTTTGGGAAAATGCAATATACCATTTACTGTGAATAATATATAATGGAATGCGTATCATTACATATCTTCACGGCTTGTTTTTGTTTTGTAGTCTTTAAACATTTTATAGTAATGGATTTTCCACTTTTATCTTTATGCAAAATTGCTCTTGAGTAAATCCTTTAAGGCCTATCCAGAAGCTTGCATAAGAACATAAAACAAGAATGCTGTGCCGTGATTGGCTTACAAGATACATGGCGGCACATCAAGCCAATCACGGCATCGCATTCTTATGTTTTATGTTCTTATGCGAGCCTGTGAATAGGCACTTAATCTCTTAATCATCATAATTGGCATTCATGTCCTTAGTGATATTTCAATGCAAACAAAAACGCTCACTGTTCGTGACATGTAGGTATACAAGGGTCCTACAAACAAATAAGTTAATTAAAAGTTAAATTAAAATAATAATTATTTTCAGTGGTTTAAACATTATTTAAATTAAAATACATTTAATCAAATATGTTATTTTAGGACAATTCTGATTATTTTAGAGAAAGTTTTACAAATTAGGCAAAACTTTTGGTATAATATCTGGTAGTGTGCTAGTACCTACTATCATAACATTGTATTTTACAAGTTACAGTAAACAAAGCTTATTTTTTTAGGGTTCCATGTTAAACCCTAAAAAAAATAATACAAACACCAAAAACCTATCAAAGAACATACCTAAGGTCCAAAAGTCACCCCTCCCCAAGAAACTTTTGAACCAGTTGAGATATCGACTTCAAATTTGGAACTTTTAAATAAGACAACTTAAACTATCTTTTAGCATATATTTAATACTTTCAGCTCTTAAAATGTGGGCAGGGGGGCATGGGGGCACATTTTTTTAAATGGAAAGGGGGGTCGTGTAATACATCATTTTAAAACTTATAAAATTCTCCATTTAACTCCATATTTTTAAATTAAAAAAAAAAAAAAAATTGGTTTTAAACGGGGTTGAAAATGGGTATTAATGTCAAACTTCCTCTAAAAAAACAAATAATTTTTTAAAAATGTCTAATTTCATCATAAAAAAATGATAATTATACTTTTAAACTAATTTTAGCTGACATAAATAAAAATTTATAAAAAAAAACTTAAAAAATGTTTTAGCACAAAAAATTGAAAAATCAAAACCTTAAAAAACATTTTTAAAAAATTTAAAAATGTTAGTTTATATAGAGAATTTTATAAGCTTTAAAATGATGTATCACACGACCTCCCTTTCCAATTAAAAAAATGTCCAACGATGCCCCCCTGCCCACATTTTAAGAGCTGAAAATATCAAATATATGCTAAAAGATAGTTTAAGTTGTCTCATTTAAGAGTTCTAAATTTGAAGTCGATATCTCAACTCGTACAAAAGTTAAAAGGGGGGGGTGACTTTTGGACCGCACTGTACAATTAAAACATAACCCTCCTTTCAACATGCTGTAGTTAAAAAAACCATAAAAAGTAAAAACCATAAAAAGTACAACATATTTTGTATGTTTTATTTTTATTTAAATAATTGTATATAAAACAGTTGAAATATACAGGGTTATTCACGGAAGTGGTCTATTAAAAGTTTATGGAGAACCAATAATTTATGGTATAAATAAATAAATAAATCGTTTATTTACGCATATAGCAGTTACAAAGTTATTTATATAATATTCTTATAGCATAATAGGTATAAAATAACAAAGTAGCGAACAAATTTGCAATATTTTCACCAGTATCGGCTTGCTCGTCTTCAAGATGTACTGTAATAGGAATACCTGAAGATTTTTTATTATTATCAACAAATTTCCAGAATTGCTTTTCATTAGCTGTGATTTGATTTTCAACATTGTTAATGTAATTTTTATAACATTCATTACTTAAAATCTTACATCTACGGCGCAGATCAGAAAAAATTTCATGATGATACTGTGAGTTTGTTTCCCTAAAATGCCTGTGAGCTTTTTTCTTCAAAATAAATAACTTTCTTAACTCAAAACTAAACCAAACCGGATATTTATGTTTACGTTTATATTTCTTTGGTACAAATAAATCTATTGCTTCACTAAGCTTTTTATAGAAACAATCAACAGCCTCATAGATCGATCAAAGGCCAAAAAAGGTATAAGGGTTTAAAAAGTGTCCGGTTTTTTGTTGAGACACCCTGTACGTAGGGTGTATAGTTAAAACAGTAGTTTTAACTATAAAATTATTGCTAAATCACTTACATATTAGTTGCATATTGTTTTTGATTTAATGCTAACAATGTTTAGCTCTGATCTGCATTTTGCTTTCCATTGTTACTCAACTTTGCCCAACACGTAATTTATAAACTTACGATGCTCAGTTTGTTTCAAGTTTCAATATTTATTTGCTTATCAAGTGGGCAAATTAGATGTTTATAGAAAGTTATACAAGCCGTGAAGATATGTAATGCTACGCATTCTATTATATTATTCACAGTAAATGGTATATTGCATTTTCCCAAATACTTAAAAAAAAATATTTTCAAATAAAAAAAATAAAAAAATATATATTTTTTTCAAAAAATCTTTTTGTTAAAAGAAAATACAAAAAAAAACAATTTTTTTTGAAAAAGCTTCCAATTTTTGATTTTTTTTATTTTTTTTTTGCTAAAAACAAAAAGTTAAAAAAAAATCAAAAATAAACAATCAAAAAAACTTTTTTCTACTATCTAATAGAAAAGTTAATATTTTTACAAAAACAAATGAAGTTTTTAGATCGCAAAATAACCTATTTTTTAGCATTTTACTTTTCTGTTCGTTATCATGACAGCAAGCGCAAAATTGAATTTTGCGCTCTGGAGCGTAGGCAACCGGCATGTCAATTGTAAAAAAACTTTCATGTGTCAAGTATACCACATAAATGTGGTTCATGAAAAAATAAGAAACTTTGAAAATGTCCGTTTATCCGTCTGTCCGTCTGTCCATCTGTCTATATGTCTGATGTCCCTTTAAGGGACCTATACCTTGAAAAACCGGTTGAGGCATATTTACATGATCATGTACGGGTTTAAAACAAAATATCTAATCACTTTTGATTATTTTATTACTTATTGCAAAATTATTGTTAATGACGTAGCTCTGCAAAAAATGCATTCATTTTAAAAGTTGCCTTGTACAATATTTATTTTAACCCTAAGTAGATTTTAAGTACTTAAAATCTTGCAGTTAAAAAAAAAGACCCTCGAAGAAGAATTCAAATATCGGAAGTTATAAAAAATCAGAAGTAATGAATATTTTTTTGTAAATTTGCAATTAAGTCTAAGAAATCATATCGTGTGTTTTGCGAAAGTCATTGCATGTTGCAAATAACTATGTTTCATCAATTTCATTCGCGCCGTAAAAAAAAATATTCACAAAAAAACACATGTGCCGACTAATTGCAAAATAAAAAAGCTCGCGTCGAACACATGGGGACTTTTCACCCAATGTTTAAAGTGACAAAGGAAAGGCGTACACAAAAATTTAGACAAGTCGCAATTTTTCCCTAGCTACTGGTTTTAAAATCTAATATGACTAAAGTGTTTAGGTCTGTCTAAAATCAAATTATGGCCAGTTTGCAAAACGAAAACTCTGGTTTAACTTTGTTGTGATATTTCTTAAATGGCTCAAGTTATGCAATCTAAATTTGTATCCAACTTTACATAATATTTTCGGTTATATAGTCGTTCTATAAAAATGTTGTTTTGATTTAACATGAAAACATTTTTCTGTGTTATGAATTTTAAGGATATACATTTGAAACAATATCTGGTAACAGCTGCTACCACGATACAAAGTTTAGCATGCACTGCCGTCTTAGGAAATTTAAAGTTTAATCAAAAATTGATCGATAAATATAAATTAAATAATATACTCATGCAATTTTATAAAATACGTGCCTTTATAAATTTTTATTACATTTAGAAACAAACCTTGAAGATATGTAATGCTATGCACTCCATTATACAGTGCGGTCCAAAAGTCACCCCCCCCTTTTAACTTTTGAACGAGTTGAGATATCGACTTCAAATTTAGAATTCTTAAATAAGACAACTTAAACTATCTTTTAGCATATATTTGATATTTTCAGCTCTTAAAATGTGGGCAGGGGGGCATGGGGCCACATTTTTTTAAATGGAAAGGGGGGTCGTGTGATACATCATTTTAAAGCTTATATAATTCTCTATTTAAAATAACATTTTTAAATTTTTAAAAAATATTTTTTAAGGTTTTGATTTTTCAATTTTTTGTTAAAACATTCGATTTTTTAAGTTTTTTTATAAATTTTTATTTATATCAACTAAAATTTGTTTAAAAGTATAATTAACATTTTTTTATGATGAAATTAGTCATTTTTAAAAAATTATTTGTTTTTTTTTTAGAGGAATTTTGACATTAATACCCATTTTCAACCACATTTTAAACTAAATTTTTTTTTTATTTAAAAATATGGAGTCTAATGGAGAATTTTATAAGCTTTAAAATGATGTATTACACGACCCCCCTCTCCATTTAAAAAAATGTGCCCCATGCCCCCCTGCCCACATTTTAAGAGCTGAAAGTATTAAATATATGCCAAAAGATAGTTTAAGTTGTCTTATTTAAAAATTCGAAATTTGAAGTCGATATCTCAACTGGTTCAAAAGTTAAGAGGGGGGGGTGACTTTTGGACCGCTCTGTATATTATTTACAGAAAATGGTATATTGCATTTCCCAAATACCTAAAAAAATTATTTAAAAAAATAACAAAAAAAATACATTTTTTTAAAGATTTTTGAAAAACGAAAAATTATTGAATAAAAAAAAAAAGTTTTAAAAAAACTTAAAATTTTTAATTTTTTTTTTATTAAAATTTCTTTAAAATTTCGCAAAATTGCGAAAAACAAAAAGTTAAAAAAAAAAATTTAAAAGAAAACAATTTTTTTTTAATTTTCTTTTGGTAGAATTGATACTTATAATAAAAGTATTCTTTCCTGAAAAAATAAAACGTCAATTGGAATTTTCTTTCAGCTTTTTTCGATTTTTTTAAAAGTTTAACTATTTTGGTTTTGAGGGCATTAGTTTCAAAAACAATAGGGATCTTTCCCTGGTAGAACTTGATTTTTCCTGAAAATTTCGTTCTTGAGTTATCGTGTTCGCAAATGGATGGATGGACATTTGAAAAAAAAAGAAAAGTTGCTTATTTTTTCATGAAACAAATTTATATCCAATAATTGTTTTTCTAGGACGAATTTTGATTTTTTTGAAAATTCGAAACTATCGTATAATATTATTCTAGTGCAGGCGCTGTGAATAAGCAAAAAGTTTTTTTCCAAAATTTTAAAAATTTTCAAAATGGGAAAGTAAAACAAAAAATAGATGGCGCCTTCGCCAGAATTGCAAATAAAAAAATTAAATTATAAAAAATTACTAAACTATAATTGAATCGGTCAGTTGAAAAACAATTATTGTTGTTGTAGTATTATACTAGTCCAAAAATAGTCATTTTGAGACAAGATAGCAAATTTTCGCAAAATTTGTAGCTTTATTCATTCTGCTTAAGAACATTATCATTTAAGCGACGCTAAGGTTGCGCGATCCATATATTTACAAAAGTCAATTGAAAAACAGTAATTGTCCAAGACAAATTGTCAAGAACTAGTACCTTTCTTGAACTGACACCGCAATATGTTTAAAAAATTTAAAAATATATAGTTAAATAGACAATTTTATAAGCTTTAAAATGATGTAGCTCACGACCCCTTTTCCGTTAAAAAAAAATGGATAGGGAGGCATGTCCACATTTTAATAGCTGAAAATATTAAATATATGCGAAGAGATAGATTGGGTTGTCTTGTTAAAGTGTTTTAAATTTGAAGTTGATTTCTCAACTTGTTCAAAAGTTAAGAGTTGGACTTTTGCACCGCACTATATACGAGTATGTAATAAAACGTGTTATTTGCAATGCTTGTTATTATCTACTATTATATAAATTAAAATAAAACAAATTTATTAAAAAAAAAAAACGAAAAAAAAGTCCATTTACATTTTCAGCCAAATTATTCATTGGACGATAAAAGTGGTTATGAGAAAATTGTAGCTCTCGAAGTTCTCTATAAGTTTCATATATTATAATTTCTTATAGGTACTTTGGTACGGTTGCAGAGGGCGCAATTCGACTTTCAGCGCCCACTGTTACCGTAACAAAATACTTATGAAAATGCATAACAAATAAAACTTATAGAGAATTTCATAACCACTTTTATCCTCCGATGAATACACCCCTTACGCAAATCAGCCGGTGAAAAACTAACAGGAGCGTTTTGTAATATCCACTACCACCCTTTAAAATATCAGCCCCTGTACATTTATTGCAATTTAACACAAGAATTTCGTGTTATTTGACTGGACCATTACGGAAATAAAAGGTTTTTTGTGTTTATCTCAAAACATCAATTTTGAACTAGTACTGTTCTTCAACTGAGGGATTCGATTTGTCCGAGAGCTAGGGACCATCTTCTTTAAATTATTTTCTCCCAGCTGTATTTTATAATGTTTATAATGTAAGTATATTATATGTTTTGAATCCGGTTTCTTTGGATGCTATATCGTCGGCTTACAAGTAAAGAGCACTAAGTCCAAAAACATGGTTTTGAGATATTGACAAATTTAACTTTCGCTGTTGTTTTTTAATTTTTGTAATAATTGTTACTAAAATGCACGTTTCGCCAAACAAACACTAAGTGGCTTAGTGCAAAAACATTTGAAATAATCTACAAGTAAAACGCACTAAGTGCACTAAGTGACTTAGTGCCTATTGCCAGATAAAATTTTATTCAAAATCAAACTGGTGCGTTTTGTATAGTGGGTAACTCTCTTGGCAGTCCACCTAGAAGTTAGTTCGGTTTACCTATACATAGATCATCAAAAATTAATTACAGTACCATAAAAATCCCATTTTTGCAAAAAAGTGACTTAGTGCCTTTTACTTGTAAGCCGACGATATATATAATATATTATGTTTAACGTTAATAATTTCATTTTTTTTTTTTAGTAAAATTAGGAGGGGTCAAGACTTTGTGATAATGTGTAATATGGGGGAGGGGCCGTTTAAAATCACCTAAAAGAGTGTGACTTGATATTGAAACTGTTGACATTTAAATTCTAACCTCAAAAAACTGAAACTGTTGACATTTCAATTCTAACCTCAAATTTGTTGTCAAATATATAAATGTATTTATTAATATATTACAATCGAATATGATACAACACGAAAGCTGATTTTAGAGCGATTACGTTTGCCAACCTCGCTTTTCTAGCTCAGACGGCAATCTCCATAATAGCCCTAAAAACAATCCTTGTATCATAAACTATTATTTAACTTTCCGACTCATATACATTACATTTATTGCATTCATTATAGGGTAAAGCTATTTTCAGTTATATAATTTTTTGAGGGTAGGGGTTGAAACGTTCTTTAAAAAGTGTCCTTGATAAATGTCATATTTTAATTTTTAATTAAAAAAAAAATTATAAAGTAACCTTTTGATTAAATGAAAATAAAATTTTAAACGCCAAAACGACAAAATTTTTTTCTTAATATATTAAATAGATTCTAGAATTCTATTTACATAAGTTTTCTTATATATATTTTTTATTTTTGTAACTAGGATAAGAACACCCACTACAGTTTTGAGAAAAATGTTATCCACCACCTGAGACCTTAAATGTTGCAATTTTATTCCATTTAACACATTTGTTTTTGTTCCCATTTTACATCGGCACTTAGTACTACTAAGAGTGTCGATGTATTAAAATTGTCGCCCGACAAGTCAATATTTTTGACCATGTTTTTTCACATTTCTCGACGTTTTAGACCTTCCTGAGTCGAAAACATGTTTGCGTCTGTCTGTTTGTCTCTAACCTCGATAACCCCATTTCTAGAAAAGATATCGACAAGCGTTTTTTGCACATTGTTTCTTATTATATTTTAAAGAACTAATTAGATTTTTGTGGTAAACTATTGGGGTAAAACTCCTGTTTTTAGCCTTTTTTGGTTTAATAGAATTAAAAATTGTTGGAATTTATTAATTTAGCGCCTAAATGAATGATATTTTTAAACTATCTAAAAAATGTTATAAACAATTTTTTTTCTACGATCTAATAAAAAAGTAAACGTTTCTACAAAAACAAATGAAGTTTTCAGACAGCCAAATAACCTATTTTGTAGCATTTTACTTTTCTGCTTATTACCATGACAGCAAGCGCAAAATTGAATTTTGCGCGCTGAGTGTAGGCAACCGGTAGGCCAATCGTAAAACAGCTGTCAGTTATTATATGGTACGAGATGTGGTCCACCATTATTTTAATAAAAAATTATTATTTCGAATCAAATCTCATTGTCGCGACATGCTGTGTGCTAAATATTTTTGTGCTAAATTATTTGTTGTTACGGAGGAATTATGGAGAGTGTCGTGATGAGGATTTTACTTCTAAACCACCATGGGAGGGTTATAAGTACCTCTAAACTGTGACACTACATCAGAACCGTGCAGTTCAGAGTTGGCCTAGAACCCTCACGATACCATTGAAAGCCCGACGGTTGGTCCGATCGGGTTTGCCCCTATAAAGTTGTAACAGGCAAAAGAGAAAGAGAGGAAAATAATAAAAATATAAAAAAGAATTGAGCAATTGGCTGAGAGGCACCCCTGGTTGCCTTCAGCGGCCAGAGGTGGGAACGTGTGGGCGGGCCTCTCTTCCTTTTTTTTTTTTCTAAACCACCAGATTTGCAGAAAGCTGTAAGTGCTGCGATCTTGTTAGGTTATGAACTTACTGCCTGAAATTAATTTATTTATTGATTTATTTTAGATCGTAGAAAAAATGTTGTTTTTATTGCGAGCGCATAATGTGATTTCTGCTTTCGCGTGATTGCTAATCTCGGCTAGACGCCTCAATCGGCAAATTCCACGCTCAAGCAGAAATCAGTTATTTTGAGCTCGTAATACATAAATAACTATTTCCTAAAATACCTTCTTTTTTGAGATATTGATGTGAACTTCACACTGTGAAGCATTAAAATGTTTTTTTACTTTTACTTATTTACTATCCAATTTTAAAAAATTATATTATATTAAATAAGAACTTTTTTAAAATAATAAATTTTTCAGGAGTATTAATGGTTTGGACTAAATTTCTTAAATAGAATATAAAATTATTTAAAAAAATTAGCTATAAAAATGCATTAGTTTTGATTTTAGCCAGTCAGTTTTCTATACCGATGTAAACTTTAATTTGAAGCAGGCACTGTAGGGCATCAGCGTGTATACCAAAAAAGCACTTTTTCTTTACATACTTACGCGCATTTTTAATTTTTATATACACAGAAGTAGTTTAAATAGTACAGGGTGTATTTGAAATATCGTAGGAAATTTTAACAGGTGATTCTACATGATAAAATATGACAAAAAGTTCCTATAAACATATGTCTAAAAATGCGTTATAAAGGAGCTACGCCCCTTTGAAATTGGCTAAAAAAAATCGGTTTTTATTTAATAACTCAGGAACGCTTTGAGATATATTAACGAGGTTTTGCACGTAAATTAATCCTAATAAAACCCATCTTTGTATGTCATTTTCACGTACTTATTTAAACCAGGGGTGTGCGAAACGGGGGGGGTGGGCTTATTTTTTGTCCCAAACTTTCTGTGTAACTTTTTTGCAATTTTATTTTTGAAATATGATTCCTCAGGTCAAAATACATAAAAAGGTACTCTTGTTGTAATACTGTAGGATTAACCGTTTTCGAGAAAAGTTAATTTGAAGGTGTAATTTCACGGTTCGAGGACGAAAAATTAAATACTAAAATGTCGAAAACCAAAATTTTAATGATGCAATGTTATTCTACATCAAAAACTAAGAAAAACAGTTTCCATACATGTAGGTCGAAAAAACGCTTTTAAAGCTACCATGGCCCTTTAAAAATGGTGCATATTTAGGAGACCATAGCTCCATTAGGATTGATTTTTGGAAGTACCTGTATAAGAGGTTTTTTTCTTAGTTTTTAATGTACATTCGCCCTGCATCATTAAAATTTTGGTTTTCAACATTTTAGTATTTAATTTTTCGTCCTCGAACCGTGGAATTTCACCTTCAAATGAATTTTTCTCGAAAACGGTTAATCCTACAGTATTACAACAAGAGTACCTTTTTTATGTATTTTGACCTGAGGAATCATATTTCAAAAATAAAATTGCAAAAAAGTTATACAGAAAAAAGTTTGGGACAAAAAACTGATAAGCCCCCCCCCCCGTTTCGCACACCACTGGTTTAAATAAGTACGTGAAAATGACATACAAAGATGGGTTTTACTAGGATTAATTCACGTGCAAAACCTCGTTAATATATCTCAATATTATTAAATAAAAACCGATTTTTTTAGCCACTTTCAAAGGGGCGTAGCTACCTTATGACGCATTTTTAGACATATGTTTATAGGAACTTTTTGTCATATTTTATGATGTAGAATCATCTATTAAAATTTCCTACGCTATTTCAAATACACCGTGTATATAAATATTATATAGCCAAAATTAGTCAAAACGAATTTACCAGCATTTTTTAGGAAAAAATACGAATTTTTGATATTTCATATGATAAAATTTAAAAATAAGTGCCCACGCATTAGTGCACATTTGGATTTTATACACTTAAATATTAATATAGACAGTTCTTAAATTGTGTAAATATTAGATAGCTGAAATAAACCAACAATAAGTTATAAGCATTTTTATCTGCGAAAATAAGCATTATTCCAAGTTGGCTTAAAATTTTATTTAAAAAAATCTATAAATGTATTCAATTGTTTATATTGGAAATGCTCCCAAATTAACATTTATGAACAAAGAATTATTTAAATTTTATTTCTAAAATACATCTCGGCGAAGACACAGTCCTTTGAAGAGGACACCCTTAAGTTAATGGGGGTTAATTACTTTTAATTTCAAATTTTACCCTTTTTGCCAGACCCCTTCAATGTTAAAATTTAAACCATTTTTAAAAGACTTAATTCACCAAAAAAATATTTTAAATCACTTTTTTTCTGTTTGGCAACATAGAGCGATGTTTTATTAAGGCTTGCAACTGTTTATCTAGTTTTATGTTGTATACATTAAATTACTTTAATATAAACATAAGCTAAATAAAATAAAACAAAACATTCTTAAAAAGTTTATAGGATAAAGAGATAACTCCAAAAATATTATATGAGAATAAATATTTGTATAAATTTTATATTCAGGTAATATATCCCAGCATACAAACAAAAGGGATTGTATTATCAACAGAAGTTTTTTAAATAATTTTTTCTAAATTCTACTCATCTAAAAATATATCTTTGGATAATTTTAGAATAACATTTCTTTAATTTTCTTTTTATGAAAATATATTGTTTTAATAAATTATAATAATATAATATACAGTCTGTTCAACAAGAGCGTGACTTTATTTTTTTTCTATGAAATATAATTATTTATTAATTTTTTTACAGTAGATAAAAAATGCAATTTCTCTCCTACTACACCGTGAAATCTTCGTTATTACCCAGAATAGCTTGAAACCTTTTTGGCATACTTTCTGCATATTTTACTGTCAACGACCTCCATTTATCACAAATGTCTGCTGCGAGCTGCTTCAAATTCAGCAGTTTTGTTCCTTCAAGTATGGACTTCAAAAGCCCCCACACGTTTTCGATCAGATTTGCATCCGGTGGTTGTGAAGTCCAAAGTAAGATCGTGATGCCGTTTTTCCTCTTACAATCGACTGTGGTGTTTTGGATCATTGTCCTCTTGCAATATCCAATCTTTATTTTTGGATCTAAACATCCTTTTTACTGTCCAAATTAAAGCCAAAAATATTAATTATCTAAGACATTAATTTAGAACCATACACTATTATTTGGAGACGTATCAAATACAAATAGCTGTATAGTTGCTATTTGGGTAGCGTGCCACCAGTAATAATATTACATAATATTACCAAAATATCATATATCATATGATTACAAATGTTGATATAAGAATCTAATTTCTACTTAATACTTATGTTACTTTCTTATTCCAAGACTTCTTCTTATAACACAAACTCAAGTCATGCGAAAGGTAAAAACTTCAAATATATTTTAAATTAATTAAAATATATCTTGCCAATAAAACGAAAGGATTAAACAACAATGAAAATAATTTAATGAAAGAAAAATGAAAAGTTAAAAAACAAATAAAAAAACATCAAAATATTTTAATTTGAAATGATAAGTTAAACTTAAAATAGTATTTTTACCCTTCAGATATTTCTATACTCGCGACTTTAAATTTTCACATATTACGTTAATTCTAAAATTCCCCTAAGACCAACTTTACTTGACGACTACATACTTTCGAATCCCCTTTTTTGACAATCACTCAAAACAGGCAAAATGTCCCTTCCCAGAGATGCCGATATACGATATAAAACTATTAACGTAAATATATCTGAAGAATTCCAAACCAAAGTGAACTGTATTACTTTAAATTGCTGAAAATGAATTTAAATTTAATTAAGAGAAATTATTAAAAAAACTACTTCTACTTATTGATTGATATTGATTTTCATGAAATTGCTTCGAAGTAAAAAAAACCATTTTTACAAAAAGTCCCTAATGCCAGTATCTAAAACAACATCATTAAAGGATATTCCCATATTTATTAATTAAGAAAACTAAATTTACCAATTAACTAGTCTAATAAAAATGTACACCCTTTTAATGTAAACGCCTCAATTACGTAAAATCTAAGAGTACCAAATATAAGATAAACATCTGCAAAATCAAACTTCCTGTTTAGAACAATAAGTTTCTCACTTAGAATAATAATAAAATAAATATACTCAATATATACAGGGTGACCACTCTGTTACATTACTGACTTTATAAGTCTACGCTGGTAAATTTTCAAAAATTTTTGAGCTTCCAAATTCTCAGTAAACAACTTTAGGCAACAAAATCCACGTTTTGAAAAGCATCCCCAAACATGAATTTTTACGGGGTCCCTAACTGTGCACTGGACCAAATCCATTTCACAGTAAGACCAAGCATTTAGACTTTTTAATCACTTTCGATGCATTGGCGACCTTTAATTTAGGTCCTCGCGGATGCAGGCACAAAAACACCGAGGTCGACCGCTTCAAATCTCTTGGCGTCAACCGAACTGATTTCCTTTAACGTGTGCTCGTCACGACAATTCGACTATAGAAATGTGCTATAGAAATAGCACAGAGATAGGAGATTTAAGCTGTAAAATATGGCGGAGATACCTTTTGAATTTTTTGAATAATCAAAGACACGCTCTTGTTGAACAGACTGTAATTATATAACGCACAGGTAAAAATTTATGAAAAAAAGAACAAAGTGTATCTAGTTTAGTTTAGTAAGTTCAATGAGGGGTTCATAGCCCTCAACACCTGGCCCCTAGGAACCTTTGTGTTAACCGCACAGACCTCCTCATATCATTCCTGTTTTTTTATAAAGTCCAGGTACGGTTTCAGGGGAGTGTTCATAATATCGTTTGGTTCCAGCGAGTCGTTCCCGAGGTACTTCCATCTTAGGCTTGCCAGAGATGAACATTCACATATGAGATGGTAGGGTTCTACATACCCTTCCCACAAGTGTGCCTAAGAAGAGGAAATATTTTATAGAAATATTTTATTACTCAGACGAAAGAAGGGATGGATTAGCATTGGCGCATATACTATACTATTTTGTCATATTTTATAACGTGTTAACGATATTAATTATGCTATAGTTTTATTAGTGTATAATATACACTGGCTGCATTCAATGGAAACAGCAAAACTCATCGAAAGCTGTCAAATCGCTACTGAACGCTATGATTAGTTTCGATTGACAGATATCGCTGCAATTATTCCTTATCAACGTTTTAAGATGACTAATTTTGATTTATTTTTTAAAAGCGCGGGATGTACTTTTTTCTAACCTCAAATGTTGGTTGTGACAGGTGACAGATATTAGCCGTTCAGCAGGTTGCTAACAAAACTTATCATTAGATGACTTTGATGAGTTTTGCTGTTTCCATTGAACGCAGGCACTGTATATACAAGATTAAATTTAATATTTGAAGTTTTGTGGGCGATATTTAAGAGTGGTTAATTTGGGGCAATTTTTATATACTGAGTTATTAAATAGATTTTACATCATTTTACACAGTTGTACTATGTAAACAAATAAATATAATGTCAAACTGATAACCTTTTCTTTTGAAAAATAGAAAAAAATAACTTGTGATTAAAAAAAATAAATCTAAAGTTAAATAAATTTCTATAATAAAATCTTTCACGTAAACACAAAAGAAAATTGCTGAGTGATTTTATAATAAAAAGCAATAGACACATGTCGAAACTAGAGGCGTAACATAGTCAGGACTGTTGGAAAATTAAATCCCAAACCTTTTCCTAATGAAAAACCACTGTCACAGAGCCAAAGAAAATATCGCACATTGTTTCAAAGCAGCAGTTATATAAAAAGAAAATACGTTTCAGTTATAATAATTATTTTTCTTCGATTTTATATTACTTTTTAGTATTTTGTTTTTAGTGCTTATATCCAACTTTTAAACCAATAATAAACTAAATTTTTATACAGGGTGGTTCAGAAATAACTTACAAAAATTATTTACTTATTAAATATTTCATGTTATCAAGAATAAAATATTTTACATCATTTAGTAGTTATTCTATTTTATATATTATATAAAATTTAAACTGAGATCTTTATAATATTAAAGAATTTTTTTAATTAATTACAAGAATACGCAATTTCGTATTATTGCCACCTTTTTGCTAATAATTGGCATCCAGATTTTCCTATTATTGGCACCTAATTTTTGCTTTGAAGCAACGGAAAAAAATTACTGAGTACCTACTTTTTGTTGAATAATAAACATTTTAGTATCAAAATAAAATATTTAAGTTGGAATATTGCAGTTTTATATATATTAACTAAAGGCTGTAAACAAAAACTCAAATTTATTTTATAATTACAAAATTTTAAATATCTCTATATTAAAATTAAAATATTAGTTACCTAATACTTATTTGTATCCATAAAATAATGCCTAGTTACCTAGGTACACTTATCTAAAAGAATTATTAGGTTTCAAGTGTGCCAGTAATAGGAATTTAATATAATTTGGACGCCTATTATGGGCACCGTGATAAAAAATAAAATTCTAAAGAAAAATTAAGTTTATAGACAAAATTAAGTGTAAAATGTATATACGCACATATTTATTGAGGAAAAACTGTAAGTTTTAAACCGTACAAGTAATAAATCTATTCAATTTAATTTAATTTAGCCTATTAATTTAGAATTTTAACTGGTTGCCAATAATTGGAATAGGATTTTTACTAAAGAGGCTAATTATTGACACCTGTGCCAATAATTAGAATTTAGTTTAATTTTCTATACCAATTGTTGGCACCGTCGAAATTAAATAAAAATGTAAAGAAAAATAAAGTATTTAAGGCTAATTAATAAGTAGAATACATATACTTACTAAAATTATCGAGAAAAAATAGTAAGTCTATCAATAAACGTCTTTTACTAACCATCTATTTAAAGCACTTCCTTAGCACAAACCTTAAAAATTCACACTTACGTAGTTCACACGAAACTGCTAAGACTCTAGCGCCCAGGGGGAAAAAAATATGTTAATCGCATTTAAAGTATAATATTTAGAAATATTTCCACTTCGTAAAAAATATAGTTAGATTAAGGTACCAATGGAGATTTTTTTTATATAAAAGAAAATATCACTCCAGTGGAAATAATTAGCGGAGTTCCAACGATTGGGGGTTTTACCCTAGGTTAAAGTGAAATTTTCATGGAAAGAAAAACAAAATAGAGCAGCCGTTTAAACGCGTTTTTGATAAGTATTTTTTAATTTAAATTGAACATTAGCCACTGATAGTTTTTTACTGTGTGCTATTTTGACAATAACCACACACATTAATTTAACGACTTTGCCAAATTTTTAAGGTTTTGGTATTTATATATTAAGGGTTTAAAAGTTAACCCGCTAAGGCACCGTGTAACCATATGGACACAACCTAATTTAACTAATTACAGTATGTTTATTATAAAGGTTAAACATGTTGTTTTAAAAAGTCACTTAAATATAATATTGTTTTAATCCCTAAGGCTTCAACGTAATTTATTAGCGCAAATCAAAAGCAAATTTTAATTTGTTTCCAAACAGCTGTTTAGAAATTGGTGCAACAGGTGGTGATGTTGATGTTGATAATAACTTCAGTACGTAATAAGGCGAATATTTCAAGGTAAACAAACTTTAAATGTAAATAACTTAGTTAATAAACAATTATTGCGTATAATGTTAATATTTATTTCAGATATGTTAAGACCTAACGATATATTATGGCCTAATGCTGCCAAATGGCCTCAACCACAAATATTACTATTAAAAAAATATAAAATTTAATCATAGAACTCTTCTTAGGTGATCATAATTAATCATAAACCCTAATTCGGTAATTATAGTCGTTATAAAAGTACTAGTAAACCTTACAGGGTTAATAGTTTAAAATTAAACTATAGTTGGTTTAAAGTGTGCTTAGTGGAACTTAATTTTCAAAGAATAATGATACAATTTTGTTTAAATATCTGGTTGCTATTCCAAAAGAACATTATTATCTCAACTATGTACAATTCAAAATTAACACTTTTCAATAAAAATAAACAGTACATATAATTTATTTTTATAAACATTATCTGATTAAATTCTTCTGCACGTACTCCACAAAACAAACTACTTAACCAAACACACAATAACATGATTTTATTTGTTAACAATGTTAACATTAGCTACTTTCCATAAAAGTGAGTTCTAAGATTATTATCAGTCAAACCTAACCAATCAGAAAGTCCAAAACTGACAGTTAACTGAGAATAATCTAAGTAATCAGTTGTATAGAAAGTAGTTATTATCTTAACATTGTTAAGATTAGAGCACTGGATAGGCAGGTTTGTTAGGGCCGGCCGCTGGGGCCGGCCCGAGGGTAATAAACCTACGAAATCGAAATTTAACGTTTTGCCCTTGTATTATAAAATATTGTTTATTCGATTGTTACTAATTATATCTAATAAATTATTAAAATATACTTAATTTTAAATTGCAAAAAATATTTTATTTTACTTATTACTTATCTAGTTATTCATGATAAATTGCTATCCAATCAAATCGCTAAAAAAACAATTGAATCATTTCTTTTGCGTGCGGTTTCATTTTCAAATTAAAAAAGCTATAGCTTGGTGATTAATTTCTGTTAAAATGTGTCCGCTATGAAAATAATAATAGTTCTAAAATCATTATAAATATTTTAATTGATTTTTCAATTGAAATTTTGTGTTTTTAATTTATTTTAGTGGATGAATACAGGTTAATCAGTTAACTTATATTTTGAGGTTAGGAGACGTTCAAGTATTACGTAACCCTCCTAGGGGGGGGGGGTCATTTTGGAGTGTTACGCCCATGTTAATGGTATAGAAAAATAGCGTTATAGGGGGGGTAGGGGTCCAAAATGATCAACATTTGCGTTACGTAATACTTGAACGTTTCCTTATGTTATAATAGAAATTTTTATTTTGTCTGAAATGATTATAATAACTGTATCTGGTCAAAATAAACAGTTCGTTCAAGACCTAAAGTGACCAAAAGGTCATATTTCTTTATAAATATTAGTAAAGGTAAAGCATCTTCTTTTAAAAAGCTTAAAAATAACAAGTTTTAGTTAGCGGGAGAAATAAACTTTTTGCCAAAGTTCAACTTTTCGCCCGTAAAACATGAGCAAAAAGTGTCGCTTTTAGAATCAATCGAATAAAAAAAAAATTACGCAATACGTCAAAAACTGCGTGACTACGGTCAGTAAACAATCTTATTATGCTAACATCACATCTCTTAAAGTTTCATTTAGTGTTTATTTAAAACTAATTTAGTGTGCGTTATTTTAAGTCTTTTAATACCTGTTTATTTTTGGGAAACTAAATTACATAATGTAAAGTAAAGATCTAAAGTAACTTTAAAATTAATAAAAGTGCATAATAGTTGTTCCACATTAATACAATGTAATTTGTGATAATAATAAAACTATTGTTGATATTTTGTACCGTGTTTAACATAGAGTATTAAAAGAAAATCAATAAGAATGCAGATCAGTCTATCAATTTTTCTTTTGTCGGAGAACTATAACACTGTGCGTCGTCCATGAACTTCTTGCTTGAGTGATATTTTTGTTTTTTTATCTGCATGAGATTAAAATGTTTGGTGCATAACATGTTAACAGTTATTAATCTTTATATATGTGCTTTTTTCTCCTCACTCACGACCTGTTTTCCAGTCTGATATCATAACTTAATATCAGTTTATTTTTGTTGCCTTTCTACTATAAAAACATTTTTAGGCATAATGTAACATGGGGTGAGAATTATCAAGAATGGAAAATAAATAATTTTATGACTTTCACTTTTTATTCAATAAAATTTATTGACTGCCAGTATGCTAGAGTTGAATTGATAAAAAAAAATAAATATTAACACTGCAACTGTGTAACAAAATAAAGATTGTTTTGTTGTGAGAATTTTTTACCAATCAACGTTAGTTTAGTTACATATTTCACCCTGTAAATTTCGAAACATCTTATCACAAAATACTTATTTATAATACAAGGGCGAAAAGTTAAGTTTTTCGATTGAGTAGGTTTTTAGAAGCCGAGGGCCGGCCCGAGGGCAATAAACCTACGAAATCGAAATTTAACTTTTTGCCCCTGTATTATAAAATATTTTTTATTCGATTGTTACTAATTATAATAAATTATTAAAATATACTTAATTTTAAATTGCAAATTGTCTTATTACTTATCTAGTTATCCATGACAAATTGCCATTCAATCAAATCCCTAAAAAAACAATTGAATCGTTTCTTTTGCGTGCGGTTTAATTTTCAAACTAAAAATGCTATAGCTTGGTGATTAATTTCTGTTAAAATGTGTCTGTTATGGAAATAATAATATTTCCAAAACTGTTCTTTGAATATTATAAATATTGAAACTGATTTTACAATAAAAATTTTGTGTTTTTAAGTTATTTTAGTGGATGAATACAGATTAATCAGTTATATTTTGAGGTTATGTTATAGAAGAAAGTTTTATTTTGTATTTAATGATTATAATAACTGTATGGTCAAAAAGAACAATTAGTTCAAGACTAAAAGTGACCAAAAGGTCATATTTCTTTATAAATATTACAGTAAAGGTAAAGCGTCTTCTTTTAAAAAGCTTAAAAATAACAAGTTTTAATTAACGGGCGAAAAAAACTTTGTTGCTCTAGGGCCATAAAGTTAAACTTTTCGCCCGTGCAACATGAACAAAAAGTGCCGCTTTTAGAAATAATCGAATAAGAAATTTATGTTCGGTTTCTAGTAATAATCAACATATACAAACTCCAATTTATTACTCGAATATTACGTAACCTATAAATGAATTGAAATAGTTAATTAGTTTGAATTCATTATGTACATAGGTAATTAATGCAATGAACCGTAAAATTATATTTTGAAATATTCAGGGCGATTTGTTACCTTTCCACGTGTGCCGTGTCCAACAGGAGAGCAAGAATTTAATAGTTTAGCACAATATTCCGGAATCTAGTAATTATTTTATTGAAAATCCCAACTAGCACTTTTAGTTGCCGCTACTTGATCATTACCTCAATTGAAAGAAATTAAGTAGCGGTGACTAGTTACAGAAACGCTATAATTACATAGTAATTACGTAGGTACTACCAAAATGGAAAAGAATATAAGGGTAACAATTACGATCTTGCTACGTGTTTGTAACTTAGTTCGGAATGATCTCGTTACTACGTAGCCACGTGTGTGGTAGTTATTGGTTACTGCTACATGTGCATAGACATTTGTCGAAATAGTTTAGCTTTTTTTGTCGAAAGTGCGATATAAATATTAAGTTATTATTCACATCATCAATTTCGGTTTTGAAGTAAAACAATTTTCTGGTATGAAAATAAGAACGACGGATTTTTTTTAGTGAAGATTAATAATAATAATTCTAAAAAACTAATGGGACAAGAAAATTATGTAGTTTTTTTGTTTAAATAAATCATACATATAACTGAAAATTATTTTAAGGTTAGGAACGCAAAATTAAATGTTTTTTAGTGAAATGTGTTATAATGTCAGTATTCGTTATCATTTGGAAATAAAACATTGCTCACTATTTACTTAGTAGTGAAATCATGTTTAAATAAATATTTTTCCATTACTGCGTATTACTCATTAAATAAAATTTGGCGATAAATTAAAACTATTATGTGATTTTAATGAGTAGCAATAACCGCGCGATAACTTATAATTGTAACTAAAAAGTTATCTGTTACTGTTAAGTAATGTATAACGTTTTAAAAACGTAGTTGTTACCTATATTATAACCAAATAGGAATGGTTACTTTAAAGTAGGATTATGGAAACTTTTTATTGCTGCAGCTATGTACGTTTTGGAACATTTTAGTAATAACCCTGGTGGTCATTTTATTGAGTAACTACGTAGTTAAGGCAAGTTTATTATTCCTTTGAGTAAAAAAAGGATAAAAGTAATATTCTTGGTAGAATTTTCTGTTCTGTTACCAATAAAAATATATTTAATTATGTTTAACACCATAAAGTTATATAATAAGTGAGATCTACGTAATAACAACTCAAAAATGGTAGCGGTTCCAGTTATTTAGGTAAAATTTACAAAGAATTATAGTTGGGATTATTTAACAATTTTGCGCTATTCTAAAGTAGTCGTGGAAAAAGGTAGTTCTGTCATATTCATAGCTACTTAATAGTTATTTTCTTAGCTAATGTATTAAGTGGATAAAATCACTTAATGCACGAGTTAAGTATTTAACTATTTTTTCAAATAAAAATCTATAATTTAGTAAAAATTATGGCAAAAAAAAACTTAACTTTTTATATTAAAAATAGTACTCTTCTACGCAAAGAAGTGAGCAAAAAAATTCGTAGTGGAAAACTCTCGGAAAGCACTTTTGATATTTTATATAGTGCTAAAAACAAGTGTTTCTATGAAGCTATTGGATAAATTAGTTTTTTCGTCAATTTTAAAAAAATAAAAACTTATTTTCTTTGATATGTTCGGCATGAACCGTTAACCCCATTCTGGAAAATATTATTATAAAATTGCTTGTACAATTTAACCTGACTGAAAAATATGTGGATATTTTTCTCCATGGAGAGGTATTCAGAAATGATTAGGCAATATAGTTTCTAGTTTCTATGGCAACTTGAAGTTTCTATAACCTTCAAATTGTATTTTAGTAGCGGTGAGTGTATATATGTTGCCGGTTAACACCTGATATCGTGCCTAGAATCTGAAATATAAGGACTTAATTTCGATATGCCACGACAAAATGAAGGTTTCTGTATCCAAAACTTTGGTAAGTTCAACAACACAACTTGTAGTTAACAAAAATAAAACCTAGATTTTACTCGCCGTTTGTGGCGCTAGAATTTATAACAAAGCATGTCAGTACTGACATTCAAAATTTATTGAGGTAAGAACTGCAGTTCTTACCTCAAATAATTTTGAATTACAATGTCAGACATCACTATTATACCTAAATCTACCTAAATTTTAGTTCTTGTCAGTATTCGCTAACTTACGAACGAAATGTTTGTAACTAAAGGCGTAAATCAAGAAATTGTAAAAAACTCAAGTTTTTTGTATTTTTTTATTAAATTAACAGCTCTCTGTTTGCGCAAGTTTGCGTAACTTTAAACTGTTGACAATAAAATTAATGGAGTCCCTAGCACAAGTTTTTAAACTTATTTGAGGCTCTCCATACTTTGGTAAAAAAAACAAGCAAGAAAAACAAATAAATTATTAAGACTTAGGTATATGATGGTTTGTGTCAAATATATACTAACCTTTTGATTGTTTGTGATAATGGCCAGCTGTCAATCGGATCTGGAAGCTTTATAATTTATTTTGTTGCCCTTACCAGATTTCTGGTTGCAGAAAATTATGATTCGAATGCGCCTTCGCCAAAAATTTAAAAGACCATCATACAAAGGGCAGTGCCCCCCCAAAAAAATAAACACTATAAAATTAAAAACAGTTGTGAGAGGACAAAAAGCATAAAATCATTCTAGATATAGTTTTAATTACCACGTTCGCTACCGGGGGTATATTTATGTTTCGTCCCCACAGACCAAGCATAAGTACAAACGAGACACAACTACTACTACTAGCCCACACAAGTCCTGGACTTAGGGGATGCTTAATTAAGTAGAATAGTACGAGGTTAAACAAATATGTAAAAGGCACGTATTTACTAGCTAACTAACGGTATCAGCCATGCACAGACCACGCGTCCCTTATATGAGCCGCACCTTCCTACAGAGCACGTTAAAACCGCCCTCCTAGATTGTGTTTTTTTTTTAAACGGCTATTTAATACAGAAAGATTTTCGGCTTATATATGAGTCTATTGGAAAAATGGTCGTGGCTCATATATGAGCCGCTTGGTAGCGCACGTGTTAAGTAGGTAGAGCTGGAACAATATCTCATAGCAATTTAGCCTTGAGTGCTTATTCGAATAACTCCACCCTGCCCCACCTTAAAAAGATTTTTATCAAGAAATTTATTGGCGCACGCACTAAATTATATTAAAAAAATCCCTAAGATGGGGCAGGGTGGTATTCTGTTAATGCGTACTCAAGGCTGAATTGCCATGAGATATCATACCAGCTCCACTATGTTTTACCATGGAAGACTTCTGAGTATATAAACGAAATCATGTACTGACCTTTTTCATTTATTAACATTTGACATTTCAAATAATATGCTTTATGATTGTTCCAAGAATTAAACCGATAATAATAAAAAATGTATGAATAATTTTTTTCATCAAGTTTGGAAAGGATTGTTTTATTATTGACGTATTAACTTTTAAAATACTGCCCTGCTATTTATATATGTATATGTTTCCAGAACACTTTTGCGCATTCGTATGTATTATTGAACACGTCTGCACGTAAATATGTTTTACCAAACCCCCCTGCGCATCGTATATTTTTATATATTTGCCAGAACACTTTTTCGCATTTTTATTTATTGTTAAACAATTCTGCGCATAAATATGTTCTACCAAACCCTACTGCTCATGGTAAATTTGTATATGTTTTCAGAAGACTTTTTCGCATTCGGATGTACTATTAAACATTTCTGCGCATAAATATGTTCTACCAAACCCTTCTGCGCATATATTTGTATATGTTTGCCAGAGCACATTTGCGCATTCGTATGTATTACACAGCTACATAAAAAAAGAAAAGTGTCTTGATCTGACGACGAGACATATATGTGGGTCGTCACACAAAAAACACAAAAAAAAAGAAAAGTGTCTTGATCTGGGGACGATACATCTATTTTCTTATGTATTTTGACGCGCTGAATCTGAATCCGACATCAGAATACGCCCAACGGGTCTTGGTTTAACACTACACTAAAACCTTAAAATAACTTGTGTTTTTTAAGGTTCCACCAAACCCTACTGCGCATGGTATGTTTGTGTATGTTTGCCAAAACGCTTTTAAGCATTCGTATGTACTATAGTACATAGCTATTGATAGCTATCAAACAATTCTGCGCATACTTGCGTTTGCCTAAGCAGTACTGCGCATCGTATCTGGTGACCGACAATTTTTTTTTGCTACAAATGGACATAAATCGTTATTAAAATTTGCAAACTAAACTAAGCACACCCAGGAAACCAGATGACGTACTCGACGGACTATCGAAGTCAGTCGTATTAGTAGTCATATTTGTGACGTCATATATACGACGCATATTAGACGTCGACAGGACATCAGTTATTGATCAAATCTTGAAGTCGTCAAAATTGTACGTCGCTGGGACGTCAATTTAATGCTGAGACTATAGGTAGCGCCACATATTGTTTTCTACCACTAAAAAATTCTATATATTGATTAAAGATTTGTGACTTTATATATATCTTTTTCTGGAATTGCGTAAACTGAACAGTTCTGTTTAGTCGCTATAGCGACTATAGTTAGCTTGCTAATTTGATGTACATCATCGGGATAGTATGGAATTTCTATGACTGTGGGAAATTCCTTTTACTGGAAAAAAGCAGATATGTGAAGGGAGTAATGGCAAGAAATTTTCTATGAAAGCCTGTCATAGGATCTCATATTATAATATTGGCCTCTCTAAAATTAACTCACTTCGCTTCCAGCCTTGTGGGTTAATTTTCTCATGGGACAAATCATAGTTTCCTCTTTCATACCATAAATATCCATTAATTAGAGAGATATATAATGTCGAACACGTTATTCTAACGTAATATTTCTGACCTTATTATAACGTCAGTAATGTTACGTCCCTGGCCTCAAATGTCGAGAAATGTCAAAAAAGCAAAAAAAAAAATTTTTAAAAAATGTGTATTATTATATTAATTTTAGAATTCTAAAATATAAAAGTAAAAGATCGAAACATTACTTATATTTAAATGTAAAGTTAGACCACATTTGGAATTCGACATTGGTTTGAATTTTTATTCCACAAAAAAAATATTATAAATTAAAAAAACTAATAAGGGAACTTTCAAGTATTACGTAAAGCTAATTTTGATCATTTTGCCCCCCCCCCCCCAGGTAACGCTATTTTTCTATACCATTAACATGAACGTAACATTCCAAAATGATTTTTTATTGTTTGTAAAAACTATGAAGGAAAGTATTATTTTGTTGGCGGCAGTATTCTTAAATTTAATTAAGGGAAAGAAACTGGCAACACCAGGCCATCAACAAGCCGAAAAAAAAATCTCTCTGGAATTGGCACACTGGAATCCTGCCAGATTCTGGGGATGTTGACATCACACTTCTTTTACTAAAGACAAAGATTAAATGAAATTTCCTCAATAAAATATACAGGCGAGTATGACGGTCCCGCGAGCGCGGAATGACTATTCCATACGTGTTGTAGACTATACTTTTTGTTCGACTTCAAATATGAAACACTGTATGGCTTTAAACTGCTGACAAGGTTAAAAACAATGTTTTTTGTGACTCGACATTGTAAATGCAACAAAACACATATTTTTAAATAACGCAATTAATGTTATTTAATAATTTTATCAAATACGTACTTAAAAATTATTTTTATTTAATTTTAGCACATATTTAGAAATTATAATGCAAAAAGTGAAGGTTGTGTCAGATTGTTGTGACAGATATCAGGTTTAAATATTTAACAATAGATGGAGCAGTTTTAATTTTTTGAACTAAATTGATAAAAAACTGGTCAAATATTAACAAAAACTAATAAACTTTATGTAATTTTAACGCAAAACTTTAAATTGCAATAAATTATTCAATATTTCATGGTAAAATAAATATATTTTTGCTAATTTTGTTACAGTTTTCTTTACTTTTATAAACAAGAGATGGCACTACATGTGCTCATTCTAACACTTGATACGGAATATTCATACCGTATCTAGAGCTAGAATGAATTTATTCTGTGTTTGAAAAGTGTTTGTATTTGCTTACATTCTAAAGCAGTGGTAGAAAAAGGTATGTACTGGTATACAAACAAACTAATGTTTTGTGCTATGCGGGTAATATACGTTTTTAGCGCACGAGTACTAGTTTAGAAAACGAGCTGCTTGCGGCGAGTTTTCCAAAGTACTAGTCCGCTAAAAACGTGCTATAAAACGAGTGCTTTATACAATTTTTCTATTTTTCTCTAAAATAAAAAAAAAACTTATATATAAATTGATGACTAATTTAGGGATTTTTGTTTCGGCAAATAATATTTTACTATATTTTATATTCATGCCTTCTCTTTTTCACTGCAAGTATCCAAGCCACAATTTTAACACGGTAATAAATAACCTAAACACTAAATTTTGTAGAAAATTAAACTTTAAAGTGACGTTGACATTTGCACGGAAAACGTCAAGCGATAGGCTTTTGTCTGTTGCCAACCCAAAAAAAATACAAAAACGCAAAATGCGTGTGATCTGATCATATTAAGACTATGCAGGTAGACTAGTAACTGGCATGTAAAAATTAAAGAGGTGATTCTACATCCAAAAATATCAAAAAAAAAGTTTCTATAAAGGTTGGTCTGGAAATGAGACCTAAGGGAGCTTCGGCCCTTCATTTAAAGATAGACTTGAATGGGGAACAAAAAAAGCAACATTAAAAATTTAATGCTGCAGGGTAATTCTTTATTTAAAACTAAGCAAAGAAGTATTCTCCACCGTAACCCTTAAACTTAATATTAAATGAGTAATAGCCTTTTAAAAAGTAACATTGGCACAAAATCTTACTTCCCCTTAAATGCATTTTTTTTGAAAACGGTTGCTTCTACAGTATTACACTATTTGACATTTTTTATGTATTTTTCACAAGAAATCTATATTTTTTAAAAAAAAATAAAAAAAAAATACACATGAAAAAGTTTGTGGCAAAAATGTGTTAAGCTTCGCACATTTTGTCCCTTTAGGCACACCTCTGGATAAATTAAAAATATAAACTAACATAAACTCTTATTAATACTAATATAAAACCTCGTCGCTCCAGCTTAAAGGGTACCAGAGTTATTAATTAAAAACCTTATTTTAGTACAATTTTAAAGGGCCGTAGCTCCCTATATTGTGCAAACTTTAGTATTCGGAAGTGAAGTTTTTTAGATATCCAAATGCTGTTTGCATACGTGGTCCATATAATATTTTTTCTACTGCCTTAAGCTAGTAACTCCAAATATAAGTTTAAAATATGGTTTAAAACTTACTTTGAAATAGCTGTCAGTTTGAAAAATAATTTAAAATAAGTTAGTAGTTTCTTAAGTTTTTTTCATTATTGTACGTTGTTAATACCTAAACAATGCTTAACAACGGTCAATAATAAATAAGTTCATTGATTTTATTGGTTGTCAAGGTAAACAAGCCATGATAATATGAAATCTAGCACTTAATTTGTTAGTAGAAAAAAAAACTTTTTGACGAAGGCGTAGTAATTGGGTGTGTAACTTAATATATAAAAAAGTCCGCTTGTTGCTAAGTAGCCCAAAGTTACCCTAAAAATCTTACCCGATCATCTGCTCGCCCGTTTAAATTATATTTTTGCGTATATTAAATTTTATATTGAAATATAAAAGGCATACATATAAGACAAGAATCAAAGAAATAATATTGAAACAAACCATCTCTCCAGTCGGGGTGGCAATAAAAATGTAGCAGTTTACACGTCAGTCAGCTTAGCCACGCATTTGTCTACCGGGTGTAACAAGACCAAAGTACATGCTTTTTTTCTTTATTTTAAAAGTTAGTAGAGGAAAGTCGCCTAATTTCGGATACCATTTACAATGTATTCAATATTTAATACTCGGTATTACTTTTTGATATTTTTTTTATATAACCAGATACAACTTATTATAGCGAAACATGATTTATTATAAAAGCAATTTTATTACAGTTTATTTTTTCCAAAAAACACGGTTAAAAAAAATCAGCGCATTTTTTGGGTATTTGAAAAAGGGCTCCTAATTTCGGACATATCCGAAAAAAATTTTTTTCAAGAGTAGATCTGGATCCCATTGCTTATGTTTCTTGTTATTCCTTCACATTTAAGACGTAATTTAATCATTAAGCGATTTTCTACGAAATACTATAGGAACTATAATTTTAGATTCCCAATTTCGAATATCTTAGTATCTTAGGTAATTTTCGTTTTTTCAAAATTGTTTATCTTAGTTTGTTGTATCATTATAAAAATAATAATTAATGGTTGGTTATCCTGAATAATAATTACCTTGCGGATATCCGAAATTGGGAATCAAATGCACAAAAATGGTCTATCCGAAATTAGGCAACTTTCTGCTTTTTAGATTAGAAATTTGTAGAATGTTTACGTTTTCAAATTGCTTAATTATGAATAGTGGATCAACTTAACTAACATCATAACTTACCCAAGACAGAATCACGAACTTTTATAACGATTATTTATAAAATAAACAAGCATAATAATGCAACTGAGCACAAAACTGCCATTTGCAATATAAACGAATTGTGCTGCCATTTGAAGGGGAGAAGCTCTACCGTTATCATATTACAGGACGGATTTAGTTTGACTTTTGGCTTCACATAAAAGTAGGTTTCTGTATACCTTTGCAGACAGTATCTTAAATACACTACTATCCGAAATTTGGAAACCATCCGAAATTAGGCGCATTTCCTCTAATTTCAAATTTGTAATTTCTCATATTGCCATTAAACGTCAACTTTTTAGCCCAATCATGCTCGAGTTGGTAAAATCGACTGTTCAGTTGGGAAAATCCGCTGTTTTGTTGGTAGAATTGATTAAATTTTGTGGTAGATTTCGAAAACTGATAGAATAGTTGGGAAAATAGAGTGGTGCATTGGGGGATGGAAAACACTTCCATGATTTGATTTATTTAGTTTATGCGCATCCTTATACGCAAGTATATTGGGTATCGATTTATCGACCCGCGCCAGAAAACATTCTCTGCCAAGATCTCAACCTGTAAATATTCAAGTTATAATTTATAATATACGTATGTCTTAAAATTTGAATTAGCATTTTATTTTACAACAATTGTATATCCGAGAAAACTTCAATGAATACTCTATTGTTCTTCAGGGAATTTGGCCAGTAGTTGGGAAAATCGGAGTACAGTAGGGAAAAAATTGTAGTAATAATAATAATAATAATAATAAATGGTCTTTATTAGGAAAATGGGCGAAGTTTAGCTAACGCTACTCTTACAGTACAGTTAGTACAGCTGGGTAATTTTTCAGATGTGATGAACTCTTTTTTTTGGTCATCAAAATTTCTGCAGGGGTAAAATAAATTTTTAGGGGTGAGGACCTTTTTTTTTTCAAGTAATCAAAATTTTCGCAGGGGCAAAATATATTTTTGCACGGCTTGGGAGTTGGAAAATTTGTCAATTTTAAGTTAGGAAATATATGGTCCGCCCCTTCGGAGCTCCCCTGAACGGAATATGCGGTTTATTAATAAATATTAATAATTATTACACAATGCAACACACTTTTTGCTCTGGGAAACGGTAAGTTGGACCTTATAGAGTTTTTTCTCCCGAATCTGAATCCGCTTTCAGAATTTTTCCATCACTTCACAATTTTGTGCAAAAGTCGTTTATAAACCAAATATGCGCTTAATTCGTCATTTTGGAAAGGCTCTATTTTTGTTATCCTAACAGATTTCTATATAACCATCATATCGAATAAAAGTTTTAACCTTAAACCTTGCGTATATTAAAAATATGAAAACTTTTAAAATACAGACTAAAAAACTAGTTATGTTAAGCCCCTTATTTTATCCAAAACCATTGAACTCAACTTTTGTACATGAGTGTTCACGTCACTAAGACATCAAAATTGATATGAAAATTTGCAAAATTTATTATTTTTAATTAAAATTAGTTTAAATGGTTATTTGCCTAAACGAAATGTGTTTTTTAGCGTAGATTTCATGAGGAATTGAAATATTTACTCAGATTTTTTCCGTCACGTGCAGATTTTTAGCAAACCGTGATTTAAAGTTTCCTGCTTTTGCACCATTTTCCGTTTCGGTAGTTTTTTAAGCAACACATTTAAGCGCTACATTAATATATTCATTTTGATTAATGCAGTTTTTTTTTGCGGAATTTATATATGCAATTAGGTTTTTTCTAACACGTCACAATTTTGCGCAAAAGGCACATAAGTTTCAAAGTTTCGTAGAAAAGCCGTCTGTTGCAAGTAAATTAGGCCTAAGCTGAATTAATTTAATATGCTCAACTAGGTAAATTATGCCAGTTGATGCAGTTTTTTCTCCCGAATCCAAATATGCAATTAGATTTTTCCAGCTCGTCACATGCAAAAAGCATATAAGTGTCAAATTATCGTAGAGAAGCCGTATTTTGCAAGTAAATTAGGCCTAAGCTAAATTAATTTAATATGCTCAACTAAACTGAACATTCTGGTCAATACAGTTTTTTCGGCTGAATTCAAATATTTAATTAGATTTTTTGCAGCATGTAACAAGGTAAATTATGCCAGTTGATGCAGTTTTTTCTCCCGAATCCAAATATGCAATTAGATTTTTCCAGCTCGTCACATGCAAAAAGCATATAAGTGTCAAATTATCGTAGAGAAGCCGTATTTTGCAAGTAAATTAGGCCTAAACTAAATTAATTTAATATGCTCAACTAAACTGAACATGCTGGTCAATACAGTTTTTTCTGCTGAATTCAAATATGTAATTAGATTTTTTGCAGCAAGTACAATTTTGCGCAAAAAGCGTATACCTTTCAAAATATCGTAAAAAACCGTTTTTTTAAGTAAATTACGCCTAAGCTAATTTTATATAATATGCTCAGTTAGGTCAAACATGCTGGTTGATGCAGTTTTTTCTGCTGAATTCAAATATGTAATCAGATTTTTTGCAGCACAGCAATTTTGCGCAAAAAGGCCTAATTTACTTGTAAAAGACGGCTTTTTACGATATTTTGAAACGTATACGCTTTTTGCGCAAAATTGTTACGTGCTGCAAAAAACCTAATTACATATTTGAATTCAGCAGAAAAAACTGTATTGACCAGCATGTTCAGTTTAGTTGAGCATATTAAATTAATTTAGTATAGGCCTAATTTACTTGCAAAAGACGGCTTTTTACGAAATTTTGAAACGTATACGCTTTTTGCGCAAAATTGTTACGTGCTGCAAAAAATCTGATTACATATTTGAATTTGGCAGAAAAAACTGTATTGACCAGCATGTTCAGTCTAGTTGAGCATATTAAATTAATTCAGCTTAGGCCTAATTTACTTGCAACAGACGGCTTTTCTACGAAACTTTGAAACTTATGTGCCTTTTGCGCAAAATTGTGACGTGTTAGAAAAAACCTAATTGCATATTTAAATTCCGCAAAAAAAAACTGCATTAATCAAAATTAATATATTAATGTAGCGCTTAAATGTGTTGCTTAAAAAACTACCGAAGCGGAAAATGGTGCAAAAGCAGGAAACTTTAAATCACGGTTTGCTAAAAATCTGCACGTGACGGAAAAAATCTGAGTAAATATTTCAATTTCTCATGAAAATCTACGCTAAAAAACACATTTCCTTTATACAAATAACCATTTAAACTAATTTTAATTAAAAATAATAAATTTTGCAAATTTTCATATCAATTTTGATGTTTTAGTGATGTGAACAGTCATGTAGAAAAGTTGAGTTCATTGATTTTGGATAAAATAAGGGGCTTAAAAAAACTGATCTTACGTCTATATTTTAAATGTTTTCATATTTTTTATTTTATGTAATCATAGTTTAAGGTTGAAGCTATAAATTGATTTGATGGTTATGTAAAAATCTGCCAGTATAACAAAAATAGAGCCTTTCCAAAATGACGAATTTAGCGCATATTTGGTTTATAAACGACTTTTGCGCAAAATTGTGACGTGATGGAAAAATTCTGAAAGCAGATTTGGAGAAAAAACTCTATAAGGTCCAACTTTTCATTTTCCAGAGCAAAAAGTTGAGCCTATTTTGTAGAGTTGTGTTATTAGAGCAATATTTTACTATTTTTCTGGTCGAGCATGCACTGAAAAAAGGTCTGTTTCGGGCAAACATATCAATATATAAGTACAAAACAACCAATTTTCTAAAAAATTTCATACTAGTTTTATATTTGCTGAAACCAGAAATCTGGTACGGGCAACAGGATAAATTATTGTCCTACCAGATTCTTAAAATCTTAGAAGTTTCTGGTAATAGCAAGTTGCGTTCTTGCCCCAGAAAAATAGTTGGTCCGCATTGCACCTAATTTTATTTTGCATCGAAAAGAAATTATAATACTTTTGACTTGCATAATTTTTAAAAAATATTGTTTTTGAAATAAAAGATTTCAAAAAGTTTGATACATTTTTTTATCAAACCCATTCAGAAACATTGTGCACTTAAGGAACAAAAACGAATACAAAATAAAAATACTAATATCTACTTACTCACAAATTATATGTGGTAATCAACAAAACAATTTTTAGAATGTCCTCGAACTCAAAAGCACATTTTTGAACAAAAACCATCACACTAACAAAAATTCGACACCAGCTAAGAAAAGTGCGTTTAAATATTTACCGGCAATATAAAATAGTTCCATCTATCAATATAACTCCAACTTGAAGGCCAGTTTCCCCAAGTGAAAACTAGATGCAGATAAAGTTTGTATTTTGATTATCAGGGGTCTTAATGCGTAGTGTTTCGAAATGGAAAAACGGTGCAATATAGGCTTAATTATTAATTTGGTTGTCTTAACCAACATTGAAAAAATTGGTTGTTTAAAAAAATGTGCGGCTGCGGTGTCTGATGATCAGCAGATCCAAAATTGGCAAAGTCTTTATGTAAAACAGTCAAAGCCAACACCAACGGCGGCGAAGTGTAAAACGAAAGAAGCAGCACTGGCAATACTCACTATGCAAAGCAAAGATGAAAAACTGCCTACGATACATATATATACAGCAAAATATTCCTTTTGATATTTGCAATATAGGAAAAATATTTCTTTTAAATCATTAATATGTTTGGTGAAATAATTATTCTTACAAAACTAAGATCTGGTCAAAACCTACGAGGGACGGTCAGTAATTAAGTAAACATTCTAGATGGTCATAACTCAAGTTGGTTACGGTTTTAATTGTAATCTGTTATTGTTTGGTCATTATCCACTATTTAAAAAAGGACGACTTTAAAGTGCGGTACAAAAGTCACCCCCTCCCTTTTAAATTTGGATGAGTTGAGATCTTTTGGCATATATCGTCGCCTTTCTTACAAAGGAGCTTATCTCAAAAAATTGCTAAACTGAGTTAGGCCCTTGGGTGGCATCAAAACAGTAACCTGCAGCTACCCTGTTTAATAATATCAAAAATCACAAAAATTAAGATAAGCCCCTTTGCAAGGGAAGTGACGATATTTTATATTTTTAGATTTTAATTGTAGTCAGGGGGCATGCCAGGACATAGGAAAGATTTTCTTTAAATAGGAAAGGGAGTCGTGTGACATTTTAAAGCAAATAAAATTCTCTATTCAACAATATTTTTTTTTATTTGCGATTTTCTTTATTTAAAATGTGTTTAAAAGTATAATTTACATTTTTCATTATGAAATCAAATCAAATAAAAAAATGTCCAAAAAGCCAAAAATATCAAATTAACTTTTTAACTCCCCTTTTGCAGAATAAATTGTGTATAACTGTATAAATAGCCTAAGCTAAATGAAATAAATGTGTTTGACTTGGTAAGGGAACGTTCAAGTATTACGTAACGCGCCTAGGGGGGGTCATTTTGGAGTGTTACCCTCATGTTAAAGGTATAGGAAATTACAGGGCGGGGTGGGGGCCCAAAATGACCAAAATTTGCATTTGCATTTGCAAAAGTCCAAACAAATTTTAGGGTACAACATTTCACCACCTTTTTGGGGCTCTAGCACCTAAAGAAGCCGGATGCAGAACCTGAACATTTTAAAATAGCTTAATTTGAATGTACTTTATATAAGATACACTTGCGATAAATTATTGAAATGAAAATGGTCATCAGTTCTTAGACTATAAGAACAAAATCATTGCGACCTGTATATTTTATTAAAAGTGAATACGAAGAGTTATGTGTAAAAAAGACCGCAGAAGTTCCCATTGTTATCACCTTGTAAATGTAAAAAACATTCTGCCTTCATTCATCCCCTAAAAAGTTGACATAAGTGCTTTCCACATCACTTTCCAGACAGAATGGGGGATTTCTAATGGCGTTCTATTTGGAATAAAAACTAAAAGCTGATCTGTAGCCTAAGGCTAAATACGTAGGGTTTTCCGGAAAATTTCTCACATGAAATCATTTAAATTGAGGTTCACCAACACAATTGATGTCAGTATGGGGTTTTCCTTTCCGAGAGGGAGAAAGAGAGTTTATAGGATTAGCAATAGTTGACCAGTTTTTCGTACCTAAATGGTATTATTGGGCCTTAGACTTCAGCAATCCGAGGTAATGTTGGTATTAGTCCAGAAGCATTTTTCTTCGAATGTTACAGTGTATCATTGTAACACACAGAAAAAATAAATCATACTTATATATTATAACATTTGATGCAAAATTTCCACAAAATCAAGGGGATAAGGGAATAATTTTTTTTAAGGGTCGAATATTAAAAATTCCGGAAACGCGTACATTTATATTCGATAGGCCAAATATCGAGAATCTAAATTAAGACGCATCTTAGGTACGCACGCTTTTCAAAAAAAGTTAATAATTTTACATAGTGTACCACTTACGACTTTTTTTTATTTATTTTTTTTAAACAAAAATGTATTTTTTGTTAAAACGAAAAATTTAGAAAAAAGATCTTTCTAAAAAAAATGTATTTTTT
>OY294046.1:40374467-40636114 GCA_958510825.1 Brachypterus glaber
CCCTCAGGGGTAAAATTAGGAAAAAAATATTATCAGATTCATATTCTTCGACCTCAAAAACCCCTACATATCAATTGTGACGAAAAATTTGAAAATATTTAAAAATATTTACCCCCTCATCCCTGCGGGAGTAGAGTTAGAAATTTTATATTATCAGATTCAATTTCAGCAACCTTAAAACCCCCTATTTTCAATTTTCAAATATTTGTAAAAAGTATTTTTCCCCATTTGCCCTTGCCGCACCCCAATGTTCACCAAAAACAATTCCGAGCCAGAACTTTTGGTAAAATACCTGTATGCCAAATTTCAAGTCTCTAGCTTAAAGCGTTTTTAATTTATCTTGCTTACAAGATTTCCCGGACAGAACGATCGACCGATCGACCGACCGACATTTTTTTTTTTGCTTGAAATTGATATTATTTATTTAAAACGTCACAAAAGGCAAAAATAAGCAAAAAAAAAAGTTTTTGCACGAATACAAGGCTTTCCGAAATTTTGAAAATTTTCAAAATGGGAAAAAAAAATACAAAACTAAATTACAAAATATGGAATTTAACACATACGGTGATTTATAATAGGTACTTAATCAGTCTAATATGGTATGAAAACATTTAAATGTCACATGGGTCTATAAACTATAAACAAATAATTAAATAGCTCCTAGCTCAGTAAAGTGCGGACCATGCATACCCTCAAAAGTGTGTTTTAATATTTTTTTTTTGAAAAATTGTCAGAGATCGTTCTGTAGCTTGTGGCATGAACGGGCACGGTTTATCTAAATTTTCTTGAAAAACTTGATTGCAATGCAGCACTAGCACTGTGCACAGTGTGCAGTTACCATAAATATTCCAAAGCTATAATTTTATGCAAAAAGTAAGCCAAATTCGTATTTTGCTTTCCCATTTTGATTTTTTTTTTTTATTTTGAGAAAGCCTTGTATTCGTGCAAAAAGTTTCAGTTGTTTTTTGGGTGTTTTTGCGTTTTATGACATTTTATGTCTATGTATAAATCTTTTTCGAGCAAAAAAAAATTGTCTCTCGATCGGTTGGTTGGTCTGTCCGGGAAATCTTGTAACCACGATAACTTAAGAACAATTTAAGCTAGAGATTTGAAATTTGGCATACAGGTATGTTACCAAAAGTTCTCACTCGGGATTGTTTTTGGTAAACATTGGTGTGCGGCAAGGGGGCAAATAGGGAAAAATACATTTTTCTTTACAAAAAATTGAAAATTGATTTTAGTATTTTCGTCAAAATTGGTATATAGGGGTTTTTCTGGTCTACGAATCTGAATCTGAGAATAAATTTTTTCTCATTTTGCTCCCTGAGAGGCGGGGGGTAGTTTTCGTGAAAATTGTTATTGGGGTTTTTTAGGTTGCTGAAAAGGAATCTGATAATAAAATGCCATTTCACCCGAGGAGGTGAAAAATAGGAAAGCTCTTTTACTGGGCAGTGTACTGTAATATAATGTATTGTAATGTAATGTAATTTTTAATATGAAAGTGTCATGAAGTGAAAATTTTTGAAATCTCTCTCTCTCTCTCTCTCTCTCTCTCTCTCTCTCTCTCTCTCTCTCTCTCTCTCTCTCTCTTGCATGATCGCCTGGTTGTATGTGGTCTAACAGTTTTGTAAAATTTGTGGGTTTTTGTCTCTTTGGCACCATATCGAAGATTTCAAAAAGTTATAACCCCTATATTGAGATTGGTGTCGCAGTATTGTATAATTCAGTAAAAATGGAACCTATATTTTTTGTCTGGGCTATCCTTTTGAGAATTCTTAGAGACATGCCATATCAAAAGTTATGAATGCATTAGAGCCTTTGGGGACGTGTTCGAATCTACTCCATTTAAACCAATACACGGTGGACTCACTGACCTGGTTTCATTGCCAAAAGTTAGCAAAATTGATGCAGTTTCAAAAAATTAGGAAATGTAGATAATGTTTAAATTATGTTTTGTCCTACAGAAGGTTAAAATCCATTTTTTTTGCGGACAGATATTGCTTCTTTTTTCGGCTAGATGAAAATACGAAAATTATAAATAGAATGCGCAAAATGAAAAAAAAAACATATTTTTCAGTATTTTGAGTCATTTAATTAAATTTTATTAAACAATAACTTAGATAATGGAATATTTTAATAATTAATAATACTGTACCTCTTTAATAGTAATTATATATCAAGGTAGAAAAGACATTTTTTATATTAAATCCCAAGCTGCGTAGCAGCGAGGAATTTAAGAGTACGAGGCTATAATAGTCTTCTCTACCGTGGTTTGTATATTATTTTTTTCACTACTACCGCATTTATTCTTATTATTTAACATTTTTATATCAATAATAAACTAAAATGTTTGCTGGATCCTAATTAACCACGCAAAAAAGAAGTATCCTTTCAAATCGCCATTTCTGAAAACAAATGAATAAATTGATTTATTAACTAAAAGTTGACAGTTCTAGTGGGTGGCATTTTGGTATTTTTTTAAATGTGCTTATTTACTGAATAATATGTTATACCTAGATTTAACCGTACAAGTAATAAATCTATTAAATTTTATTTTATTTATTTAATTAATCTAGCATTTTAACTGGTTGCCAATAATTGGAATAGGACTTTTACTAAAGAAGCTAATTATTGGCACCTGTGCCAATAATTAGAATTTATTTTAATTTTGTAAACCAATGGTCGTCACCGTCGAAATTAAATAAATATGTAAAGAAAAATAAAGTTTTTAAGGCTAATTAATAAGTAGAAGGCTTACACTTACTACAGATATCGAGAAAAAAATATTAAGTCTATCAATAACGTCTTTTACTAACCTTCTATTTAAAGCACTCCCTTAGCACAAACCTTAAAAATTCACACGAAACTGCTATGAGCCTACTGTCCAGGGGGGTAAAAATATGTTTTTCGCATTTAAAGTATAATATTTAGCAATATTGCTACTTCGTAAAAAATAGTTAGATTAAGGTGCCAATGGAGATTCTTTTTATATAAACAAAGATATCACTCCAGTGCCAATAATTAGCGGACTGCCAACGATTGGGGGTTTTACCCTATTCTATTATAATTAATTCATTTATAATATTTGCCATGCTCATTTTTTATTCAATGGCAAAATATTGTTGCATATTGTCCATTAAAATCTATAAGCGATGTCTTTGCAGTTCAAGGAAAATCAAGTAGCAGATATCAGTTGTTTATAAAATTTACTCTTACTAGGAGAGAAAATATTATTATTGCTATTGGTGAAGAAAATTGGTTTCACAGTCTGAAAATATGATAAATAATGATATGTTATAAAGCTAGTAGTGAAAAAACATTTTTAATACCTTATAAGATTACTTATATTATTTGATAACAACCTCTCATTATTTTCTTGACATATTTGCCAAATGCTCATTGGATCAAATAAGCTAATACCTAACTTTTTTATACTATTTTTTCATGTAGGATAAAGAAGAATATGTTATCTATGACGGAAAAGTGGTTTTCTGGGTCTCGAGAAGTGGCCTGGCTCGACAGGTCTCGCCTGTCCATACCTTCTCTTGACCCAAAAAAAAAAACAATCACTTTGTCGTCTAGGATTAAAATATACCTAATATTCTTTTTTTACTAATTTTCTCATTTCCCTAAAAATCTCCACCTCAAAACCTTTGTTATTTTTGAGCAGTATTCCATTCCAAGCCTACGTATCTTCCTTTTATCTTCCAGCTCGCACTTCAAAAAACTTAAGTTAGCTTTCATATCATAGTATCTATTCCACCTTTTAATGTTTTCTTCTAAGTATACTAATGCCTTTTCCATATTATAAACCTTTTTCCATTTCTCTTCGGTGTGCTTTCTTATGTGACTATCTATATTTGATCATTTTATTTTTAAACTGGTAAAGATAAAGCAACTGCTTTAAACAGATAATGCCACTAAAAAAGGTCATTAGGTCTCCACTTTACCAAATAAAATATCCAATTTTCCCAACTAAAATGACTAATTTTCCCAGTTGCCCCACATTGTCATGGCCATGCATGGGGCACAACCACAACCTATAACGTCATGGTGACATCCCTGGATTAGAATACATATATTTTTTGAAAAAAGTCAAAATCTTTATGTATTTATTTATGTTTTTCAACAAGTAATTTAGTTGTTTTTATACCAGATGAATTTTATAAATCTAAAAACCCCAAATTCGAATTTACGTAACGGTACACTTATATACACAAAAAGCGGGAATTGACATTTTTCATTTTGTAAATTTCATATGTTGTCACTGACAACCATAAACTGATATTTGACAACGAAGACGTGTCTCCCAGCCCAATGTGCAAAAGGGCGAAACCAGAATATCACCCTACATACATTACATCAGCTTTACAAATTGTCCAAAGATAAAGATACTAGACCAATAAAAAAAAGATCCGCAAATATCCACTGCATTGGAATATAAATTTCTTTCTTTTTTTCTGTTTAATGGCTGCGCATCTATAAGAACTACGAATTAAATTATCAGACATTATTGGAGTGACTGATTAATACAAAAAGTGTTTTTTATTTGATTGTATCCAAAAGAGCCACTTCTTGTATAAATAAGAAGGATTATGTTTTACGGCGAGTTTTAGGCTAAATGAGTACAATATGTCTTTGTTTAAAAAAGTGCATAATGATAAAAAGAAATGATGAAAAACTGTTTACCAAGTTTATTTGTTAATAATAAACAAAATAAATATTTGATAAAACATCGTTAAAAAATTTGCGTGACAACTACGCAGCATTCGTCGTGATGGGCTAAATGTGACTCTTTATAACCTTAAAAAGTCATATTTTTTGTTTATCATAATATAATTTAGTATGTATAATAATAATACTGTAGAAAATTAATTAAATGTGTTTATTTAAAGCTACAGCTTAAAAGTGTAACTAAAATCTAGTTTTTTATTTAACACGTTGAAAGCCATAAATTAATTACTAGTCTGGGGTCATACTGTCCCATGGGACTGCAGGCTTTGGGGCTGCTTGGTTTTTTGTCCTTGTATCACAAACTACTATTATAAAAAATGTCATCATAGTTTATCAGTTCCTAGTTTAAGGTAGTCTATCCCATGAACGTAGAGTCTATCTTCATCCAATCCTTTAATTTTCCTAAAGTTTCTACACCCATCATCCTTTGTTATTTATGAGCAGTATTCCATTCTATGACTGTCCCCATTCCTTCTGACTTTCAACTTGCTATCTTTAACAATCTCCTATAGCCTACCTTTCATAGGGATTATATTTTTTTCTGATATTTGTTTTTTTGATCTATATACTTTTAAATATCAACTCAGCATTTTGTTTATTTTTAAATATAATTTAATTTAGTTGCAGTACATTAAAATTTATGTTTATAAAATATAACAAATGGTCATAATTAATAAATAATCGACAATAAACTAGTCGAATGCTATGACATGAACAATATTAGGTAATTAATTTTATATGGTAAATATATATTATAATAAATAATTTCCTAGTTTTAAGTAGGAATCAATATTTGAAGCCTTGAGGATCAAATGCCTTTCATTAAGATTTTTTTTTAAGAAACACAAAAAGGTGTGAACCAAAATATTATAATACAAGTTTTGAGTGCCAAAAGGCCAGTTGAAAACGAATTTCATATACTATGTTATTTACGTACTAGAGCCCAAAGCTTCAAAACGGTATTTATTGAATTTCTTAAAACCTTCTAAGAATGTTCTTCGTAAAACGGTGCATGTTCTTACAATCATACAACATTCCCAATATTTCTCTTAAGAATATTCTTAGAACTGTTTTGTGCTATGCGAAAATCCTATATATCATCATGTCCTGGGATATTAGTCGTATATCCCAAGGATTTCCCGAAATGTATGTCTGAGGATATACTGCCCGTATATCCCAAGGATATACGGTATGTCCTTCGTACATCCCAGGGACGTCCCAAGGGTATGTCTCGTGGATGTACTTTAGAAGGTCCCTGGGATATCCTACGATGGCTTTTTCTTCACTATTTTAAATTTACCCCGTTTTTCGTGACTTTAATGTTATAAGTTATTATTAAATAATATTATAAATATTAAAAATATAAATATTATTTATATTGTTTTTTCCTCTGTTGGATATTCGTGAGTATTACCCCTCCCTGAGGAGAAAAGGAAATATTTTTCGTAGATAAGTAAGTTACTAATTATGTACAAATGACCCCGACAAAAGTGGCTATCAGGAATTATTACATTTATTTTTGTTAAAATATTACCTTAAATTTGAATAACTTGCACCTAGGTACAAGCTGCTAATAGCAATACTATACCGACTTTTGTCGGGGACAGGTGTACATAATTAGTAGCTATCTTTAGGACAGACATACAGTATATCCTCAGGACATACCTTCGGGATGTCCTTGGGATATACGGTTCGGAAGTAGCTCGGCATCCCGTTTAGTAACAAAGCATATCCTGAGGATGTCCTACGGATATCTATAGACGAAATTGTATATCCTGGGGATGTCGAAAATCCCAAAACGGATATTCTGAGGATGTCCATTGTATAAACCTGTGCTATCTGGGATTCAACGGATAATATGTGTAGATTGTTTAGACAGGGTTTGAACAAGAGGCCCCATTTTAAAATTATTTATTACCATACGAAATCAATGAGTATATTCAGTAATTATGTTTTATGATAAATTTAATTATGCATTCTAGCTAAACCATTCATCCATATTAAACGTATTTTGTTAAATTAAATAATAAGATTTAATTGAATAGTATTGTTTAAGTATATTTCTAGAATTATTTGAGAGAAAGGGACTAAATAGAGGTGAATCTTTTATTTTAGATATCAAAATTGAACAACAGACCTTAAAATATTTTTACATTTTTAATGATTGTGTATATCTATTAGGGTGGGTCAAAAAAACCGACTATTTTTTTTACTTTATACTCTGAAAAATCGGTTGCTAGACACCTCTAGAAAATTCTCACCAAATATGAGCTCTTAATTCTGATAAAAAGGTTCTCCGCTTTACAATTTTCCATTTTTTCCTCAGTATTAGAAACAAAAATTCATATCTCGTTGACAACTGTTCGTTAAAAAGTAGCTCTCCTTATATTCTTGTACGAAATCGAACGCTCTACAAAAAGGTCTCTTACAATTTTTTCGTAAACCTCACCGTTTAAAAGATATCAAGGGTTAAAGTTTGATTAGAGACATTTCTGTTTTGCTTTTGAATTTTATAACTCGCTTACAAAAAAATTTTATGAATTGCACAATTCATAGTTTTATAGGAAATTAACTGCTCTACAAAAATGGTCTCTTATGATTTGTCGATTAAATTAAGAGTTTAAAAGATATTCATCTTCAAACTTCAATGCATACTAATTTTAATAGTTTTTGATGAATAATTCGAAAAATTTCAATTTAATTTATGAGTTTCACGAAAATTTATACAAATTTGAGTTTCTATCTTAAGAGTAACTCTTATAGAAGTTTCCCTTTTCCTACAAGAATATGAGGAGAGATACTTTTTAACGAACAGCTGTCAAAGAGATATGAATTTTTGTTTCTAATACCGAGGAAAAAATGGAAAATTGTAAAGCGGAGAACCTTTTTATGAAAATTAAGAGCTCATATTTGGTGAAAATTTTCTATGTGTATAAAGTACAAAAAAAAAAATAGTCGTTTTTTTTATCCACCCTAATATCTATACAAGTTGATCAGTAAATGGCATGCCAGAATTAAGGAAATAATTTTATTTATTAATTAATTTATTTATTTTGTCCGTCTAGGCAGGCCTTTAGATAGATTCAAAAAAGTAAATTAACATAAACTAGTAAACACGCAAAACCTCGTCGCTTTAGCCTAAAAGAATACCGGAGTTTAACTAAAAACCTTATTTTTAGTAAAATTTTAAAGCGTCGTATCTCTTTATAGTAACGTTTTTTCATATTTTTGATTGTAGAATCACCTCCTAAATGACATGCCAGTTATTGATCACCTTGTACATATCTTGTTAGTAAAACTCATATTTCAAGCTCGAGATTATACCTGACTTCGGCCTTGCAGTAATCATTAAATATTTTTCATATTTTCCTGGTTTATACTTTTATATATAAAATATATTATATGTTATCCTGTTTTTTTTCTGATCTTCTTTGCGTTATATTTAAATGCAATGTGTATTTTATCTTTATAAAATAGACATTATCTTTAAATTAAAATTCGTTTTTTCTTGGTGATTTATTTGTCATTTCAAATTTGCATATTTAATAGTATGATTAATATACATATGTAATATTAAAACGAGCAAAATACATCATTTGGTAACCTAATTTAATCAAAAATAAAAAAGGTGATTTTGAAAACAGCAAATAAATCAAGTTTTCAGAAGAAAATGCAGTACACAGTACTATCCACAGTACGTTTTTTATGTATTTTTAACTAAGAAAAAATATTTTATTGAAAAAATGCCAAAAAAGCTACAAACAAAAAAGTTTAGGTCGAAAAAGAGGCAAACCCCTCCCATTTTGCACGCCTCTTTATTGGTAAGGCATGTATAAACATCCTAAGTAATTTTGTTTGGTAGCTTTAACCAGAGGCGTGAAAAATTAGGGGTTTTGCCTCTTTTTTTATCCAAACTTTTTTGTTTGTAGCTTTTTTTAACGTTGAAAAAATAAAATATGTTTCTTTAGTAAAATACATAAAAGGGTACTCTTTAGGTAACAACACAGGGCCATCGGTTTTTGAAAATGCAGTTTAAACATCTTTCACGTTCCGAGTATCAAAAATATAAACTAAAAAATACGCCAATCAAAAATTTAATGCTACAGAATGCTTCTATTTCAAAAACTATAACATAAAGTCTTTATTCACAAATGGCCACAAATGTAAGAGACCTTAAAGAAGATTCTATAAAAAAATAAAAACACTTAAAGTATGCAACCCGTTTTACTCTTTATTTTAATGTCATATGTAAAAAAAAGTTATTTAAATAGTTTTTCACTAATGTGCTATACAAGGATAAGTCTTCAATGCAAAAGAATGATTAACACCTACAAAATATCCAAAAACAGACATCTAGACGTTTTTCGGTATAACTCAAAAGTTCTTCCATTGATTTATTTTTAATTTTTAGTTTGTTTTACACGTATTCAATCAATAATTGACATTAATTTTGGATAGAAGTGAACATTTTATAAAAACTCGTTTTGGACCCGCCCTGACATGTTTATGAAATGTGGCAGTTACTCATTATCATTTTTTTTAAGTTATCTCCAAAAAAAATCGGATGAGGTGCTATGTAGACCCCAAATTCGGATTTAGGGTCTTAAAATACATAGGAATGCAATGGTCTCCGAAAAAATTGCTGACCTTTTATTGTGTGGCTGTGTTGTTTTTTTTTTGCGGTGGCAACGTCGGTGCAACTTATCTATGGGTACAATAATTAGATCATATATACATAGATGCGCTTTGAGTTCACGTCAAACCGAAATGATTTCATTGCTATATCCAGGTAGATTTCACCTTCCCGCTTCTGGTCACCACCCACCGCTATAGTGGTTTGTTTACAAATATGTTATACTTCACCTCCTCACGGTACTCTTGAATGATCAATAGGTTGAACTAACGTGGCAAAAAAATCTGACCATGGAACATGGTAGTAGAAGGTTCACTTGTTATAGAATCACCGACAGCCAAATCCCAAAAACTTTTTTTTGGAAAATAATGTTAAATAACCATCTGCAGAGTTCATGGTCAATACAAACTTAAAGTGTAAATTGCATGATTTTGGTAGTAATTCTCGTGCTGATTCCGAATATGTTTTAAGTTACTCTCTATCTTTTTCCATTTTTGAGAGATAAGCGTATAAAAATCACAAAAATTATTTTTTCGCATGTTTTAATGTAGCCTAGACATTTTGCTATAAGACAATAAAATAACTTTCTTAGCCTAAATTATTGTCCGATTCTCGTTCTGTATTATTATAAAGGAACATCTCGTCTAACATTTTTGTGAAAATTTTTAAAATTTTATTATAAACGTGTTTAAATTAAAAAATTAATTATTTTGTTACATAGTGTTCATAATATATCTTTCACTTTGAAAAGTAATTGTCAGATGTGTACATAGACGTTCCTAAAGTTATTTTCTATATTTTGCCCAGACAAAAACATTTATTATTATAGACTTCACAGTGTGAAGTATTGAACGATGGTTTTTAAATTAAATTAAAAACTCATCAACAATTTACCTCAGATCAAAAGTTTTTTACAATATACACGTTTTTTTATCAAATTCTGAACTACCTTCTTTCATTTTCTGTATAAAAAATAAGTAAAAATTAAAGGAATTAGATTTATATGCTTATGAATTTAAAATTTTTATAAGAGCTGCAGCCTGCACTTTCAGCTGCCTTATCTGCATTTTCTTTTAATAGTGATGTTAACACTTGATCTTGCTGTTTTTCTGGCAAACTTTTAACCATTTGGATTGCATTTTCCCGTGCAGTATATATTGTGCAAGTATGATTTTTCCCCTTGCCTATGTTTTGCAGACAAGTTTTACATATTACTGATTTATTTGACTTTATATTATGGTAAATGGTTGCCGGTTTTCCCTGTTTTTTAGCCGTTATGCATATTAAACAGCCACAGTTAATACGTAAAATTTTTACATCTTCGTTAAAAAAATCTGGCATTACAGGTATGGTTCTCTTGTAAACATGTTTTTCAAAATCATTTAGGAAATGACGACAAGAAACACAAATTGATACTGGGAACCTCCAATTGTTAACATCATAGTGTTCATTAATATGTATTTTCATAAGGTCTTCCAATTTTTTAGTTATCCTAAAATGGACTTCTTTACATTTTTTAAATGAAATTTTCACGCCGCAGGCAGCACAAACTTTTTTTCTATTATTTTCGTGGTCGCTCATTATCTAAGATAAATTTAAAAGTTATCAGTATAGAAGCAATTATTTATTTTATATAACCGTAATATAAATTCTTTTTGGCAAAATATCACTTTTAAATCAAATATATAATTATTAAGTTCAAAATACTTACATATATGTAAATAATACTGAAGGTAAAAAATAAAAGCCTTCATCAAAATTCAACATTTATTGTTATAACATTATTTCTGACAAATAAGTCAATTTATAACAAGCTAGTAATAGGTAGGTTAATAGTATTATTAACATTCTCAAGTATTCGGTAAAAATTATTAACGCGCCTCTGTGTTGGACAAATCCATCAAATCTGAAACATATGTAATGACACTGATTAACAAAAAAAAGTATTTTAATAAAAACGCGATTTCAAGGGTGTTTAAATATGTATTTAGATTTACCAAAAGAAAAAAAAATCCAAGATATTCCTTTGGAACTATACAGAACGAGAATCGGACTACAATTTAAGCCAAGAAAGTTATTTTATCGTCTTATAACAAAATGTCTAGGCTACATTAAAACATGCGAAAAAAGATTTTTTGTGATTTTTATAAGCTTTTTTCTCAAAAATGGAAAAAGATAGAGAGTAACTTAAAACATATTCGAAATCAGCAAGAGAAATACTACCAAAATCAAGCAACATAATGTACACTTTAAGTTTGTATTGACCATGAACTCTGCAGACGGTTATTTAACATTATTTTCCAAAAACAAGTTTTTGGGATTTGGCTGTCGATGGTTCTATAACAAGTGAACCTTCTACTACCATGTTCCATGGTCAGATTTTTTTGCCACGTTAGTTCAACCCATTGATCATTCAAGAGTACCGTGTCCTCGCAACCTCACCGCTATAGTGGTTTGTTTACAGTTGTCTTTGTATATGTTCTACATAAAACAAATCAACATTAATGCGATATCTATGTATATATGATCTAATGTACAATATTATGTTTCCATTGAAATAAATTTGGTTATACCGTCACGACTTTTTTAATTTTATACCGTAGGATGTAAATATGTAAATAATAATTTTTACTCTTTGATCTGGAAAGACCAATACATCTATGTTTTATTTGATTAATCTCTATAGTGACATTAGCTCTTTGATGTTTTTTTAATTAATTTTTTCATTAGATTTGCGATTACTGAAGTCAAAGGCAAATATAAAAGTCAATACGGTCGGATTAAATTTGCAAGTCCTCTCCGAATCAACTGTACAATAAATTAAGAATGCTTTGATATAAAGACTTAAAATTTAGACGAGTTTGTTCAAATTTATTTATAAAAATAGACAACACCGGACCACAAAAAAAAAAGTCAACTACTTTTAAACATCTGATCAGGACTATATTTTTCTTATATATTTTTGGGCGCTGAAAACGAATTTGACATTAACAAAGTACCTCGCTCCCTTCTTATGTAAAAGTGGTTTTAGTTAGATTTGGCTAAATTTTTTCTACATGGAAAAAAATCAAATCTATATTCAAGAATAATCACATACTTAAAATTTTAAACTTTTCCATTATATATTAGTATAACAAATATTTTAAGCCAATATACTCTTATACTTGTTTTTCAAACATAATTATAGTTACTTTAAGTAATTTTTTATTTAAAAAAGGAATAAATTATCTTATGTTTAAGAAGAAGATACACTGTTAAAAAGTGAATGAATTCTTTAGCGAAAAAGAAGCTATTATTTAATCAAGTATAAATACTTTCATATGATTTTATTATTATTTATTTATTTATTTATTATTATTTATTTATTTATTATTATTTATTTAGTTCATTTATACTTAAAGTCAGTGTATTAAGACTTTAAATTTTAAGAATAGTATACTTAAAGACTTTAAGTATACTTAGTATACTATTCTCGGCGCGAGAATAACACCACATTTCCACGAATTACTATTCTCAAGGTAATATTATGTGACTTTTTGTAGAAGTTATTTGGTACATGCTTGTGTAATTTTTCAATTTTAGTGCACTTGACAGCACTTTGCTAAAGGTGGCGTCACATGTTATTTTCTACCACTAACAAAACTTTTAAAATGAATAAAGTCGTTCTTGGAGTACTGTCGTTATACCGATATACTACTAGTAACTTACTATTCAGCTAATTCGATACACATTATCGGATTGGTATGGATCAAGATAGCTGGAGGCTTTAGCCTAGAATAACTAGTTCCTTCAGTCATCTTGGGGAAAATTCCCACTGGGAACATCCCCACTTCCGGTTTCCTCCATTCCGGTTTTCTTACTTCCGGTGTCCTCACGTTGTTGAAAATGAATTTATGTGGGGGTGCATGTCTAGGGGGATCGATTTTTTCGTAATTTTTTGGGGCACGTGAAGAATTTTTATAATTGATGCAATAATTTGCTAATATTCAAATAAGTATAAGTTTTACTCAGAACAAGATTGTATCTAGAATTGTTTATAGTAAATTTTATATAAATACTAACACAAATGTGCGGTTTATAAAAATAAAAAAAAAACATTTTGAAATATTTTATTTATTTTTTGGAGGGAATACAATAAATTAATTTATTATGAAAAAAAAAATAAAAAGAAAAATAAAAAAAAACTTTTTCTTCTTGCTTTAAAACATTAAAATAAAATTAAATAAACATTAAATAATTCGAAATATTTTGTTCTGCTTTAAATAACTCCCCGTTATATCTCCTTTACTGGATTAAATCTAAAACTTTTTTTATTTTTAGAAATCTCACATGTGTTAGTGTTGTCTATAAAAATCCAGGCCATATCTTTAGATATGGCTGAGCCAGGGACGAGCACAAGATTTTTCAATTAAGAGTTTTTGTCAAGTAAAAAGGGTGTAGCCAGACTTTTTGCAATATTGGTAAACAGGTTTGGTGCCGCAGTCAATTTTGATTAGAATTTTCAAGGTCGCGCATTTTTACGTCGAAATTTGAAAAACAATTTAATAAAATTTATAAATTAAAATTGTAATGCCACATTACTGGTAACCAAGTTTAGAGCCGCAGGCGAAAATTTTTATAGTTTACAGTTTTCAGGACAAACAACTGAATAATAATAATTTTTGTAAAACTTAAAATAAGTAGGTGTAGGTATTATGCTAAGCGCCCCAGGTGAAATATTTTAGAAATCTTAAGTTTTCGCATTTCCCAAACACCTCAAAAGTTGACATATAAATAATTTTATAAAATCTAAAATTGTAATATCACATTATTCCTAATCAAGTTTAACGCCTTAGGCGAATTTTAACATTTTTTCTGGATAAGCAAATTGTTTTATAAAACTTTAAATGAGTAGGGAAACCTCTTCAAATAAACTTATCATGTTAAACGCCGCAGCAGAAAATCTTTAGAAATATTGATGCTTTATATTTTCCAGTTTAATGGATCATATTAGTTTTAAAAATCTAATAACTAAAATCCAAACATTAGCCCCGCAGGTGAACATTTTTGAAAAGCTTACAAGCAAAATAGTTAAGAAATCATTTAAAAGAATTTAAATTTGAGGGCTTGAGGGTGCCCCACAGCCCTCCCTCCCCCGGGTGGGCCACTGTTTAAAGATATATAATGCACCGCATTCTATAGTGCACTCCTTGCAGTGCTTTTTCTTAGTGGAGTTTTTTATTGGCATATTTCTAATTTTTAAGTGGCACCTCATTTTGTTTTTAATTTATTTTTTTTTCCAATTTAGTAATGAAAAAAACACTGCCCAGTAAAAGAGCTTTCCCATTTTCACCTCCGCGGGTAAAATGGATTTTTTATTATCAGTGACAATAAAAAGTAAATTTCACTCGCTCAGGTGAAAAATGGGAAAGCTTTTTTACTAGGCAGTGTATTTTTTTTTTATTTTTCAAAAAGTTTAGACCTATAACTTTTTTGTTTATTGGTGCCAGTCAACTTTTTAATAAAAGTAAATTTTCCTGAAAAAATGACGTCTATGGCACTTTTTGTTCTTATTTTTTTGATTTTTTTATTTTATTTTTTTTTTCAGGTATGATTAATTTTTGTAATAATAATAAAAGTAATTTCTCCTGACGAAAGTTGATTAAAAATTTGCTCCCACTATTTTTGATTTTTTAAAATGTTTAGCCTTCCATTACTTTCTTATTCTTACGCTTCGTTTGGACTTAACAAGATTGATTTTTGCTGAAAATTTGAAGTTGATCGGATTATTCTTTTTTAAGTTATCGTGCTGGAAAGAAAACGTAACTTACGGACGGACAGACAAACGGACGCACAGACAAACGGACGGACAGACAAACCGACGGATATTATTATTATTTTTCTTATTTTGGGGTCCAAAGTAAACGTATAATACTCCTCTGCTGTAATAGTATATTACATAATGTGTACGGAAAGTGATTTATTTCTCATGAGCGAATCTTTAGCACGAGCCGCTCAGCGGCTAGTGCAGAAACTTCGGGAATGCGTACAAGTTATGTACACTATTTTTCATACGACCCCAACAAAAATAAAACTATTTAAAATAAATATTGTTTTCTGGTAATATTTAAATAAAGATAAATAAACATTTAAATAAATATAAATAAAATTATCATTCTTTTAACTTACTGGGTTAATTAAAATTAAAAAAAAAAACACCAGCACTTCATAGAAAAATAAATAATTTAGCCTGAATTTTTATGTGTCAACCTTGATAAATCAGTTCAAGGTTACCTTGGTCTCTATCATTTGTTAATTTAAATTAGAGTTTGACAGTTAAAATAAGTTAGGTTTTTTTCATTTAAATTGTTGTTATCTCATCAAATACAAACGATTTATAATTCAGAATTATAGTAACTTAAGTTATAAAAGTTATATAATTAGAAAAAAGTGGAATTGTGGAAACAATATATAACCAGATACATTAAAATGTAACAAAAAATGTCTTATTAAATGGTAAATATTAAAAAAAAAGATCGGGATAGCTTTGCTTTCCCACACATGTATAAAATTATTTCTCACGCGTATGATATATGTTACTTTCTTACTGTCTAAATCATGTGAAATTTTTTGTTTTCGTGGGTGGTCGTAGGAAAATATAATAATAATTAAATTCTATAATATATTTATATAACTTTTTTTAATGTAAACCTTTTTCGTATTTTGTTAAAATGAATACAAATAAAACCCTTCGATGTTCGATAAAAAAGTAAAAATATCTAGTTAATCTAGACTCAGTTACGATGTTCTTGTGCTATAATTCTCTTGGGGCTGTACTTTTTACAAAAACAAGAAATATATTCTTGACTTAGGCGGCTAACTTTAGCTGTACTAACTTCAGCATGCCCGGAGGTCCCACTTTCTTTTACCTTTGATTGGCTAGTGCTTATATGCGACTAAAAAGAAATTTATCTTATATATTATTTATCTTGTTTGCTACAGGAAAAAGACTGCACTCACTAAATCTAGTTGATGTAGTTTTATTTTATTTTAAAAATAAGTAAAAGCATTTTAAGTTGATTTTAGAAATTTGTTATAATAAGGTCTGACAAGAAATAAGGTGGGGTTCTTTATAGAGTGCGATTCAAATAAGGCCCCTTTTAACTTTTAAAAGGCTTATAATATAACTTGAAATTTTGAATAATTCTTAAAATGTCAAAATCTACACTAGGTCTACAGGGGATCCATAGAGTAGAGTGCTGAATCTGAACACGGTGTCAAACCTACTTAATCGCCTTTTTTATAAAAAAAATCTGAAGGGCTCAAAAATTTGCTCTTTCAGTGATTATATCGTTTTGTGAAAAATTAAAGAGGTTTTAATATGAATGAATTTAAAAATCCCTTCCACATTTTTGCGAATTTTACAGTTTTTTGACCATAATTAAATTCAGCAGCCCAAAATATATAGAATCATTATATCCTCATATCGACTTGTATATTTCCAAATGTCTTATCCAAAAAAAAAACAATTTTTGGTTCCTTGCACTAATTAACTCTGTACACAATAATGATATGAATATACCCACACATCACAAACACGTTCCTATTATACACACAGAATATTCTCAGAGAATATTTAAACATTCTAAGAATATTCCCACAATGTGCTTATATTACCATAGAACGTTCTATGCACATTCATATTGTCAAGAGTTGGCTTTACCTAAATTTCATAAAACAATTTTATTATTTATAAATTAGTACCTTGTATTGCATACAGATGTTTTGCAAACCAAGCATAGTTATTGCACTTTCTTCACAATGTGTGAATACATTCCAGAAGTTTATTAAGCAACTAATACCATAATTTTTTAAAATTAAAAAAAAAATAACTTGACTTTGACAGTTCAGAATCTTCATAGAATATTCTGTGCTGTGTCGGTACAGGGTCGTTAAGAAATAAGAGAAATTTAAGAGGTGATACGTTAAAAAATATGAAAAAAAGTTCCTATAAAGGTTGGTCCGGAAATTAGTCTCAAGGGAGCTACGGCTCTTTAAAATTGCAATAAAAATAAGGTTTTTAATTATTAACTTTTGTACCCTTTAAGCTAAAGTGACGAGCTTTTGCATGTATACTAGTATTAATAAGGACAATAAGTTTGTTAATTTATTTTTTTTAATTTATCCAGAGGCGTGCCTAGACGGACAAAATATATGAGGCTTAACACATTTTTGCCCCAAACTTTTTTATGTATATTTTTTTTGGATAGATAGATAGAAATTTATTGACCACGTCAAAGGGCTATCGACCAAAGTCCTTCTGCCCATGTTTTTAATAAATTTTATAGCTTATATATAATACATATGTATATAAAATGGTTTTAGATATTTATATAAAAAGAAAAAAAACTTATATAATTAATAAAGTAAAAAAAAAATAATTAGTGTTTCTTCTTTGCAACATATTTTTTTTGGATTTTTGGTAAAAAATATAGATTCCTTGAGTAAAAATACTTAAAAAATGTCATGCAGTGCAACACTGTAGGAGTGACCGTTTAAAAAAAGTGCAATTAAGAGGAAGTAACATTTTGTGCCACTAAAAATATTACTTTTTAAAAGGCTACTCGTTTAATATTAAAATTAGGTGTTTTGGTGAAGAATACTTTTTTGCTTAGTTTTAAGTGAAGAATCGCCCTGCACAATTAAAATTTTATTTGTGCTTTTTTTGTTCCCCATTCAATATATCCATCTGGGAAGGGCCGCAGCTCCCTTAGGGCTCATTTCTGGACCAACCGGACCTTTTTTTCATATTTTTTAACGTAGAATTAAATTTCTCGAACTTATTTCTGAATAACCCTGTATATAGATCCAATTAACTATTCCGATTAGTTTATAAGTTACGTTATATTCGAGTAATAAACTGAAGTTTATTTAACTTACATCATGTACAGAGTTGATTAATACAAGGAACTAAAAATTGATAAGGACAGAAATGTTTAATTTTAAACAAAATTATAAAAACATTAATTTATTATTCCATCAATCTATTTTCAATTCATCATGCAGAGTTGACTCTTGGTACTGAAGAGGGCCAGCAGCCCGAAACTGTCAGTCTACCAATATCACCCTGTACGATGATTAGAAACTAGATTGATGGAATAATAAATTGAAAATTGATTTTTTGAGATGAGAGGTTTTAAAATTTACTAGTCCATAACTCGTACATTACATTTTTGTGGCTCTGTGTAATCGTTTTTAGTTATTTTAAGCAAGCCTTTTAGTCATTAACTTTTTGACGCGTAAACTTTTTGTAAGTCGACGGCATGTTATCTATTGTTAGGGTCGCAACTTGAGAAAATCCGGCCTTGTACCCAGTATGTATATTGGAAATATTTTCTTCTGTAGATAAAACACGACGTGGAGATATGTAATGCTACGCATTCCATTATATACTAGTAAATTGTATACTGCATTTTCCCAAATACTTAAAAAAATGTTTTTTTCGAGAAATTTTTTTTTTTACGTGAAAGACTTCAAAATTTTTTATTTTTTTTATTGTTTTTGCGAAAAATAAAAAAAAAATAGAAAAAAAAAATTTTTGAGAATGATAGTTTTATTTATTTTTTTTTAAGTTAAACCATCTTTTTTTTTGTTTTTGGGGGATTACTTTGATCTTCCCCTCATAGAACATGATTTTTCCTGACAATTTGGATTCTATCAGATTTTTTGTTCTTGAGTTATCGTGTCTAGAAAAAAACGTGACATCGGACAGACAGACGGACAGACCGACAGACGGACAGAGGGACATTTTCAAAGTTTCCCATTTTTTTCATGACACACTTGTATCCAAAAAAAATTTTTGTCTAGGACGTTTTTTGGCGAAATTCGGCGAAACTACCGTATAATACTATACTAAGGCTATGCGCTGTGAATAGTATAATAATAAAATGTGATTGATTGATTCCGATAAAAAAGTGAAGGATGGTATTAGAGGTGAAGGTCAGTCGAAGGGAAATGAATTCTGTATAGATTGCTTGATCTGGACTTTGATTTACTTACTTCTAAGTTAGGTTTGGACAAATCTAGGATTTAACTATGGGCTACAATAAACCGCACAACAAAAAAATCTTAATAAAGACAGAAATAATATATTGCTAACCTAATAAGAAAATTAAACATTTCCAACTCGAGAGATGATATTTGGCCGAGGCGGAGCCTAGGCCAAATTAGCATCTCGATTTAAACTAGCTTAGCATGTATTTTCTGCTTTTGATAAGCTCATTCGAAAATAATTGTTAACGTTATTTAACAAGGTGCGGCAGCTTCGATTTTATGGTAAAGGGCTATATACTCTCCAGGCTACAATGTGGTGTGTTCCGTTTTTTTTTTCGTATTTCTAGTTTAACTTATATTTTTTGTGCTGCTGAAATGATAAATACATGTAAAGCGAGCGTAAAATTTTACACTCAACTTTTTAGAGTGCGACAAAGCTACTTTGATCGTTTATCCCCTGTAGTCTTTATATTATTTAAGGGACTAATAATCATTTTCATCATTAAGTTCATATAGTGTGAAAAATAATATTTCCCCAGATTGGATATTAAATTAGAAATCTCAATTTCCAATTACCGGGAGCCTCGGTCTTATCAGAAACCCTCTCTGTATTGGGGTGTGTGTTATCCAAGTGTTTTATTGGGCGCGGGAGCTCTGGCTAACCTCATAAGTCATTTTCGGCGAATATAACACTTGAAGAAATTGGAGCGTGTCATTTCAAAGTTACCACGTTGGTCTAAAATCAACATCCAGGTTAAAGGTGGTACGAACACCTACAAAAACGACAAAGAAGGATATCGTTTTAAATGAGAGTTTTGAGCTACATGAACAAACACATGCTTTTGTTTAAAAAAGTGCAAAATTATAAAAAGAAATGATAATAAACTGTGTATCAAGTTTATTTGTTAATAACGAACAAAATGAAAAAAAAAATAAAAAGTCAATAATTATTTGTTATCGTATACCCGACAACAACGCATTATGCTTGCGCTAAATGTGACTCTTTATCATACTGAAAAAAATATTTTTTGGTAATGGGATAAAATTTAGTAATGGTATAAATTGGTTTAATAATTATAAATTAAAAAAAAATATTAAAAAAAGTAAAAATTGTCATAGTTAAGATCAAATCCAAGAGGGTTGTACATACAGTTGATTAGCAACAATTATATTATTCTTAGAGGGACCGTCGTTATTATTTATTGGGACCGTCGTTCTTAGCAAAGGGATCAAATTTTCTCAATTTAAAAATAAAATTAATATTTTTAATATAATATTTTTTATATTTCTCACTCCCCTTTTCATCCAATTGGCTTTCTCTAAGATTAATTTTAGGTATTATATTGTTTTAGAAAGAACAATGTTAACAGAGTAAAAATTTGCATAATTTTTCAAATATGTAACGACGTTCCCTATATTAGCAACAACGGTTCCTTTTCGTGGGGACCGTCGTTACAAGGGACCGTCGTTGCGTGTAGACACAATTAGTGGGATTTGGATCAAGGTCTTTGATATCAGTTCCTGCAAATTTGAGATTAGGTATTGTATATGTTATTGTACAAATCTAAAATATTTAGTCTGAGATATAGTTAAAAACAATTAAGATAATATTAGGGACCGGCGTTGTTCATTAAAAAAGTACCCATTAAAATAACATCGCTTAAACTAAATTTATTAAATGCATATTTACAATTAGAAGTACTTACCGCTCTTAACACGTAATGAAAATACTTGGTACTGATCTTCTACTAATAATTTTAACGTACCACGATCGGCATTCTAGCAGTGTCGGATTTTACTAATATAAGAAGCGCTCGATTTAAATTGGGAGACATAAGTTATTATTTTTTTATTCAAAGCAGTATAAGATTTTCCAAGTAAACAAGTCTTATGACGTAAGTTAACAGTTCTTAGATTAACTAAAAAATATTTTGCAAAGTTCAATTAAGGTAATCTACATACAAATATGGATTGTATGTCAAAAAAGGTTGCGGGAGACAAGGGACCGTTGTTACGTTTTTTAGGTTAATATATCAGATTTTCAAAACAGACAATATTTATAGAAGCTATTAGTAACTGAGTATCAAAACCGGTTAATATTGAAGACATTTCATTAACTAAATTGCACAAAAAGTCCATATTTAAGTTTTTTTGTGGATACCCAATACTGAATTTTGTCCCTTATCTAAAAACCAACATAATAACATTTAGGTAGAATTTATAATAAAAACACTGTACAATATTAATTAAATATACTTATTTAAGTTAAAAGTCTACTTTTTCATAATCTAGTTTTAAATCATATCCATGGTAAAAATGAACTAATTTAACAAGTTGAAAGCCACATTAAATTACTTGTCTAGGGAAATACTGACCCATGGAACTGCATGCTTTGAGTTATCGTTGAAACTTCTGGTTTGCTTACAATGTTATTATAGCACAAAGAACTTAAAAATAACTCCATAATCGTACTGAAACTTAAGAAACTAGTCACAACAGTCCAACCTAATTACACATTGAGTTACAGCATGTTAAATCCATAAAAACTAATAAAACACAATAAAATATTTGCAACACAGACCCTTTTCTTTGGCTCCACTGTATTAGTCAATGTGCAAAGTTATTTTTATTTTGACGACATGACACTTGACACTTGAAGTTTCGTTAGGTGCAATATTGCCAAATTGTGCATGGACATATGTCAAAATTCGTAATTAAAATAACTAAGAATAATTAGTTTGTTCCGGGATGTAAAGAGGGCTGAAATTTTGGATAAGTATTTTTTTTATGTATCTATAAGCATGTAAAGTCTTATCGTTGCAGGCGATTTAGCCCCAAATACGATACCCTTCTTTCCTACAATCGTAGGAAAAGATATATTTTTAGTATGGGAAAGACGCCTAATTTAGGATGGTTTCCTAATTTCGGCTAGTAGTGTATCCAATACACTATCTTCAGAGGTAAACAAAACCCTACTTTTATGTGAAGCTGAAAATCAAACTAAATCCGTCCTGTAATGTGGTAACAGTAGAGCTTCTCCCCGTTAAATAGCAGCACAAATGGTTTAAATTGCAAATGGAAAAATCAAGGCTCTTATAGTATTCGTAAAAAATTGCTTAATGATTAACTTCGAGATTAAATTCCTTCTTATTTGCAGAACAAATTGCAAGGAATAACAAGAATAAAAGCAATGGGTTACAGGTACACTTTGAAAAAAAAATTCGGATATTTTCGAAATTAGGAACCTTTTTTTAGATGCACAAAAAGTTTTTTTAACCTTGTTTTTTGGATAAAATAAACTAATAAAATTGTTTTCATGATAAATCATGGTTCGTTATAATAAGTTGTATGTTGTTATATTAAAAAATATCAGAAAGTAATACCGCCTAATTTAGTAGTTATATTTTCATAAAATTTAAATTAAAACATGTATTCATGAAAACCAACCAATCTATTTTTGTTAACTTCTTTTAAAATTAAATCAAAATATCCATGAATCGCGAATTGACAGGTCTGCGTTTTCAACTGTTTTACCAATAACACCGTAGTATTTTAAATGTGGCACGGTGTTAGAACAAATTTTGCAGTCTTCAAGAAAAAGTAATAAAAAATAGTGATTTTGATGAGATCATGCCTATCGAAATTGACCCTATGTTGGTAATTAAAAAAACAGGCAGCAAAGAATATTTTAAATTTATCTCCATTCAAATTAAGAAAAGGTGTACAGCTATTGTATATAAAATGATACAGATGCGGAGGTAAAACAGTATGTTTAGTCCCGCAAAAGAGGAAATAAAATAACGATTTAGTCCCGGTCGTGGAAAATAGTTATTTATATACCAAGGGACTAAACTGGCTGTTTTAGTCCCGCTGCAAGGGACTAAAACAGCCACGTTTAGACCTGAGGTATATACACTATTTTTTGAACGACCAAACATAATTTAGGTTGGTAGATAAAATTAAAATTAAAAACCATGCGTCTAAAATCGGGTGTTTTATTTTCTTAATTTAATCAAGATGCCTTTGAATTGCAAAAAGTCACTTTCACGGCTATCGCGATTTCAATTGTTTTTTAATACGGCTGACAGAAACGTCAGTTCGAAAAAATGGACGAAGACGATAAATTTTAAGTAATTTAAACAATGTTATTTTTTAAGGTTTTCTTTGTTAAAATCAAATAAATTTGTTTGAATCGCTAATTTATTGCCAAAACTTCACCAAACTTAATTTTTGTACCAGTAAAGCATATAGTAAGTATAATATTTTAATGTTGCGGTGATTTTTATTCCCTTGGGACAAAAACGGAAAGTTTAGTCCCGAAAATGAAAGCGTAAAATTAAGTTTTAGTCTTGGTCGTGCAAAAAAATAATTTACTGTCAATTTTGTCTGGACTATACTTAGATAACTTTTTCATGAAAAGCTCCTCAATTTTATTTTTCAACAATCTAAAATAGATAGGGTTTATAGCGTAAATTATGGGTGGTTGAATTTTCTATAGGGCATTTTATCGTTATTTTGGTATGTTTCCAATAAAAAGGAGTAAGTACAATAAAGAATAGCGCTTTTCAATTCTGTGTAAATTTTCTGGTAATAAATTGACAAATCGATTAAGATAAAAGTGTGCACTCCAAACACGAACATGCTAAACATCCTAAAGAGATAAAACTCTTATTTATTAATTTTAAAGGTTTTTTTTTTCAATTATTTAATTTAAATATAATCATCCCTTTTCTAACCAACACTTTACATAGATACGATTCTTCTCCAATTTTCTCCAGTATGCTCTATCCGACCTTTTTATCTTTAACATTCTCCTGTAGCACCGCATTTTAAATGACTATTTTTTTGTATCTGCCACCTACAGTGAGGTCCAAAAGCGACTTCCTCTCTTTTAACTTTTAAAAGAGTGGAGATATCGAGTTCAAATTAGAAGCATGTAAAAATGTCAGCTTAAACTATCGTTTTAATTATTTGTAAATTTTAAATGTAGGCGCTGGGACACTGGGCAGGAGCATGTAGGCGATTTGTTTTTAATAGAAAGGGGGTCATGTGATGTACATAACTGACTAAAAAAGTTGTTTTATTGTTGATTTTTTTTATTTTTTTTTTAATATTAATTTTTTGCCAATGAATTTTGATTGAAATACAATGATCAATCCTTTAAAAAAATATATATCATTTAATGGTACTACGGTATATACCATTTAGAAAAATTGAGTTTCATTAAAAAAAATATTTGCCTAGTTTTAAAGAGCTGCAAATTGGTTAATAATTAAATAAAACGTTGTTTTCTATTTTTCCTAAGAAAATTACTAAGCCAAGAATAATTTTGCATATTTCATATACGCATAGCTAACTAGATTTAAAATTAAAATTTAATTAAAAAATTAAGTGTTCTGTCAAAGATTGAAAAATTATACAAGTGTATACTCAGAATTCAATTTTGAACCAAAATATGTAAAAATATACAGGGTGTTCCATTTAAAAATCAAAAGTTGAGGTCATTTCCGGCTAAACCGAAAGGGGCAGAATATTTTTTACAGTGTCTATTCAATTATTTACATCCACCAATTTTTAATTTTGATAAATTAATAAGTTATCTTATTTAAGGGTTCCAAATTTGAAGTCTATATCTTAAGTCAGGGGTAAGAGGGGTTTGGACTTTTATAAAACACTGTATATTGTTTAAGTTTCAAAACCGTACAAAATGGTCCTCAAAACCAAGAATTTTAAGAGGTTTTTTTATTATTTTTTATGTTTGTAAAGTTATTTTTTGAGAAAAACTGGTACAAAAATAAATTTAAAAAGTTTTATTTTTGATATTTATTAACAAAAAAAAATAATTAGTAACAACATAAATTTTTAGAATGAACGAAACTCCCGAACTGGGACTTTGATCAATATTACGTTCGATGTAATAGTTTGTTTAGAAAACAAAAAACAGAGTCTAAAAAAAGTCTATTACAAAGATGGTCGTAGAAAAAATACGTCATTCTTAAATAACAGATTAATGAAAAAAATGTAATTTCTAGATATAACATTTTTACCTAATTATAATAAGGTATATGAGAGGGTAAAATTGTATTAGCACAATTATATAGAAATTATAATAAAGGAACTCAACAATAAAAGAAAAAAGAAAAACAACAGGAAAAAAGAAACAAAACACTAAAAAACAAATAAAAGAAAATGCCTGCCAGTCATGGCCTACTAATTTAATTGTACTCTATTAACATGTTCTTTGATATTCGTAGAGTGAACTGGTCTTGGAAGTTTAAAGTAGGAAACGAGAGTTGAGTTTTGCTGAGTGACTAAGAACGAAATAAAAGGTCCAAACCAATAATATAAATAAATAATTAAATTTTCTATTTATGTTCACATTAGTGGAAAGGGTCGAAATTGCGGCCTCTAGGATAATAGTGACCATTGTATATCTCAGTTGTATATTTATTAACCGACTTCCAAAAAAGGAGGAGGTTATCAATTCGACGTATGACTTTGTTTTTTTTTATTTTATGTTTGTTCCCGCATAACTTTGGAACGGATGAATGGAATTTGATGAAACCTTTTGCAACTTAAAGAGGACATTCATGAGGTGGTTGCGTTTTAATTTGATGCTAAGATAATGCCGGATAATCAGGGTAATTAAGATAAATCTAATTGTTTTAACGCAATTTCACTTAAAACCGGCTTAATTTGGTTCTAATACTAACCAAATTTTTAGAAAATGATCGGATAACTCGGATAAGCCGGATAAGTTGATTAAGGGGTCACTCAAATATTACGGCAGGCTAAAAATCTTTTAAATGCCGCTAAACTTAATTTTGTGGACCTGTAATATTAAAATACCAAGAGAAAATTTGTGATTATACCATAAGGCGTTATTTGATTATTACTTAACGCTTAAAGTTTAACAAAGATTTTATTTAGTATTTCGTTTAAAATAAGGTTGGTTGTACCCTTGGGTGCTGAAATAAAAATACTACTAAATTTATTTTTTAGAAATTTAACTTTAAGATGATGACGTCACAACGCACTAATATGACGTCACAACGCAATAATATGACGTCACAACGCACTAATAGTGCGGTGCCAATTTCACAGCAAACAATTTAACCACACAAATAATTGTTAATATTTAATTTAAGATGTGGTGAAATTGACACCGGCTTATTTTTTTATTTTTTACTTTTTAGAGACAGAAGTCGATTCTTTTTTTTTGCGAAAAGTTTTTATTTTTCGTTTGGACTTGAGTAGTTCATAGTCTACCTAAAATGAGATCGACGCTAATCGGTAAAGAAGAAAGTTATTAAGCTTCGGCTTCCTCCAATGCATTTTAAATGTCCCTATTTTCCTAGCTGTTGCCGAGTCGTTACTACTAACTACCGGTCGCCGTTCGTTTGGTCGCCGGTCGCTTGACTGCTCCGGGAGCAGGCGCACGACTATTTCGTCACGAACTTGACGGTGAAAGAGGTGGTTTTGAGCTGTGACAAGTGTCTTTCACTGTTTCACCCAATTAGAATTTCTTGAAATCCCTCCACCTCTCTTAGCCGAAAAATATCATTAACTTTTATCCTTTTTTCTTCATGATGTAATGTTAATAAGAGGAGGAGATTCTCCTCTTTTCTGCTTGATAATTAAGAAACATTCAAAGATACGACTTTTTAGAGATATTCATAATGATTGAAAAGCATAAACACGCAAACAAAAAAAACCAGCTGTTTATAAAATGGCCAGCTAATAGAATGGCGACTGACGAAACCGAGGAAAACAGGTACGTTTTTGACGACCTGGTTGCGGCTACCTGATGGCAATCGTCAGCGACTCCGACTTTTGGAGGAAACCGTAGCTTTAGAGAAAATTGCAATTTGCCCGTTTTTATGTATCAAAGCAATGTAAATAAATTAATTGAGCCTAATTATCTACTTTTTTGATGTATGTAGTATTTGTCTCTAGTGTAGTTTAGGACTATGAAATAGAAAGATAATTAAATTCAGTTAGTTTTGTGTTTTGTGTAAAAGTTTGTTTTGTGGTTATAAAGGCCATTTTTGGGGTAATGCCGGCCTGATACTATTACGCCAGATAAGTCATATTTAAGTTTTTATATTGGAGATACCCCGAATTTATAAAAGAATGAGTGGAAAAGCACAATGGACATCTGGACAACTTAAGAAAAACTCCGAAAACTCTTCAGATGAAAGTCATGATAAAAATGACACAGCAATGAATCACGAACTATGTCTTATGTTTGGTGAGTTTGGTAAAGACCGTGAGCTATGAGTATGCTACTTAAATTGTGTCTTATGGACACAAAGAATTCACAAACTTTGAAGGAAAAGTCTTTTTTTGTTTTTTTGTATATTTGTTTTAATGGTGGTAATTCTGGCCTATGTCGAAATACCCCCAGTCTGCGAGTAACGCCGGCCTTTTGAAGCTTTTTTTTAAATTGTAAAAAATTTCAATTTAAATATTTTTTGTAAATATCGTTTTATACAGCATACTTTTAAGTTTCATTTAACTCGTCTCCATAAAAAAAGTATTAATAAAGCTAAAAATTAAAAAGAGCCTTGGGCGACCGTTAATAAACTTTCATCCTCTTGCACTAATAGTTTAAGTAGCATACGAATTAAATATACTATTTTATCTACGTTCAACAACAAAAAGCTTCAAAAAAACGAAAAATTAAATATGATTACTCTAATAAAAAAATAAAAAGTACTGCCAAAATAGATAAACAAAAGCATTCGGTTATTATAATATCTTCAAAAATTACTAGTATTATAGGATGAACATTAATAAACACAAAGGCGTGCTTAGTAGCATGTAGAACGTAGGTAAATACTGAAACATTAAAAAAGGTTTTACTGAGATACAAAAGCAACCCAACTTGGCTTGAAGCTGGGTGTGTGGAACCTACCAGTGGTTATAAAACTGTAAAGATAAATTCACATTTATATGCATTGTTGATAATAGTAATTATATACCAAGGTAGAGAAACAATTTTTTAGCAGGGATTTAAGAGTGCGAGGCTATAATAGTCTTTTCTACCGTTTATATATTATTTTTCTCACTACTAGCGCATTTATTCTTATTATTTAACATTTGTATATCAACAATAAACTAAAATGTTTGGTGGATCTTAATTAACCGCGCAAAAACAAGTAGCCTTTGAAATCGCCATTTCTAAAAACAAAATAATAAATTGATTTATTCACTGCAAGTTGACAGTTCTTGTGGCATTTTGATATTTTTAAAATGTGTGAAAACATTGGTAAGTTGTTTATGTACTGAATAATATGTTATATTCTATTATAATTATGATAATTATTATTAATTAATTTATAATGTTTGCCATGCTCATTTTTTAACCAATTGGCAAAATATTGTTGCATTAAAAATTATAAGCAAGAAATATCAAGTGGCAGATATCAATTGTTTATAAAATTTACTCCTACTAGGGGAGAAAAAATTATTATTGCTATAGGTGAAGAAAATTGATTTCACAGTCTGAAAACATGATAAATAATGGTATGTTCTAAAGCTAGTAGTGAAAAAAAAAACTATTTTCCAACATATGTGCCGCCATAAATCAGTGCGATGTATTTTGTAAAGTTCAAGGTAGCAACTAGATGCTTAAAGACTTCCGCTCTTGCACATTAATACATTTCTGCAAGAATTTCAAAGTACGCTTTGTGGAAAACGCGTTTTGAAATGTAATTTATGCTTAACACAGGACGCGTTATTTGTAAACACGAGAAAACAAATGTTTATTCATTTACACTTTTCAACATAAATTTAACTGCATAAAAACTTGCATAATAAATAATAATAACACAGGCACACAAAAACATAAAAAGGTCTATTTCCCCAGACGAGACAAACATTTCTATATGTTTTTGGAGTCACTGAATCCGTATCTGGTGTTGGTTGACTAGGCCAGGTCGCATTTTGTTGCCAACCTCAAAAAAGTGATGAAAGTTTAAACATTTCATTACTTTTTTGAGGTTAGCAACGAAATGCAACTTGACCAAGCAAAACCAACCCCAGATGCGGATTCAGCTACCCCAAAAACATATAGAAATGTTTGTCTCGTCTGAGGAACCAGACCTTTTTTTTGGTGTACCTGTGCACGCTACTCCTGTATCTTATTTAGGTTTAAACAATATTGCGTATAAAATAAACAACGGATTTTATTAATTTAGCATCTAGACATTATAGGACCACTTTCAGCAAAATCCCATCCGATCGGCTTCACGAGATAATGGTAAATCTTCTTTGATGATGGCCATGTTAAGAACCAATTGTTCGCGGAGAACAAAATCGCCTTATTCTTATAATATTTTATATGCAGATTCCAAATATGTTGAGGAATTTGCTCTAGTTATTACCACTTCGGAGAAAACATTATTACCAAAATCCCGAAAAACCCCTTACATGCGATTTAGGTTATCTTTGGACATTTGTAAAAGTAATACGGTACATAACAGGACCTTCATTGTGGGCTTAAATAAAACACTAAATGTTATATTTTTAAAACATATTAGCAAATATAACAAAATATTCCTCCTTTACAGTTTTTGGGAAGTTTTAAATTCAGCAGAAAACGTAAATAAAAAGTTTAATTTTTACTTTGTTGTTTAGTGCTGTTTAAGGTCTAGATGTAGAGAGTACTAAGTGATGTATGTCAGACATAGATAAGATAAGATAAGGTGTCAGATTTGATTGATGTGCCAAATAGTACAGTACAGTACAGTCAAATTTTACTTTAGTATCAAAAAAATAGTTATATTAGATTGTTTATCTCCATATTCAAAATTAAAATGCGACCAAAAACATGTCACGAAGAAAACAGAAAAAAGTATGTTTGGTATGTGCAAAAAAGATAAATTTTGGAAAAAAAGCGGTTAACACTTTTTATGCAACTGAAAAACTGCAATTTTTGGCAAAAAAATATGTAAATAAAGATATTAATTTAAATGATAAAGGATTTCCTGTATCAGTTTGCATTTCTTGTCGCCTATTCCTCAACAAAAAAGAAAAAGGCGAATAGGTAAAAGAAATTGCTTACCCATTTTTTTTTGAATTGGTAAAGAAAAAAAAACATAAAACTTAAAGAAAAATGCGAATGCTTTATCTGTGAAACTGCCAGTTTTAAAGTACACAAGAAATTAGGATTACAGGACAAAGATTCAAAAGCAGTTAAATGCTGCCAATTATGCTATGCGGAAATTGGCAGAGGAAAAAGACATTCTTGTGCTCTAAGTAAGGCTCCTGAAAACATAATAACTAAAATTAAAACACTTTCACAAAAACAGAAGTGTATATAGATCCTGCACTTAATGTTATGGCTGTAATATATTTAAATAAAATAATAAAAAGATATTCGTTGTATTTTTTTTGTAATTAAAATAATTGAATAAAAAATTACAATAGATACAAAAATAATATTTTCCTTTTTAATAATTACATATTCTTTTTTTTAAGTACATTTAAAGTATATAAGTATTTAACTATGAAATCGCGAAAAAATCGTACAAATTTGGGGTATAAATTTGCAAGGGTTCTAGAATCTCTCTCAGTCGTGTAATTTAATATTAAAATATTAGAAATACCTTAGGATACTTATGAGAGTAGGTATACCTACTATATTGTAATATATAGTGCTATAGTACCTACCTACTATGTACTATATTGTGAGTGATGACCTTTTTTACTTTGTCCCTGTTAAAATTTGAGACATTTATCAAATCTGACATACAACAATAAACAACAAAGTAAAAATTAAAATTTTTATTTACGTTTTCTGCTGAATTTAAAACTTCCCAAAAACTGTAAAGGAGGAATATTTTAATATATTTGCTAATATGTTTTAAAAATATAACATTTAGTGTTTTATTTAAGCCCACAATGAAGGTCCTGTTATGTACCGTATTACTTTTACAAATGTCCAAAGATAACCTAAATCGCACGTAAGGGTTTTTTTGGGATTTTTGTAATAATGTTTTCTCCGAAGTGGTAATAACTAGAGCAAATTCCTCAACATATTTGGAATCTGCATATAAAATATTATAAGAATAAGGTGATTTTGTTTACCGTAAACAATCGGTTCTTAAGATGGCCATCATCAAAGAAGATTTACCATTATCTCGTGAAGCCGATCGGATAGGATTTTGCTAAAAGTGGTCCTATAATGTCTAGATGCTAAATTAATAAAATCCGTTGTTTATTTTATACGCAATATTTTTTAAACCTAAATAAGACACAGGAGTAGCGTGTGTGCCGCGTTTACATAGAAAAGAAAAAAAGACTAAATGTCTAGCCTGCGCAAAATTATTTTGTGACAGAACGGGGCAGCGAAATGACGTAACGCGATATATATAACCTTGCGCAGTGCACATCTCTGTCAGCTATGAAATACTTTCGGTCGTAAAACAATTCGTCACCCCAGTATTTATTTGTCGTATCTCCAAAAATCCCCCAGAAAAATCTCAAAATGTCCGAAAATAGAGATATGGCAAACCAATACTGGGGTGACGAATTATTAGTAGTTTGTTTATACTGTCAGTACTGTCAGATCGTCAGTTTCTGTTCATTTTTCGACTTCTACTGTGTTTTAATTGTTTTTCTGCTGCATTTGTTTATAACTTTAAACATGACCTGTATTGTTGCTTTATAAAGAGCAAAGGGTCGATCCCTGGTGTACTCAAAGTAGGTGTACAAAATCTCGAAATTCAAACACACCTCGAAAAAATCATATAAAATAATTTAAAAAAACTATTTCGACGTTTCTTCGTAGATATTTAGTGTTTTTTGTGTTATTTGTGTTATTTGACACATAAAACTAAAGTTAAAAATACTTGTCAAAAACAACAATAATAGTGCGCATGTGCAAGTTTATCGCAGATGCGCAAGGCACATTTATCACACTTTTCCGCAGCGGCTTTGGAGGTCTTTTCTTGTCTTTGCGCGTTTACCAGACGAGACAAACATTTCTATACGTTTTTAAGGTAGCTGAATCCGAATCTGGGGTTGGTTTGGCTCGATCAGGTCACATTTCGTTCCTAACCTCAAAAAAGTGATGAAATGTGTTTCAACTTTTATCACTTTTTTGAGGTTAGTAACGAAATACGACTTGACCGAGGCAAACCAACCCCAGATTCGGACTCAGCGACCCCAAAAACGTATGGAAATATTTGTATCTGGGGAAACAGACCTTTTTTTATTTTGTGTGCCTGTTTAATTTTTATATTTTACAGTGTATTAGTTAACCTTACTTCTACCTTTTTAATGATTGCGAATAAAATAGTATACATATCTTATTATAGTCCTCGCAGCTTCACAGCAGTACTATTCGTTTACTTCGGACCCCGAAAAAAGGAAATATTTGTCCAAAATGAAAACTTTCTTTTCAAAATGCGTTATATGCAATTTTAAACAACTTTTAAAAATGTCTGTCCGTCTATTCATCTATCTATCGGTCAGTCTGTCCCTCTGTCTGTCCGTCCTTCCGTCCTGATATTCCTCTTTTCAATACCTAAAAAAACTCAGAAATATTTTCGAGATTTATAAGAGATTTTTGACATTAAACAAATTGTACACACTTTCCGTGGTTCACCCCTTGACTGAGATAAATATATCTATCGATGTTTCTATAATTTAATACGTCCGCTACCAAGCGGCTGATATATGAGTCACAATTTTTCAAATAGACCTATGTCTCATATACGAGTCGACGATCTTGTTGTATTAAATGTGTGATACATAATTTTAAAGCTTACAAAATTCTCTATTTGCCCACTTTTTTTTCTGCACAATTTTGGAGGTTTAAAATAGGCTTAAAAAAATGGAAATTTTCGTCCAAAATTATTGGTAGCGAACGTGTTAAAATTACACTTTTTTCAGTATTATTTTAACTAAGTGCAATACAGCTGGTTTAAATAATTATCTGCGAGACGTAATTTATAAGATTTATTTTAGGCTTAAATAATAGAGCATTTTTACCCAAAATCTTCAACTTAAATTTTCAGCATATAATTAATTTAAACCTTTTTTCAAACCCTCAAATGAGATATCTTTAAAGTTGGATTAGAAAAGATTACGCCAGTGCCGGTTTAAATGTTAATGAGACCGGAAAGTAATAATATAAATTTTGAAAACGACGAAAAAACAAACAATGAACACCAGTTTTCTATTATTTACCTAGCCAGCTAGCAGGCGTACGATTCAAGTTGGTAACAAGAAGTCAAAAGGGGATATACGCATTTCATAATATACTGTAAATGGCATATTGCATTTCCCAAATAATTAAAAAAAAAAACTTTTTTAAAGATCTTTAATAAATAACGAAAAATTATTGAAAAAAAAAGAAAAAAAGAAAAATTTAAAAAAAAACTTTTTTTTATTTTCTTTTTGAGAAAAACGAAAATTTAAAAAGAAAATGATTTTTTTTATTTTTTTTTTATTTCACCCCCCATAACTTTTTTGTTTTTTGGGGGATTACTTCCAAAATTGGTAGAATTGATCCTTATAATAAAAGTAATTTTTTCTAAAAGAGTTACGTTAATCGGAATTTTCTATCCGCTTTTTTCGATTTTTTAAAAAGTTTAACCCCCAATAACTTTTTGTTTTTGTGGGGAATACTTTTAAAAACAATAGGAATCTTTCCCTCATAGAACTTGATTTTTCCTAAAAATTTCAAGTCGAACGGATTATTCGTTCTTGAGTTATCGTGTCTACAAAAATCGTGACATCGCACACAGGTAAAAAATTCCAAAAAAAAAACGGAAAAAAAATCATAAAGCTTTGAAAGTTGAATATTTATAAACCTTATAGTGTCCTGTAAATGATGTATATACATTTTTTTTGTAAATGTTTGCAGTCTTGTTTAAAAAATTAAATTTAAGTGGCACATTGAATATACAATATCTTACACTTCATTTTTTTTAGGGCTGTATTTTTTAAATTTTAAAATATAGTACAAATATGGGGTATTAAATCATAGAAAGGTATTATCTCCATGTCCGGACCCGTCATGACGCGTCCGGACGAGACAGGTAAAAAAATTTAAATTTTTGGAAAAAATTCAGATTTGATTTCTTTAGTATATTTTTAGGTTTAAAACAATGAATTTCCCCCTCTCCCGCCTAAGGCTGTGGATGAAAAAAAAATCTGCTTGGATAAAAAGGTGTCCCCCATTTAGAGGACACTATAAGGTTTATAAATATTCAACTTTCGACGCTTCATGATTTTTTCCGCTTTTTTGGTATTTTTTACCTGTGTGCATCGGGCGGATAGACAGACGGACAGACAAATATTTAAAAAAAAATGTTAAAACAAATTTATATCCAAGAATTTTTTGTCTAGGCGATTTTTCATAATTTTAAAAATTAATATAATAAGTACCCTTTCACTGTTTTTTAACCGTCACTACTTGGACCATTGGGTAGTGCTTTTTACTTTCCAGCCATAAAAAAAGCGTTTAAAGAAACGGCTCAGGAACAAAGAGAGCGATGTGTATTGTTTCTCAGGGTGACATACCAATTAATCACTTAGTTTTTCTGCTGCCGAGTAAAAAGCTTCAAGAGATTTTCATATTGAAACTGACAATAATTACTTTTTTGTGGTAGGATGTGCCTTAGGGTGGTTCCTAATTTTTTTAATTTACGTTTTACTTAGTATTAATTTATCAATATTCGCATTATAACAATAGTGCTTATTAAAGATATTATAAAACCCAAATGCATAAATTTGTTTTTATTCGATTGATTCTAAAAGCGACACTTTTTGTTCATGTTTAACCGGCGAAAAGTTGAACTTTGTGGCCCTAGGGCCAAAAAGTTTGTTTCGCCCTCTAACTAAAACTTGTTATTTTTAAGCTTTTTAAAAGAAGATGCTTTACCTTTACTGTAATATGTATAAAGAAAGATGATCTTTTGGTCACTTTAGGTCTTGAACTAATTGTTCTTTTTGACCAGATACAGGTATTATCATCATTTCACACAAAATAAAAATTTCTAATATAACATAACCTCAAAATATATTTTAACTGATTCATCCACTACAATAAATTAAAAACACAAAATTTCAAGTGAAAAAACAATTTCCATATTTATAATGGTTTCAGAACTATTATTATTTTCATAACATTTTAACAGAAATTAATCACCAAGCTATAGCTTTTTTAATTTGAAAATGAAACCGCACGCAAAAGAAACGATTCAATTGTTTTTTTAGCTTTGATTGGATAGCAATTTTTCATGGATAACTAGATAAGTAATAAGAGAGTTAAAAGAAATATTTTTTGCAAGATATAATTAGTAACAATCGAATAAAAAATATTGTATAATATACGGGCAAAAAATTTAATTTCGTAGGTTTATTACCCTCGGGCCGGCCCCAGTGGCCGGCACTCAGCTTCTAAAAACTTGACTTTTCGCCCTTGTATTATAAATAACTATTTTTCAATTTTGACAATACTTTTTTCTATTGTCTGAGTAAATGCCAATGTAATAATTTTTTTATTCAGAAGCTGTATATGTAATACACAAATTATTATAATAATACACATGTACACATGTCTAGACCTGTAAAGATCCAAATAATACTTGTCTGCATTATAAATCAATAATTTCCTATTAAAATATCGTGAATCAAGATCGCTAAACTGCGGTTGTCATGATTAACACGAATATAATCTAATAAATTTAGCTTAAAAGACAGTACAGTACAGTACAGTGTTAATCAATGTTTTTTTACTTTTGAGAGTGAGAAGGATAATAAATGTTATAAACGGTGCCTTGTGAGCTATCAACAAATGTTTTTTTTGGGTTACACGTATGTGAAACTTTAGTTTTATATAATTGTTCTTCTCTTTTAACCCGGCGTCTGACACGTGGGGTGTCACAAACCCCAGAGTCCAAATATTACTCCGTAACTATTTTATTTTCGCGCCAAGCGAAGACAGCGCCTCAGTACCTTTCAATCGCTTTTTAATTTGCACAGTGTAGCATGAACGGCAGTATAAATATTGAAGCATTAGAGGCCACGTCTTCTTGAAGTCGCCTGGGGTTTCTGACACCCCACGTGTCATAATAAGTAATATTTATTTTCCTACAACCTAGCTAGTAGTTAGTGCCTATTTTCCACCCGTTGCCTATGACAATGGTTGAAAAGTGAAAATTAGTTGATTTTTTACATCTGCTGTCAGAAAATGAGTAAACGTGAAACACATAACCTTAAATTGACAAATTAATATTTTAAGACAATTTTTGCGTCTTTTGGATGTTTAGGTCGTAGAAAAAATAATATACCGACCTCGACGCAAACTATTTCGGTGGACTTCGAAAGATTTTTTACTCGGCTGCGTCTCATAAAAAAATAAGCACTCTCTTGCACTGAAAACTAGGTTTGCGTACTCGGTGCGTAATATACTATTATCTTCCTGTTTCTCCTGTATTTTTCAGTCATATTACGATTACTTAAAGTAATTTATTTTGAACACTACCTATAAGATTTAAAACTTTATAATTTATGTTATTCATTTATTTAGATCTTTGTTTGGCAATTTTAAACGTTATTTTTTTTTAGTTAATAGGGAACAAAAAGCTTTCCTATTTTTTTTTTAAATTTGATTTATTTTTGTTAACCGATTAAAAATAAACATATATGTATTTAAGATTTTTAAAATTATTTTTAGGTATATTGTATATTGTATAACTCGAATATTTTACTACATTTTATATAAAATTTATTAAATAAAGCAAAAACGGTCCCATTTATTGTTGGGGTTTATTACACCCCACCTGTCGTTACTTGTAAAACTAAACCACCTGTCAGACGCCGGGTTAAAATGCAGGAAAAATAATTTATGGTAAATATGAAAAGAACTAAAAAACAAGTATTATAGTATTATTTTCTCCATTTGAATTTAAAAATCTAAGTTTCAAACAAAAAATAGAAAGTTACTTTATTTTTAATAAACAGTTGCGAATAAAATAGTATACACGTCTCCTGAAAATAGTACTTTTCCTCGACCTATAAATGGTTTCGACACTTCGTGCCTTAACCTTTAAGAAGGTCCGGAAAAGTACTATTTTCCAAATCGACCTGTAATCAAGCGATATTAATATTAAGTCTATTAATTGAAAGGTCAGAAGGGTGAATCAATAAACACATATTTATTATACACTGTAAAATGTACACGCTCAAAAAAATTTACACAGTTAAATATTTTTTATGATACATTTTTTACCACCTCAAACAATGTGTGCGCCTTCTCCAAAATTACAAATTAAAACCAAGTAATAAATAGTATACATAATGATATGATCATATTAAGAAAACTTCACATTTCAAGGCAAGAGATTATATAATATATAATTTATATTTGACCGATGGCCGAAGGCCGAGGTCAAATATAGATCTCGAGCCTTGAAATGAGTTTTATTAACAAGATATGTATACTATTTTATTCACAATTATTATGTATTAAAAATAAAGACCAAGCTTTTGAATTTTGAAATCTGAAGTGGTTAATTCATTGTTGATCATGTCATGACTGACAATTACTGATTTTTGACTTAAATTTTTGCTTATAATTCACAAATAATCTCACAAAGAACACAACATTTACTGTCATGACAATTTCACATAACAACATAGTTTGAAACACAATATTTCTTCGATGTTTCTTCGTTTTATCAATTGGAATATGAAACCATAGGACATAAATGAATGATATACTTTCTGAAATTCGAGTGGAGCCATCTAGCAACGAGAATAAATTACATAAGCATGATTCCAGTCCTTGCATTTATTTAATTAATGTTTAACTCTGTTTCGTAAATTTTAGTACTTAAAACGGCGCATATACTGGCGTTATATAAACATAACCTAAAAATTAATTTTTTACTAATAACTTTGTACTCTGCTAATACCTTACGACGCCGCGACATCCATAAACAAGTAGATGTATTTTCATAATAGCCAAGGAAGATTTATAAGATAATTCAATTTCAATGAATTTAAATATCAGGGCAGGCCGAGTTTGTTTTCCCTTGGTCAGTAATAAAAATTGTTAACTGCTTTTTAATAACACTACACTACTTTCTTAAACACTTACAGTGCAAGTAATGTGCTTATAATATGTATGTATGTAACACAATATGATTGTGAATAATAGTATATTACGCACCGAGTACGTGAACCTAGGTTTTAGTGCACATTTTATTTTTGTGTTTTAATTTTCTCAAAGATTTGGAAGATAAGGCGTTTGTATTACGTAGGGCAGTAAATAGTACGTAATTAATTTAAACCTACCTTAAATATGTCTAGGATTATGAAATAACCAGAATACCGTAATAATTCTTTGCTGTACCTGAAATATTAATTAAGGGAATGTCTAAGGGCACATGTTATTCTTATTTATTACATTTATGCCACATGTATTTTGCTCATACATTAAAATAAAGTGGAAATATAGTATATTAATAATAAGTAATAACATACGTTTTTAGTTTAAAGTACTAGTGCTCTAAAAACGTGTTATGAAACGAGTGCTTTATACGTCTTTTTCTATTTTTCTCTAAAATTTTTAAAAACTTACATTTAAATTAATGACTGATTTAGGGATTTCTCTTTCGGGTTGACATTACAGTTTTCGCCATGTTTAAAATTCTAAGAACAAATAGCATTTTGATATATTTTATAGTCATGTCTTCTCTTTTTCACTGCAAGTGACCAATCCACAATTTTAAAACGGTAAAAAATAACCTAAACACAAAATTTTGTACAAAATTAAACTTCAAAGCGACGTTGACATTTCTATGGAAAACGTCGAGCGATAGGCTTTTGTCTGTTGCCAACCCAAAAGAAAAAAAAGTTTTCTAAAGTACTAGTGCACTAAAAACGTGTTATGAAACGAGTGCTTTATACAATTTTTTCTATTTTGCTCTAAAATTTTACTTACATTTAAATTGATAACTGATTTAGGGATTTTTGTTTCGGGTTGGCATTACAGTTTTCGCCATGTTTAAAATTCTAAGAACAAATGACATTTTGATGTATTTTATAGTCATGTCTTCTCTTTTTCACTGCAAGTGACCAATCCACAATTTGAAAACTGTAAAAAGAAACATAAACACAAAATTTTGTAGAAATTTTAAGTTTAAAGCGACGTTGACATTTGCACAGAAAACGTCGAGCGATCGGCTTTTGTCTGTTTCCAACACAAAAGAAAAAAAAGTTTTCTAAAGTACTAGTGCGCTAAAAACGTGTTATGAAACGAGTGCTTTATACAATTTTTTCTATTTTGCTCTAAAATCTTAAAAAACTTACATTTAAATTAATGACTGATTTAGGAATTTTTGTTTCGGGTTGGCATTACAGTTTTCGCCATGTTTAAAATTCTAAGAACAAATGGCATTTTGATATATTTTATAGTCATGTCTTCTCTTTTTCACTGCAAGTTACCAATCAACAATATAAAAACGGTAAAAAATAACCTAAACACAAAATTTTGTAGAAAATTAAACTTTAATGCGACCTTGATTTTTGCACGGAAAACGTCGTGCGATTAAATGATATAAAAAAAATTTAAAAAAAATTAAATAAATATATAAAAATAAATGTTTTTTATTTTTTATGTGTTTTTTCTGCAACGCCTAAAACACTAGGATATTTTTTTTTAGAAAAATATAATAAAAACAAAAAAGAAATTTACACTGTAACCCACCTAAACCCTTTATTATAGCAACAAAAACAAATGTATTTTTATTTGCCTTTTGATTTTTATTGAAATATTTTCTCAGAAAACAAAGAACTTGTTAATATTCACCGAAAAGCGCTTAAAGATATTTTTATAACCTGGGAACATTTAAATTTGGCCTAAAAACCTAAAAATAATACCTAAATGTTAATTAGTACAGTTCGGATCGAGTTATTTATTTACCGAGGACAAAAATTAGAAAAAAAATATTTTTTTTTAGATAAATACACATTTTAAACTACACACATCGCCAAAATTCTTGGCTCTCCAAATAATTTGAAACGTAAAAAAAAAGGTTTTTTTTTTTCATTGAATTAAATTTAAAAAATTGTATCAATTTGTATTGTTATTTTAAGTCGTCACAAAATGTGAGAAAAAAGATGTCGGTAACCAGTATGTCCTCCTCTATTCTCAGGCAAATCATTTACGCCCAAAAAAATATTTAACCAATTGTCTTTCATTGCGAAACGAAATTGGAGATAATTTTATTTTTTTGGACGATAACGCTTCTCAAGTGCGCTCCCCACCTCACAAGAAAGGTTTCTAATTGGTTACAGCAAGGGTACATTTAAAGAATGAACTGGCCAGCTAACTCACCCAGACAGCACATAATAACTATTATATGTCCAGGGTATATACTTTCTGGATATAGAGTATATCCATTGGATAGCCTGGATAGCCATTAAATATCCCATGGACATTCAAATGTCAGCCTATATCCAGGATGTCCACTGGATATCCATGAGATATGCAATGGACATCTATTTTTTTAACCTCCATAAAGTATATCCACTAGATATTCATTAAATATCCATCATGTATATCCAGTGGATATCCTGGATATCCATGATGGATATCCAGTCAAAATGCCTTGTAGTATGTAATAAAACACATTAAATAAAGTTAAAAAAATGTTGGACGTAAAACCTTAATTTATTTTTAATAATCTGAAAATCCACCCAATTATAAAATTAAACACATTTCAAACCAATTTGTACATATTATTTTGCTTTTTGGTCAAATATAATCTCTTTTATCGAAATAAAGTGATTTTTTTTGATATCCTGTTCTTTTTCTTAAAAAAATAAATATGGAAAAGCCATTTTTTATGTGAAGGGTTGTTATTTTTTATTTCCTTATTATTACTTGTTTTTTCTCTTAAAAAACCGCCGGCGCATTTTTTTTATTTCTGTTTTTTTGCAAGCCCCGGTAAATGAATATCTCGATTCGACCAGTGTTAATCAGGCATAAAAAATATTTTTGATTATAAAATTAAAAAGCCGTAACTAAACAATCAATATTAAAAGCCTTCAGGGTATTTTCATATTAAAACATACAATTTAAGCCAGCTGTATCCCAAAGGATATATCTGTATATTTCGTGAAGATCAGGAGGGACTTAAATGCAATTATCTTTTAATATGATTTATCCCAAGCTAGCATTGCCTTACGAAGAGCAAATAACGTAAATAGTATATTTCTAACCTAATAAGAAAATGAAACATTCCCAACTCGAAGGACGCTATTTGGCCAACGCGCAGCCTAGAACAAATTAGCATCTCAAGAGTTAGAAGTGTCATTTTTCTATGAGGTTTTATGAACAGTTTTTTTATTTAGGATCACAATCAAAATACAAAATAATACAAAAATGACTACATTTAAAAAAAAATGGTTATGTTGTTCTCAATGACAATATAGCGCGATATCTATGAGGTAAAATCTAAAGGCATAACAGGTTAAAAAAGAACTCTTTTCTGGGGAACCGGTCTTTTGTTCGCAAAATATAACTTCGCGACGGAAACATCGCGACGAAAACATCGAAAATTTGTATTTCGCAAGAACAAAACTTCGTATTGACATTAATTCGAGAACCAAAACTTAGCGAATCATTATATCGCATAAATAATTAATTCACGGACCATAACTTAGCAAAATTCTAATTTTTGAAGGTCAATTAAAAAATAGTTATTTATATACCAAGGGACTAAACTGGCTGTTTTAGTCCCGCTGCATTAGTGTTTCCTGAGCTAGCGTAGCGAGCGAGGGAAACAGAAATGCAAGGGACTAAAACAGCCAAGTTTAGTCCTGAGGTATATACACTATTTTTTGCAGAACCAAACATAATTTAGGTAGGTAGATAAAATTAAAATTAAAAACCACGCGTCTAAAATTGGTTGTTTTATTTTCGTAATTTAATCAAGATGCCTGTAAATTGCGAAAAGTCAGTTTTATGGCTATCGCGATTTCAATTGTTTTTTAATATGGTTGACACAAACGTCAAAAAAAAAATGGACGAAGATGATAAATTTTAAGTTATGTATAAATTGTTATAACAATGTTATTTTTAAAGGTTTTCTTTGTCAAAATAAATTGGTTTGAATCGCTAATTTATTACAAAACACCACCAAACCTAATTTTTGAACCAGCAAAGCACATAGTAGGTATAATATTTTAATATTATCAAGGTTGCCGTGATTTTTATTCCCTAGGGAGAAAAACGGCAAGTTTAGTCCCGAAAATGAAAGCGTAAAATTAGGTTTTAGTCTTGGTCGTACAAAAATTTTTTTTATAAAATTTGATTTAGCACGCTGTTTATTTCCTTTTAACAATTTCGATTAACATGTTCGCGACGACGTGAGCCACCGGTGGTACACGGTCTAATGCATTGTTTTCTATGAACTAGTTAGTAGTTAGTGCGTATTTCCCATCCGTTGCCTATGACAACGGATGGGAAGTGACGATCAGCTGATTTTACGTATCTGCTGTCAGAAAATTAGTAAAAATCAAATACATAACCTCAAATTGACAAACTAATTTTAAGATAATTTTTACGTTTTTTTGTATGTCTAGGTATACGCACCTCGACGCAAACCATTTCAGTGCACATCGAGTGCGTACAGACACAATTTTGGTTGGTTGGTTTGATTTTTTTAACTTTTATAATAAAAGGTAAGCATGTACTATGTTATGTAAAATAAAATATGTAAATATTTGAAATATTAAAAATTTGTTTGTTATTTTATTTTTTTTACGCATTCGTAGCCATGCTTATATTTTCATAAAAATAAGATTATAGATAGATATTGCTGCCCAGAGTCACGGAAAAATATTAAAAAAAATCTAGTCTTTTTCGTTTTTTATTTTTAAGTTTCAAAAAATGTTCCATGCATGCAATTGTCCTTTAAACGTCAGCATTTTGTGTCTTAAAACCTACAAACCCTAGGTACTTAATAATAACGGTTAACAATAAAAATTTATAATTTTACACTCAGTGCTGAGAAGTATGATAAATTTTGAAACAGTTAATAGCATGCATATTTACTCCACATATACCACATCCTATAGTAGATTTTTTTTGCATACCCTGCACCTATTTTGCTTCTTTTTTTTTTTTTTTTCTTATATATTTTTTTGCTTAATTTTTGCTTATTTTTGATAAAACACAACACGGGTACTGTTATATGACTTAAATCTTACACCGGAGATGTCGAATGAGAAACGTGTCTGAGTAATATAAAACTGCTTCCACCTAGTAGCGGGAGGATGAATTATGCGATGTTCCATGAATGCTACGAATGGGTTAAATCCAATAATATTCAATATTATTGTGTGAATAAATCCAGTTTTGCGAAGTTTTGTACCATGGGAAGTTTTTGATACACGATGTTATGAGTATGCGACATTTTGGTTTGCGAGGAATGGCCAGGCAAAGTTTTGTTTGTACGAAGTTTTGGTTTGCGATGTTTCGGTCGCAATGTTTTGGTCGCGAAGTTATTTTTTGCGAACAAAAGACCCCTACCACCTTTCTGCCCTTGTTTATAAAAAGGCCATTTTTTCTAACTTACTTTACATCTAAAATAAATAAAAATAATATACTTTGAATCTTTTTAAAATGCACGAAAAGAACGTGTTACTGTATGATTGTGAATAAAATGCTTTTTAGACAGCCACATTGAAGAGTATACCGAATAAATCCTATTCGATACTTTTTTTAGAGAAAAGTAATACAAACTAGCAAGAAATAAAGTCAAATGTAACATAACCTCAAAACCAATTGAAATGTATTTTTAACCGACTTCCAAAAAGGAGGAGGTTATCAATTCGACTTGTGTTTTTTTATGTTTCTTCCAGCATAACTTTGGAATGAATGAACGGAATTTTATGAAACTTTTTGCAACTTAAGAGGGCATTCATGAGGTGGTCCCGTTTTAATTTGACGCTCGGACAATGCCGGGTAAGCCGGATAATTAACATAAATCTAATCATTTTAACGCAGTTTCACTTAAAAACGGCTTAATTTGGTTCTACTACCAGCCAAATTTTTAGAGAAATATCGTATAACTCGGTAAGCCGGATAACTTGGTTGAGGGGCACACTGAAAATCTTTTAATTGCCGCTAAACTTGATTCCCTGGACCTGTAATATTAAAATACCAAGAGAAATAATAAATGTTGTGATTTTACCAAAAGGCGTTGTTTGATTATTACTTACCGCTTTAAGTTTAACAAGATTTTCTTTAGTATTCCGTTTAAAATAAGGTTGTTTGGACTCTTGGGCGCTAAAATAAAAATATTACTTTTATTTTTTAGAAATTTATCTTTAAGATAATGACGTCACAACGCACTAACAGTACGTTGTAACGTCAGCCGCTTTCCGATATGGAAGGACAACTATAATTTAGCTTAGATGACGTTACAAATCTACAAGTTCTGTGTTTCTGAAAAGTAAAAAATTAAAACTTTTTCCAAAAAAAAATGAACCGACTTCTATGTTTCTAAAAAGTAAAAGATAAAAAATACTTAAGTCGGTGTGCCAATTTCACAGCAAACAATAATAAAATAATAAAAAAATAATTGTTAGTAATTAATTTAGGAAATGGTGAAATTGACATCGACTTAAGTATTTTTTATTTTTTACTTTTTAGAGACATAGAAGTCGGTTCATTTTGTTTGCGAAAAGTTTTTTATTCTTAATTTCAGTGCATTATTTTAATCGGGGCCATATAAAACAAAAAAAAAGTCCAAAACACACAAGGTGCACCATTGTCGTTTTTTTTATTTGACTTTTTGCAAGCCTCGGTCCTCGTCTCGCAAAACAATACCTTAAAATCGACATTAAAAATAATTTATAATTATGTTTAAGATTATGTTATTAGCTCTCAAATTATTAATATCAATCAAAACTTAATATCATTTTCTTCACTTTTGATACATGCCTATAGTTGACTCATTTCTCTAAAAAATGTGTATCGAACGAATATACTTCCTATTATGGACGTATAAAAGAATACTAATTACGACCTTTCCTCTACCTAGGGAATTAAATCTAACTCATTCCCATCTCATCGGTATGAAGTTTAAAAATAAGAAAATTGACATGAACAGTATAAGCTTCTAAGTTAAGGGAAACGATATATAAAAAAAGTTAAGTTAAAATATAAACGTTTTAAGAAGATTATTTTATAGACTTACAATTTCAACTTTATTGATTTTATAAGAGTATTTCTTTTTACGGTTTTTTTTCCAAATTGCTTACTTTAGTTTTAAGGAAGTTATTAAAAGCAAGGATCTTGAAATGAACAATAATAGAACAAAATAACTTAAGAAATGTATTTTAGTTGTTTTATTTCCCTTTAGGAAACTTTTATTAATTAAAATAAATGCAATACTAAATCTGTAAAATCAAATATTTTAATTTTTAAAACTTTCGAATAATTTCATGAATTCAGTCTTAAAATTACCTAAAATTATTTAAAATTTCTTAAAATTACTGAAAATTACTAAAATGTAATGAAATATGCTTAAAAATTACTTAACAGTTTCGGATACCTTCTGATTGTTTTTTCCTTCCTCAGGAGCCAACCACTGAGAAACAGACCAACTCAGCCATTTCCTTTAATTCTTTTTAGTAATATTTTGCCAACATATAGATACTATCTCTGTATGATTCAGAAATAAATTTTAAATTTTTATCTCTTGTAGTCTTGGAGATATCCGGTTTTCAAATTTTCAAATATCCCCGTTATCGATCTATTTAAATGACAATATTTAGAAAACTATAAAAGTTAGAAATTTCGTTCGGATCGCATTTTTAATTTAATAAATTGCATTCTTAAACAGTTGCAAAAAAAATATGAATTTGGGTCAAAAACATGTCATGTCCAAACCAAGCCATCTTGAAATTTGGACCACGTCTAAACAACAGAACAGCAAAACCTCATAATTTCAAAACCTGGTATCTCCAGGACTACAACAGATAAAGGTTTAGAATTCATTCCTGAATCCTACAGACGTAGTATGTGTTAAGTTGCTTAAAATTACTTTAAATTACTTTAAATTACTTTAAATTACTTTAAATTACTTTAAATTACTAAAATTACTTAAAATTATTTAAAATTAATTAAAATTACTTTAAATTACTTTAAATTACCTAAAATAACTTAAAATTAGTGAAAATTACTTATTACTTAAAATTAGTTAAAATTAGATTCAATTATCTAAAATTACTTAAAATTAATTAAAATTTCTAAAAATAACTTTAAACTAGGTACTTAAAATTACTTAATATTACCTAAATAACTTAAAGTTACTCAAAACCTCTCAAAATAATTCAAAATTACTTAAAATTACCTAAAATTACTCAGTTAATTAAAATTACTTAAAATTTTTCAAAAATTACTAAATATTTCTTAAAATTACTAAAAATTACAGTTACCTAAAGTGACTCTAAATTACGCACAACTACTTAAAATTACCCAGACATTACTCAAAAGTAACGAAAATTACTCAAAATTGCATAAAGTTACTGAAATTTACTTAAAATTATTAAATACATTTTATTGTATGTATATTACATCAACACTTACTGCATGACCATTAGGCTTAAATATACAAGATTTACCTCTATAAATAGTAATCAATATGTGATAAATTTGTAGATAACTTAATCTATAGCCAGACGAAATTTCCCTCTCGAAATCTAAATCGGAAGTTTTCTAATATAGATTTTCATTTATATTCCGAAATAAATTTATAACCAAATTGAAATTGGAAGTTATTTCCATTGATTGAGCAAACATGAAGATCGAAGTGCAATCACATTGCATGATACCGTTTCATATTGATATTTACCGCTGAATATACCCAATGGGTATTACTCATCACCAAATCGATTTCATGTATCCCAGCTATCATTTTTGTAGTTGCTACCTAAATAACTAGAATCGTTACTATTTATGGGTAAAAGCTCAATAAATATATTTTTGCACGACCAAGACTAAAACCTAATTTTACGCTTTCATTTTCGGGACTAAACTTGCCGTTTTTCTCCCTAGGGAATAAAAATCACGGCAACCTTGATAATATTAAAATATTATACTTACTATGTGCTTTGCTGGTTCAAAAATTAGGTTTGGTGGTGTTTTGTAATAAATTAGCGATTCAAACCAAGTTATTTCATTTTAACAAAGAAAACCTTTAAAAATAACATTGTTATAACAATTTATACGTAACTTAAAATTTATCATCTTCGTTCATTTTTTTGACGTTTGTGTCAACCATGTTAAAAAACAATTGAAATCGCGATAGCCATGAAACTGACTTTTCGCAATTTACAGGCATCTTGATTAAATTACGAAAATAAAACAACCGATTTTAGACGCGTGGTTTTTAATTTTAATTTTATCTACCTACCTAAATTATGTTTGGTCCTGCAAAAAATAGTGTATATACCTCAGGACTAAACTTGGCTGTTTTAGTCCCTTGGATTTCTGCACTAATGCAGCGGGACTAAAACAGCCAGTTTAGTCCCTTGGTATATAAATAACTATTCTTCTTCTTCCTTTTTTTTGTCCTTTTCTCAGGGAGATAATTAGCCAGATCCCTCTTAGTTACTCAATTCACCAAGAGTGGTTCTTGTCTGGCTTAGCACCATGCCCACTCCCGTTTTGACTATAGAAAATTTCCAGTATTCTGTAAGACCTTCGTTTTTTCTAATTTGTTATATAATTATATTTGCGCATGCGCTAGTATATAAAAAAATTCTGTACGTATAAGAACTTCTTCACGTGTTAGTTGCTTCCAAATCAAAATTTATCAGCATCAGTGGTCAATGGCATCGATATAGCCTGACACTGATCTAATGATCGTGAGTTCAAACCTCACTGGCGCCGATTGCCTTTTTCAGTTAATTAATAATTGAAATTTGGCGAAGGCGTACTCCCTAGATATATTGGTTCGAAAGTCAATTAAAGCCGGTGGTTCCCTCTACTACTAGCCCACACAAGTCCTGGACTTAGGGGATGCTTAATTAAGTAGAATAGTACGAGGTTAAAAACAAACATAAACATAAACATTATAAATCATTAAAAAACATAAAATTCCCTTCTTACTCCAATATAATCACATGCTTGTCGTTTTACTGCACATCATCCATACAATCACTATAAAATATATAAAATCGAATCCAGGGCATATCTAAGATAGCAAATAAATAAATAAATAACTATACTAAAACACTTGATGCTAAAAATTAAACGCGATTAATGGATTACCTAATTCTTGCCAAAAGTATATATTGCTCGTTTCACGGGTGAAAAGCAACTCAATAAATATATTTAATAATAGGTATTATACTACTTTATTATGTTAAATACTATAAAATAAATGTTTAACCCCTTCCGCTCCAGCCGGTTTTTCAAGGTAGGGGAGACCGGGGCACAGTGGCCACCTTTTTGCTTAAAAAATTGTAACTGCTTAATAATTAATTTAAATCAAAGTTTAAAAATTGAGTATTATACGCTAGGGTTTTCTTTATAATTTGTCATAGACAGTGTAGCTTAAAAGTATTTTCTTATTTTTTTACTAACCTTTTACAAAAAAGTGTAAAGGTGGCCACTGTACCCCATAGCCGGGGTACAGTGGCCACTCAGGTGGGGTACAGTGGACACTGATCTTATTAAGATTAAAAGTATAGTTTCACCACTTAAAATGACCCATAGCAATGAACTCGAAAACTGTTTTACCGACTGAAATAAAAAATAGAGCGGCAGATTTAAAACCGAATTTTACATATTTGGTATAGATTGCGTCAAATATAAATCAATACTTTTTAAGTTATTGTAAAATGGCCACTGTACCCCGGTGGCCACTGTGCCCCGGTCTCCCCTACAGGTAAACAAATATCCAACTGTGGTAAATTTTGCTGTAGCTAAAAATATCCATACGTGGATACAAGGGAAGGGGTTAAAAATTGCAGAATAGTATTTAATACTAAACACATTACTTTTTTACTTGTTTACTAATAAATCAGTGAAATTACTACGACGTTTTAATTAGCTGTATTACAGTTTCAACCACTTAGTTGGCGTTACCATAAGAAGTTACTTAATTCAAACTTTATACTAACTATTATTTTATCCTTATAATAGGGGTTCCGGCTACTGTTTTGCAATTTTACTTACTAATAAATAAGAGAGTTTTTAACACTTTTTTTTTCAAAATCCTGTTTTTTTTTTTAAGCCTTCTATTCACTTCACTTACATATATAGAGATATATAGATATAAATATATTTGTCCTCAAATCTGACAAAGCCTTTTTCACCCACTTAGAATATACTTAGAAAGCTTAAATTTGGTACACATGCTTAACTCGGTTGACAATACAATTTTATATAAAATTTACCCTTTTTAATTAAGTACATATTACGTACCTATCAAAAAATTAAAAATTAAAAATTCCAAAACACTTCTTTTAAAAATCTCGTATTTATAAATTTGTATAAATTTCTAGTTTTCTACTTTAAAAACTTGTTTTTATTTATTTTATTTAGTACGTAGTCAAAAATAACAAAATAATTTTCCGACTTAAAACCGAATGTTTCACGGATCATGTACTACCTTTACGTAAAGCCGTAACTTGTTTTGCAAGCTTCCTATGCAGACGTCGGGGGCGGCGGTAGCTCAGTCGTGAACGCCTCGATCTAGTATTCGAGAGGCCGGGGTTCAATCCTCGGTTGTGGAACAACTTTTTCACAGAAATAAAATACCGTCATTTCCCCACCACGTCGGCTTGTGCTGCCGAAGATCTAAGCACACAGTACAGAAAAAGGTTTGCAGTGGATAATGCCGCATAGCACTCGGACCTGTGATACTACCCGGGCGCACCGAGAGGGAGCAGCAAGGTAGCTGTCAGGTCTGTTGGCAGAGCTCACTTCAAGGACTTCCAAGCAACCAGGATCTGTACTAAGGCTGAAAGCGAAAATGATCCTTAAGCAGTTTGGCGCCGGTCCAAGTGCACTGGCAGCCAATAAACTTAAGGATCAAAGCCGCTCACTTAGCCAAAAAAGCCGACAAAACGAGGTTCGGATTCCTCGCTAAACTGTAGGTCCCGGGGTACAACAACTAAAATCCTCGTTAGAGTAGAAAAACTAGTAACACAGGGGTAGGCAAAAAGGACCATATGGTCTAGTTGCCAGGCTTGACCTCCCCACCATTACTACTACTACTACTACTATGCAGACGTCGCGTTTTTATTACAGAGCAACGTGTGCCACATGTGGTACGCGATGGCTGCTGGGGTCAGCCGGCGTGTACCACTTATGCACACAACGTCGCGAACGTGGTTATATCTACTGATAAACAATACTTTATACTAAAAGGAACAATAGGGTTCCTAAAAGGAACAATAAGGTTTCTAAATAGACCAAATAAAATAAAATAAAAATATAATAATAATAATAAAATAAAATAAAATAGTAGGTGTAAATAAAATAAATCATCTAGATTTAAATTAATACAGTACCAATTATATACTTTGTTTTGGCAGCCGAGCTTCATTCAAGTTAATTTTATTTATTTTTTCAAAACAAATTATAACTACTTTAAATATTTGCAAAAATCCTATTTAACACTATATCTTAAAAAAGGTGCTGCTTGAAAAAAAAACAACAAAAATTTCCAAAATCAGAGCATCACAGAGCCAGAATCACAGATCACCAGCAGCAACCTTACCGTGGTAGAAAAGTACATAAATCTAACTTAACATAACATTAGATTAGTGACAATTTTTTGTTTAGTCTCAAACGTTATACAAAAACGTTATAAAATATATAAATCTAACCTTAAAAACTAACGTTTGACAAAAACTTTATAAAATATAGAAATCTAACCTTAAAAACTAACGTTTGACAAATAAAATAAAATACATAAATCTAACGTTAGTTTCCTAACTAAATTCTAACCTTTTTATAACCTTATTCTAACTTTAAATAATTTTTAAATTTCCATTATTAATACGTAAGCTATAGTAGAAAATACTCATTTCAGACAGCTATGTGCCTAGGTTTGATAATTATTTATTAATTCTATAATAACTTTAAATAAATATCCACCAAAAGTTAAAATTATAGTAAGTCTGGCAACTCTATACTAGAATTGAAAAAATATTTTAAGTTTCTGAATGTATAAATAAATATTAACTAATTAAATATAAAGTTTTTCTGAGAGGTAAACATATTTATCGAAGTATAATAGCATGTTACACGAAAAATATTTAGGGCCACCTAAAAAGATGGCTATTTTATAAATAAATGTAAAGAAATTATGTTTAAAAATATTATGATTGCTAAAATATATTAAGATTTATATACATGAATAAATTTGTCTCCAGCTGCCATTTTATAATGCAGGTAGAAATTTCCTAGTTGGCCACGCCCCCTCCGAAAGTTAGAATTTAAACGTATTTCTAACTTAAAAATCTAACGTTAGATTAACGTTTGTAACTAACGTTTGATTCTAACGTTAAAAATCGGGACATTTGCAGATATTTTATAACGTACTTTTATACAGTTTTCTAACGTTAGAAAAACGTTATTCTAACGTTAAATTTCTACTAGGGTACCGTTAATCAGTGTAATAAACTACAAACTTTTTTCATATTTTCTGCCAAACAAGAGGTTTTATTTTGTGAAAGAAACACAGATTTAAAAAAAATGTACGAACAGAATAAAAACAGAATTCATTAGTCTTAAAATTTATGACATCTAGTCTGTAAACTTTTTATTATTTTGACATATTTAATGTAGAGTATATGTGTAGGTTAAAGCCAGTTTTAAAACCATGGTAATAAGTTTTAAGCCACCCGAAAAAAATCGTTACCGACCCTAGATTTTCATATCAGTGACGAAAATATTTTCTCGTATCAGTAAAAAGTTTTACACACGTAGGTGTTAAATAAATTCTCACATATTTCATGAAAAACGCATAATATAAGGGTTGGAACCAGGGGCGGACTTGGCTTTTTGCATCCCTAGGCTATGGGCAGTTTACCGCCCCCTTCCGACTACCATTTATTAGGTACTGACGGTTTCTACCCAAAACTTGGCGCCCCTACCAAAAAAAGAAGAAACTCCCTCTTTAAAAAAGCTTTTTCCCTGACAGTTTCTACCAAAGCTTGGCGCCCCTACCAAATAAAATAAGCTCCTCCAAAAAAAAGCTTTGTTTGTCCCTGACGGTTTCTACCAAAAATTGGTGCCCCTGGCAAAAACACACCCTCAAAAAAAAGCTTTGTTTCTGACGATTTCTACGGTAGAAATTTGGTAGAAATTCTACCAAAGCTTGGCGCCCTACCAAAAAAAAACAAAAAACACCCTCAAAAAAAAAGCTTTGTCCCTGGCGGTTTCTACCAAAAAAGCTTGGCGCCCTACCAAAAAAAAAAGGAACGCCCTCAACAAAAAAAGGCGCCCACGCTAATTTAAAAAAATTAAAAATTTGCCGCTCCTTAAATTTGCCGCTCTAGGCTTTAGCGTACTTAGCCTATGCCAAGTCCGCTCCTGGTTGGATTTTATTTTATTAGACGGTGATTTACATAATAAAAATAAGACCCGACCATTTAAATTTTACATATCATCGGCCTTAAATATTCTACGTATTCATGATGCACTTTCATTTTATCACCTAGTTATGATTTATGAGTTTTGGGAAATTTTTAAATTACCTATGCTAATATTTGGGTTATATCTCCCAAAAAGGGAAATTTGAACTTTAAAGTAGAGTACTGTACACACTGAAAAACAGATTCTTTGAACATAATTAATATTATGGTGTTTCCTCAAATCAATTATGCTTGATGATGATCCCAACCCAGGAAACTGTCTGTCTGTCTTTTTGACGTCAATTATTGGGCACTAACTGACCTACATGACGTCATATTATAACTTCTTGCTGTCGTCCCAGTGACGTGTATACTGCCCTACTACCCTAAAAAGCAGCAACTCCATACTACATAAAACTGAGATAATGGCAAAACAGTAAATCGTCTTAACCACACTCTTGTGTTATAGATAGAATCGAGAAAGGGGACGTATAAATTTAGGTTTGAAGTACCTTTATTATAACACAAGTTTCGCAATTATTAATTATTTATTTAAAAAGAAAATGGGAAACATTTTTATTGATTTTTTTCATGTTTCTTAACGTTTTATATCCAAAAAAGACGATTTCCCTAAAAAAAATCTGTCTGTCGGTCAGTCTGTTTGTCCGGAAAATTTGTGACCACGATAACTCGAGAACGCTTTAAGCTAAAGTTTTCAAATTTGGTCAGTTTTAGGTTGAGATTGTTTTTGGTAAAAATCAGTGTGGGGTAAGGGGGTAAAATAGGGTTAAAACAAGTTTTTAAAAAAACATTTATTTTTTATTTTATTTTCTTTTTCGAAACAGGAAACTTTTTTTGAAAAAAAAATTGCATTTTTTTTTAAATTTTTTTGAATTTTTCTTTTCAAATTTTTTTCGTTTTCCAAAAAAATTGTTTTAATGAATTAAGACTTACAGAGGTAAGTATTATTTTGTTGGCAGCAGTTTTTTTTTGTTATATACGGAAAATCTAGCCTCATACAAAAAATATAATAATGCAAAAAGAAACTGTTTTATTAATGCTTTACACCCTTCTAATTTCATTTTAATATATTTAGTAATAAATAACTTATTTGGAGTTTGGACTTTTTAGCTTAGTAACAGTCCCTTATTTTGGAGATACTGCAATTTTCATAAGTCTATAACTGAATAAATAAAGCTGTTTACTTAAATTTGATTGGTTCAATAAATAGCCCATGGAAATGCACAACTAAGAGTAAGGATAATGAAAAATCCACAAAAATTGGAGTTGCGGCATTTTAGCGCAGTGAGGCAGTATAACTCACAGTCCAGGGACGTAACATTACTGACGTTATAATAACATTAGAAATATGACGTTAGAATAATATATCCCTTCAATTAATAGTATTTATGGAATAAAAGAGAAATCTAGGATTTTGCCTATGAGAAAATTAACACACAAGGCTGGAGGCGGAGTGGATTAATTTTAGAGAGAGAAATATTATAAGATCCTATGACAGGATTTCATAGAAAATTTCTTGCCACTACTCCCTCCAAATATCTGCTCTTGTCCAGTGAAAGTAATTTTCCACAGGTGTAGAAAATCCATTCTAATCCGATGATATACATCAAATTTTTGTGGTGGAAAACAATATGTGGCGCCACCTATAGCCTCAGCATTAAATTGACGTCCCAGTGACGTACAATTTTGAAGAAAACTTAGAAAGCAATCAAATTTTTTGTAATAAATACATTTGTTTATGATATACAATAATACATACATGGATACGTACAATTTTGACAACGTCAAGATTTGACCAAAAACTGACATCTTGTCGACGTCTGATAATCGTCGTATGTATGACGTCATAAATATGACCTAAAACTGACGTATATCTAAGAACGTTCTCTAATTATTTCATTGGATATTACAATAAACTATTAGATATGCTAGGATTATGCTTAAAACTTACGCTTAAAATGAATAAGCTTAGCATATAGTGGGGGGATTGGTGTAGTGGTCTACCGCGTCTGTACATGAAAAGTCTACTAGCCAACTAGCGTGAGTTCGATTCTCACTGGCGCCGATTTGCCTTTTTCAATTAATTAATAATTGAAATTCGCCGGAGGCGTAAGTGAAGCGGACACTCCCTATAAAAACTGGTTCGAAAGTCAGTATAAGCCCTCTACTAGTAGCCCACACAAGTCCTGGACTTAGGGGATGCTTAATTAAGTAGAATAGTACGATGTAAAACAAACATGTAATGTAATGTAATGTAATATCCATGACATATTCCTAATATTTTCTCATATCATTATTTTAAAACATATTTTAAGAAAATTCTGTAAGATGCATCTTTTTATATGTTTATTTAAATTTGCCACTGTTCTGCAACGCATTGTTGACATGTTGATAACGTCATGGCGATTTGTTTATGTCCCGTTTACATACAAACAAAAAAGTTGAAACAAAACATCATATAATAGGTTGGACCTCATATTTTTTATTGTCTTTAAATTTTCATTTAAGTGTAACTAGAAAACTCTGAAAATATGAGGGCCCCTAAAATTTGTAAAATAACCAATAAATCGTAAAAATCGTTGAAAATTGTCTGTAAGTTTTGTATAAGTATATTTAGGAGCTCTTATTTGGCGCTTAGCTCGTTTTGTTTTAGTTAAATCATTTTAATATTATAAATAATTATTAGAATGCATTAAATAAAAAAAAAATAATTTGTTTACCGTTTGACATTCATTCGTAAATTTTAGCGTTAAGGGCAACTTTGCCAGATTTTCGGTACGGGTTAGAATCTTTTGATTATTTTAAAATTTAGCACATAATTTTGTATGCTCAAAAGGAAAAAAATAAGATTTTAAGCCCTTTAAATTTTCCACTTATACAAAAATTACAGACAATTTTACGAAATTTAGGGGCCCAATTAGGACCCTTAAAGAAGTTTGATCACTCTCATAATTTCAGAATTTTCTAATTAGACCTAAATAAAAATTTTAATCATATATTATATGCTTTTGGTGATTGCAATCATGTAATACATAATATTACGTCTAGTTAACTATAGTAGAGAAAAAGATGCAAGTCGCTTTTTTTACTACTTTACACTACGATATTTCAAGAAATCTTTGAATTGTTTACTACTTATAAAATCTTTGTTCCAAATTTCAAGTAGTGTAAACTTGTTTTACAAGCGACTTGCATCTTTTTTCTTCTTTATGCAAGGTTGCCTAAGCAGGGAAACTATATAATAAAATGCATGGAAATATTCACAGTATTTCAGTTTCAATTGCTTTTTATTATATCCTGGATATATATTGTTTTACACATGTCACTATTATGGGTATTGACTGGATTTTACACATCATAAAATAACTTATAAGAAAATAAGATAAGATAAGACAATTTGCGTTACGTATTTAAAGTATAAGGGCATATCCACAGGCTCACATAACAACATAGTACATAACAATGTGATGCCGTGATTGGCTTGAGATGCAGCCTGTATCTTGTAAACCAATCACGGCATCGCATTCTTATGTTTTATGTTCTTATACAAGCTTCTGGATAGGCCTTAAGCCCATATGTGCGATATTTTTTAACCCATATTGATACGGGAATTTAATTATCCAAACTGATGGTTTAACATTTTTATAAAGGAAATTTGTATTTCATATTTAATTTTAAGGTACGGAATATAATATGCCGAATATTTATTTTTTTTGGTATAAACGTGCGCCACAAATTAGTCAATATTGCATACCGGAATCCTTTTTACAGTGTACCTCAAAAGTTGTTTAATTATGTTTATTTGTATGTCAAATACCAAAAGTTAATAATAGTTTTACTTTGAACTTTTATGGCAATTTTAAAAATTAAAATTGGATCTATAATTAACATTATTTCATAACTGTGTGCTTTATAAATTACTTTAAAGTTTTAGATTTATGATTATAGAGGTAATATGGCCTTTTATTTTAAGACCAACTTAAATTACTTTTGGAATTAATTCCCTGCAGTATGAGCAACTGAAAAAAAAACTGCTGCCAACATAAGAATACTTTTCTCTGTAGATCTAACTAGGTTAAATCAATTTTTTTTCGAATAACCTAAAAATATAAAAAAAAAAACTTTTTGAAAAATAAGTTTTTACCTCATTTTATCCCCTCACTCCACCTCGATTTTTACCTAAAATAATCCCAGCCTAGAACTTTGGTTCAAATCTAAAGTCCATATTTCCTGGATAGACAGACCGACAAACAGAGACAGACCGACAGATAGAGACAGATCGAAAAACAGAGAAACGTAAATAAATTAATAAAATCGAAAATATGTACAGAAATTATTACAGTTTTATACCAGTTGGTTAACCATTTAGACAAGGGCTTTTCGAGTTTTTTGTCGTGGGTGGTATAGAGGTTAAATTTCCCTACTGGCGACAAAAATATTTGCCGACTTGTCTTTAAAATACCGATACGTTTCTTAACGTTGTTATAGTTCTAGTAAGTTACCAGTTTCCAGTGGTAACTGTAACAGACAGTGAATATTTACTATAAACTTATTCATCACAGTAACCGATTCTTAGTGTATTCAAAAAACTGGTATTGACTTTAAATACCGATATTTTCAATGCCGATTTTTGGCCAAAATACCGGTAGTACTGTAATACTAGGGTCACTCGATCGGTTTGGTTGCTTTGTCTAGTTTGTGTGTTAGTGTGTTTTGGTGGTTAGTTGTTTTGGGGTTTTTATATGCGAAAACTACCAGAAACACAAACAGCTAAACACCAAAACACTAGACAAAGTAACAACTGATCGAGTGACCCTATGTAATTCCGCTTTCGGTATTGCAATCTGTACTCAAAATGCTTTGATTTAGACCCATTGATTTTCGCAATAAATCAGCTCCGTACTAGTTTAATTACTCCAGAGGTCAAGCAGTTTTACCTAAAAATAAGGGAGTTTTGATTTTAGGTTTATTTTGTAGGATATAGAGCCGCAAATAGAAAACAATTTTGTGACCCTAAACTCGATTTATAACTGTCACTTTTTTGACGTATTTTTCACAAAAAAAAAACGTATTTTTTTTAAATAATATTATCTCAAGATCGGTGCATCGGAGGATAAAAAACGTCCTATATGAAAATAAAGAGGACCAAATTTCAAATATTTCTTGTCGTATGTATTTTTTTGTACGACTTATAACGGCTCTGCCTTAAACATTACACTATTGGTTTTTAGCGTTTTATTTAATTTTTTCGAAAAACCAAAATTTTTGTTCATGGGTCGATTAGGCATGCCTCTTAAAATATTTTGTATGAAAATTAAAAAAAAAATCTATCTCGCGCTTTCTTTAAAATTTTTGTAAAATTGCAAATTTTAAAAAAATTTACCAATAATAATAATAATAATAATAATAATAATAATTCAGTAAACCGATTTCTGATTAAAAATCACCATTGTATTAAGGGAAAAAAAGTCTTTAACCCTTCGTTAGGCGCGCCTCTTTTTGTAACGTGTTTAGGCCGCGCTCCTAAACACAAGTGTAGACCGCGCGTCTACACTTGTAGACCATTTTATTTATTGTTTAAAAAAAAACACATTTATATTTTTAAAAACCAAATATCTTATGTTATTTATTTGGTTGTATTTAAAAGTTATTTACATATTTTTTTCAAATTATTATTGTTTTAGTAAGTGTTAAGGGTAAAAGAAAAATTATATACAATTCTAACATATATTTTACAAAAAAAAATAAAAATAACTTAAAAAACTTTCTGAAACTAAAACATTTGTTTTTTTTTAACATGTACGATTATAAAAAAGTAAAAAAACACCTAAATTAAAAGAAAAAAGTATTATAAAATTTGACTCGAAATCATGCAATATTTTAGTAACTCATGCGCCTTGTACATGTGCTCTTTGCAATCGTAGTTATGATATTTTGAGCTTTTTTTTTTTTCGATTTATTTTCCCTTCTTAGGCACATTTAGTGTCCAAAGTAATTTTTAGTTTTATAGAACAGAAAATTACCTTATTTATCAAAAACATTACGCATGAGCTCTTTCATGCCCAAAAAGACTCTTGCCAGTGTCTTCCTATAAACCGCTATTTTTTTTGGTGGTAAAGACATATTGTATTTTTAATTTATCTTTAAACTAATAAACTAACTTTGAAAAACAATATTCACAAAAAGAAACCATAAAAACTTACACAAAATAAAAAAATGCAAAAATAAAAAAGGTAACGTGGTTAGTCGCGCGGTCTATAATTGTAGACCAGGCAGGTTTCAATATGAATAAAAACAATATTATACCCATTCAAAGTGTGAATTATTACTGATCTAATAGATTGATGCATAATGCACAGCTACTCGAAGGGGCGCAAGCGTAAACACTCCGTGTAAAAAGTTACCCAGCTAAAATAAAGCATGGTCTACGATCGTAGACCGCCTAACGCCTAACGAAGGGTTAAAATCACATGTAATGTCCTATTTTCTTGGATCCTTAACAATGCGGGCATACATTTCCCGATTTTTTACGTTTTTAACTACCCTGCAAAATAAAGCCAAAGTCAAAGCTCCCTGAATTATTTCCAGGTAAAGTCGCTTTTATTGACCTGACGACTGGATTAAATGTCAAGTATATAAAAGTATGTAGCTGCCAGTGGTTTACTTTAATAATTCAAAAAGAACTGGTCGTATTGTCCGAAAGCTTTACAATGTAGTGAATTGCAACAAATATATTCCAGATAAAAACATTTAGGCAAATGGAGCCCATTCATCTGGACATTGTGGTCTATAATGGGACACTAGGATGGAAACATAATAGTATATTATAATATAAGGGCGAAAACTACTGTTTTAGAACGATTCCGGAGATCGCCAACCGAGCTCGGAAAGCTCTAAAAACAGTTTTTGTCCATACATTATTTGTTATTTGATAATAATTAGGTATTATCTCTGGTTGAAAAAAGTATAAAATAAAAAACAACGGGTTCACTCAATTCTATTTATTTAACAACTTGCTTTTACAAAATTTTGATATAACATAATCTGCCTAAGTTTGCATTTTTGTGCAGAGCATTACTAAATAATCCATTTTTTATTAAGTTAAACTAAATAAGTGCTATTCATATACTTAAGATAAACTTACAAAAATCAGGATGCTGTGCAAGTGAAAGAGCTGGAAAGCAGGCACGATAAGAATATTAGAGAGTTAGTAAATGGCAAACGAGAAGGGTCTAGAAAAATGTTACGTAACGAACGTTGATTTGAGCGAATGTTCACCAGAAATTGAAGAATTAGAGAGATCTGCACCCTATTTTGGTTTGAATTTTAAGAGCTACAAGTTTGCTTATAACCTTTCGATGAATAATTTGGCTGAAAAATCGAAAAAAACAATTTTACCCTCAACATGGCCATTTTTGAATATTTATAACTGGATTGTTATTGATATATTATAAAAATGACTTAAACAAAAATTTTTGGAAATTTTCTCCTTAACAAAATTGGTGATACAATTTTTTATCTTAAAATGCATATTTAGCGAGATAATCGCACTCATCCCTAAAATTCAAGATAGCGGACCCCCCTTACGCAAATCACCCGGTAAAAAACTAACAGGAGTGTTCTGTTACTATCCACCATTATCCGTGCCTGAATAAGACTGCAGTGATATGCCTAAAATATATTTTGCTGCTCTCGTATAAGGGATTCGTCGCACACGGAGTTACGCGAACCGCACCCGAACTGGTATGATCCTCACTTTTTAGCACATTTTCGCAAATGAGTCACTGCAGTATAATTCAGACACGGATAATACTACCCTTTAAAATATCAGCCCGTGTACATTCATTGCAATTTAACACAGGAATTTTTCGTTATTTGACTGGACTAATAAAGACAAGAGTATATAAAGTTTAGGCTTTAAACAAAAAAGATAGTCAAATTCATTAAGTAGTTTTTTGCATTTGAATTTTAACAATAGCAATTTTTTAGGTTGTCCAATGTGTAAATTTATATTTTTGACAAAAAAAAATGACGTTCCAGTTTCACCATCATTTTCAATATCAATTAACCAACCACACAGAAAAAAATATTGTCTTAAATCAAAAATGTGTGATTTGGATATAACGAAGAGAATATGTTCTCCTTTAAAGAAAAATTGTACTTTAAATATAAAAGGATAAGAATATTGTTTGCTTGAAATGAGAATATAGTGTCAAATATGAAAGAATAAGTATATGGTATGCATAAAAGAAGAATATATTCTCTTCGTTAATACAAATCACCAAATTATTGATTTAAGACAATATTTTTCTGTGTGTAGCGTCGACTATTTCATTTTTCGCGCTAGTAAAGAAAATCAAATCTTTCGTACCTACAGATTTATTTTAAAATTATTTATACAAATGGTTTTGATGTTAAGGGGTCTTTCTACCTTAAATTTTTAAAAATATATATTTTTTAAACATTTTTTCTTATATGAAGAAAAGAGATATATATCATTGTAAAATTTTGTAGGTATGTTTATATATATTCAAAAAATACAAAAAAATCTTGGGTCACTTTACATTTCAAAAAAAGTTTTTTTTTTGATTTTTGGACACCCCTGATTTCAAAAATTATATTTATTTTTTTGTGGAAATGCACTGTTTTCTTCCTATGATGATTTTTTTTGTAGATTTTTTGTTTTGACAAAAAAAACGTTATGTAAATCTGTTATCGTTAGAAACGAAGTATATTCTAGTTATTTTGACCCCCCTAAATCCTAAAGTAATCGTTCTTTGAGGAAATACACCGTCTTTTTCCATGGCTATTTTTATAATTTTTGTGTTTTTACAAAAAAAAAAACGTTATGGAAATGCGTTATCGTTAGAAATGGATTATATTCTGCTTATATAGACCCTCCTGGATTCGGAAATGATAACCATCTTTTGCGGAAATTTGTTGTTTTTTCATGGCTCATCACACACCAAACAAGCACAAAACCAATGTAAACCAAAGGCCCCCTTTTTTTAAAAAAAAAAACAAGCACAAAGTCAACGTAAACCAACGTTAACGTAAACCAACGGCCCCCATTAAAAAAAAACACACCAAACAGGCACAAAACCAACGTAAACCAACGTTAACGTAAACAAACACCCCCCATTTAAAAAAACAAACAATAATAGCCATAGAAAAAAAGAGACTAATTTCCGCAAAAGATGGTTATCATTTTCTAATTCAGGGTGGTCCAAGTTTTTTTTTGCGAAAATAAAAAAAAATAAAAAAAATAGCCACGGAAAAAACGGTGCGATTCCGCAAAGAACGATTATAAAATTAAATAAAAATATATACGACTCCAGGACACCAAAATGTATACAACTCCAAGACTGCAAAAACACAAAAGCTATCGTTATCTAATTCTTACCTAAAAATTAAAGATAATAATTATCTTTAATTTTATTAAGTTATAAACGTATGAACGAACCTTGAAAACTTTATTCCAGTTTATATTGATAAATTATTCCTTTTATTTTATAATATTTATTATTCCACCATAAGTGGAAGTGTCAGGAAAAAGTCGCTTACTTTATTCGTCTGGCTGGGCTGGGCATTCGTTGTCAATTTGATGTTAAAATGTCTCCTGTGTTCATGTCCGTTGGCAACACCGACTTTTCCGGGGACTTTTCTGAGTACAAATCTATTGAAGTGTGGCCAGTAATGTTTGACACACGGATCAAAGACAATAAAAAAATGCAACAAAAAATTATACTCGGAAATACGACGTGGCAAATCGAACGCCTAAAGAGTATTTAACCCTTTCGAGACTAACGGTACGCATACAGGGTGTTCCAGAACTCGCGTAGAGAAATTTTAGAGGTGATTCTATATACAAAAGTAAGAAAAAACGTTCCTATAAAGGTTGATCCGGAAACGAGCCCTAAGGGAGCTACGGCCCTTCTAAGTGCCCTTAAAAAAGTGTTTTTATTTAATATCTCTTTTACCCTAATAACCACATTAACGAATTTTTGCACATCCCTTCATACTGACGTGCGAAATGGGGTTATGTCACTTTTGCCCCAAACTTTTTTATGTTTATTTTTTTACATGTTCTCAATAAAATATAATTCTTTAGTTAAAAAAAATACATAAAAAAAGGTATTCTTAGTATAACACCATAGAACTAACCGTTTTCGAGAAATTTGCAGTTAAAGAGATTTTTTTTCACGCTCTGAGCACCAATAGCAACTAAAATTCGCGCCGATAAAAATTTTAATATTGCAAGGCATTGCCTTGAAGGCAATTCTACATTAAAAACTATAAAAAAAGTTCCTATACACCTACGATTTTGTTCTCAATTCTGAAAGCATTAGAAACAATATCCCGTTGTCAGTTATGGGGTATTAGATTTTTTCATCTCCGTAAGCTTAAAGCCGTATTAGGGTTAACAAAAGAAGCATTTTACCAAAATGCAGCTAAAACGGACATTTTTAAAAAAATTTCATCCACCCTAATGAAGCAAAAAAATATTTTGAGATGTTTCACCATTTTTTCCGTAATCAGAGGTGTAAAAAATGGAAATATGCAAAAAAAGAGACGTTTGTCACTTTTTTTCTGCAATGTGTGGCTCCCTCTAATGAAGAAAAAAAATATTTTGAGATGTTTCACCATTTTTTCCGTATTCAGAGGTGTAAAAAATGGCAGTATGCAAAAAAAGAGACGTTTGTCACTTTTTTTCTGCAATGCATTGTGTGGCTCCCTCTATAGGGAATAAATACGTTTTATAAAAAAAAACAAATATAAATAATAATATAGAGCATATTATATTAGATACAATACAGTAAAACAATATGCAAGTGAAAGAAACTGTGGTATAAAAGCACGTGCAGACATATATTTAGATCGAACAGCAACAACGTATGCAGATGGATTTTTTTATAAAAAATAATACTACAATATTCATAAATTCTGGTAATGTGCTTAGTTTTTCCAGGCTTCGTTGCTGGCGAAAAAAAATAACACTTGAAAAATGTCAATTTTAGAATGAAAATTTACTTACTTTACCCTATAGGTAAAAATCGGAAGCTTTTTCTACAGGAAAAAATATTTACTAATAATATCTACTTCTTGGCCAAATATAAATATAATATCTTTTAAAACAAATTTTTTACGGCATAATAAAAGATTTGTTTCACCACCAGCCTAAAACCACATCTTTATTACTGTTCTTTTCATTGGTAGAAATATTATTTCTCTACCTATGACCTCAGAGGTTCTAAAAATAATGAAATTGCACCATGGTTAATAATGAATTTTTTCAGCTATTTTGGTATCTGACATTTCACTTAATTATTAAATCACATTGCTATTTACAAGTGTTTTTAGGCATCAAATTTATTTATTGCATGATAAATTAAAAAATATTAACTAAATTAGTACCTATAAAACATGTTTTACAAAAAACACACGAAAAGTGAAAATCATTGGTCCATCATATTCAACCATAGATTATACAACCCATATATTACCGTAAGGATCATAGATTACTAGAGGTACAACCCCCATATATTGATTTTTGAGGCAATAGATTCTGCCTCACAGTTTTCGCCTGTCCCCTTATTTCTGGGGGAGTACCAGAATCATCACTTTGCATTTCACTTTCCATTTTAATATATTTTATAACTTAATAATTTTAGCAGATCACCAGAAAATTTCTGCCAGAAATGTCAAGTTATTCATTTGTTTTTTAATGGCCGCGAACGACCAGCGTGATATTTTAAATTTATAAGGGTTTTTATTAAATTTTAGTAAAATAAATAAATAAATAGCTAATTAATTGTACTGGTAGTGAAAAAAATACTACATTTTCCACGTGATTGAAGATTTAACTTTTTAGACCGCGTCTTGCGGACGCAGGTCAAAAATGTTAAACTTCTCTCACTTGGTAAATAATATACTATTAATGTCCTTGACTTAGCTGTTTTTTGCCTTTGCCTAGCGGCCAAACTTGATATTATAATAAAGTAAAATTTTAAAATTAGGGTATATTTGGATAGGGGAATATAAAAAAATAAATTTAAAATAAATCGAGGACCTATTGCAAATAGATTTTTAGAAAATTTTGCGATATCACAGTTAAGATCTGTTGTAGAACAAACTCCCAAATTTGGACGATCCTCTCGCGATATCATAGTTAAATTCTTTCATACTAAGTAGTTAGTTTTTCATGGTCTGGGGAGCCGATTATCCCCATCCCCCACCTAAAACCTTAACTGATAACAAATGTCAATGTCAATTTATTGTAAAACTTACATTTATAAATTACAGTAAAACTACAAATTAAAAAAATTAAAATCATGGATCAGTTTTCTAGTTCTGACACCTTTGCACCGCCGAAAAGTTCATTTTTACAGTTTTTAAATGAGCATGCGTGTAAGATATTACATTTTCACCCGGAATGGAATGAGATACAAGTTGCCGAAAAGTGTATAGAAGATTATGAAAAGACCGAAAGTGCAAATAATAGTAATAATAATAGTAAAGACTCTTTATATTATAGTAATATTTATAAATACATAGAAAAAAATATGCTAGACCAAGAAAGTAATAAAAGAGAAATTCAGAATATTGATAAAACTCATAACCAAGAAAGCGTAATAGAAGAAAAAAATATTAAAAATATTGAAAATATTGAAAATATTGAAAGTATTGAAAATATTGAAAAGAGTGAAAATATAACAATAAACAAACAGATGAAAATAACAAGCAAACCTTATCATATTAGATACTTTTTAATTTTTACCATTTTTATTTTTACCATTTTTGGACTTAAGGAATTATTTCAGGAAATTGTTTCATGTCCTTCTAATTTATTAAATTTTATTGATTAAGTTTATATATTTTTTAATTAATTGTGAGTATTTATGATTGAGGACGGTATTAACAATACGACATGTCGCGATATTTGTTTTTATACCTACCGGAGTGTATTTTGTATAAGGTGAGTGAGCCAGTTATTGACATGCTCCTAATATTGCCACCCCCTCTTAAAGTTGTTATTTCGTCCTCTGTGTCATAAATGGCACTGCCAGTATATCTGTTAAATCGAACAGATGCCTGTAAATATGATGTATATGTATCCAGTTGGTTATACAGTTCATGTTTCATGCTCTTCCAATATAAAAACTTGTAAAATTGTGCTGACTGTCGCAAGCTGTGTAGCATCGATTATTGCAGGGCAAGGACGTAATGAGGTAGGCACAAACATGCACTTTATTGACCTATATTGTGTTTCACTCAATAAAGATGCGAAAAGGTAATTTTTTGAGATTGTTGTCTAAGTAGCGGTGTTCCTAATATTGTCATGTAGATGACAAAAAAAAATTACAAAAACAAAAAAAAAACAAGAAAAGAAAGTGATAAAGAAATCATAGGGTTTTGAATCTTGCTTCAGCTCTTTATTTGAAGAGAATATATGAGATTATAATTGATATGTACATGAAGTGCGTTGGGCTTGCCAAAAACGACAAATTTTTGTTTAAGTGCCAAAATTGAGCCTAAAAATTGCTGAAATAGTTATTGTGCCACAATATTTTCTTATTAGTTTGTTATTTTTTTCTAAGTTTGTTCTTTACTATTATTGCCAATACCCTGGCAATATTTGGGACATGGGTTCCTGCAGTTTGTTTATTTTTTACCCATTAGAATAAAGATACAGGGTGATCCATAACTGGCATGCCAAAATTTAAGAGGTGATTCTAGATCCAAAAATATAAAAAAAGTTCCTATAAAGGTTGGTCCGGAAATGAGCCCTAAGGGATCTAGGGCCCTTTAAAATTGTAATAAAAATAAGGTTTTTAATTAATAACTCGGGTACCGTTTAAGCTAGAGCGGCGAGCTTTTGCATGTATACTAGTATTAATAAGGGCAATAAGTTTATGTTAATTTATTTTTTTAATTTATCCAGAGGCGTGCCCAGACGGACAAAATATATGAGGCTTAAAACATTTTTGCCCCAAACTTTTCTATGTGTATGTTTATTGGATTTGTTGTAAAAAATATAGATTTCTAGAGTAAAAATACATATAAAATATCATATAGTGTAACACTGTAGGAGCAACCGTTATCAAAAAAAAAATGCAATTAAGAGGAAGTAACATTTTGTGCCACCAAAAACGTTACTTTTTAAAAGGCTATTACTCCTTTAATATGGTGTATAATATTTTTTTGCTCAGTTTTAAATGAAGAATCACCCTGCAGCATTAAAATTTTATTGGTGCTTTTTTTTGTTCCCTATTCAATACGTCATCTTCGAAGGGCCGTAGCTCCCTTAGGGCTCATTTCCGGACCAACCTTTATAGAAACTTTTTTTCATATTTTTGGATGTAGAATCACCTCTTAAATTTCGGTACGCGAGTTCTGGAACAGGCTGTATATTTATTGTTAATATATTGAAGTTTCAGGTGATTAGAAATAAATCTGAATGCAGTAAAAAATAAAATGTCTTAACATCCCACCTTACCGTAAAATTAGATGTAAACAATACATTTTTGGTACTCTCTTCGTAAAATTGATAAACATTCAGTTTTTAATATAAAATTCCGGTACGTATTATAGGTTAGGTATTAGAGTGGGTCGAAATACAAAAAAGTTAAAAAGATTAATAGTACATAATTAAAAAAAAATCCCCTCCAAAACAAAAAAGTTATAGGAGGCTAAACTTTAAAAAAATATATAAAATTAAAAGAAAACATGCTATTAACCTATTTTTTCAGTAAGAAATTATTTTATTATAATAGTCAATCTAACCAAATAAAAAATAAATAATTTAAAAACAAAATAAATAAAAAAAAAACTGAAAATATGACAATACTGTTTAATTAAGTTTAACTTAACACTTCACCAGAAAAAGGCCACTTGGAGCAACTTAAACTATCTTTTAGCATATATTTAATACTATCAGCTCTTAAAATGTGGGCAGGGGGTATGGGGAGGAGCTTTTTAAATGGAAAGGGGGGTCGTGTGATACATCATTTTAAAGCAAATAAAATTCTATATTAGACTTTATATTTTTTAATTTTTTAAACAATGGTTTTAAGGTTTTGATTTTTTAATTTTTTGTGCTAAAAAATGCAATTTTTTAAGATTTTTTTTTGTAAATTTTTATTTATATATAAAAAGTATAATTTACGTTTTTTTCATCATGAAATTAGTCATTTTTAAAAATTTGTTTGATTTTTTTTAGAGAATGTGACGAAAATACCCATTTTCAGCCCCATTAAAAAAAAGTTTTTGAAAAAATTTAAAAATATATATATAGAGAATTTTATAAGCTTTAAAGTGATGTATCACATGACCCCCCTTTCCATTAAAAAAATATCCCCCCATACCCCCCCTGTCCACATTTAAATAGCTAAAAATGTTAAATATATACAAGAAAATAGTTTGGGTTGTCTCATTTAAGTGTTCAAAAACAATATTTCAACTCGTTCAAAAGTTAAGATGGGGGGTGTTACTTTTGGGTCGCTCTGTATTATAGAATGCAAACGAAGCATTAAATATCTTCATTGATAGTTTTTTCATATTTACAGAGTTTTTATTTATTTTGCTTTCATTTTGAAAATTTTCAACATCTCGGAAAGCCTTGTATTCGTGCAAAAATTTAAGTAATTTAAGTAATTATTTTTAAATATTTTTAATATTTTCTTCAAAATTGATATATAGGGTTTTTTTGGGTCGATGAATATGAATCTGATAATATTTTTTTTCTAATTTCACCCCTGAGGGGCGGGGGGTAGTTTTCCTGAAAATTGGTATATTGGGGTTTTTGAGGTTGCTGAAAGTAAATCTGATAATACAAAAATACTAACTCTACCCCCTGATGGGCGGGGGTAGTTTTTGTGAAAATTTGTATGATGGGGTTTTTTAGGTTGCTGAAAGTGAATCTGATAATAAAAAAAAACACCACCCCCTAATATAATAAAAAATCCATTTCACGCTTGGAGGTGAAAAATGGGAAAGCTCTTTTACGGGGCAGTTTATTTTGTATTATCTCGAAAACGGTAACATTTACACACAAAAAAAATCAATATAAACATTTGAAGGGGTCAGGGGAAAAACGATCATAGTCCATTTTTGTCGAAAATTCGTTATATACACCATCTTGTAGTTCGCGACCCAAGCTTTTAGGTGACTTGTCGGTTTTAAGCAAAAACAATTACAGTCGCTGTAACGAATTTAAATAGAAACGATATACAGCGTAAGAACGGTCAGAGTCCGAGCGATACCATAAAAAACAATTAAAGTCCATAGTTTCGCATCGGTAACTAAGGAAACGTATTTTTGATTGTAAATGCACTAAGCCTGTTGCGCTGCTTTATAACATAAAAAAAGGATCAGAGTCCTGGACTGTGATTGATTTTATAAAGTCATATGTGTAGTTCTGTTGCATCTTTCGCTTTGAACCTCAAAGGTAATGTTAAAAACCTTGGTAGGTAATATTATTTTGCTGTGAAATAAGTATGTGACGAGATGAAACAATAATTGACGTTACTTTGAAACTGTAATCATACAATATGAGTCTGTAAACCTTAATTTCGCTATTCTGTGAAAAGTAGTTTTTGTGACTCTGATCGTTTTTCCCCTGACCCCTTCATTTTTGTAGAGCATGAAAAGATCTTTCTATTGATGTGCAACTTTACATATATACCTTATACGTACAAAACTAGGCAAGTTATTGCAAAAAAATATCAATTAAAAAAAAAATCCAAATGAAATGTTGACTTTGAAAAACTTGTAAAGTTTTAGGTCTTAATTTTGAACCATTCTCAAGTTATCGTGCTCAAAAGTTTTACATTTTAATCAAAACAAATAGCTTTGTGTTCATTGCACTTTTCATTTATCCAATTTTTTTTAAACTTGTTTTTTTGATGTGTCACAACTTTTTTTTATTAGATCTTAATTTGAAAACTCTTTTGTATTTCAACCCACTCTATTAGGTATACATTTTTGTCGTTTGGCCCAACATTTCCTGTTAAAACGATATACCCCGATTTTTATGGATGCTTTAGCGACCTCTCAACTCAAAGACTTTTAGATAGATTCTCCTCAAATATATATATTTAATTAAATTTGTCATTCGGACGTCTACAAAAAAATTAAATTACTTAAATTCAAATGGTAAAGAAAAATTAGTCTAAAAGAAACATGTCAAAGAAAGCTAAAAAAAATATATAAAATAAAATAAAAGTTATTTTGATGTCGCTTTACTTAGATAATAATATTAAGTTAATATGTAAATGTATTTTTCTTTAAGCTTTCTTAAAATATAAATAATTTTAAACTTAAAAAGTCTTAAAGTTATTAGTGCTTCGCATTAGGGTTTGACGAGAACAGAATTCTGTTTCTTGACTCTCCTAAAACCCTATTCATAATATACTTTGTGGTTGCCCTATGATTTATTTAAATTATTAATATTTACCTACATAATTTTATTGTCCGTAGTAATATCATAAGTGCATGTTAAATTATAGATATTTTTTTTACTGTATTAAAAATATATTTTGCTTGGCAATTATTTAAGTGCATCTTTCGTGTTACAATTTTTTATATACAGTAAAAAAATTATGTATAATTCAACATGCAGGAATGGTATTTTAAAAGACTATTTCACAAAATTTAAGAACCAAACAACAATATTACTTTACAACTATAATTAAAAATTTAAATCTCGAATTTGCCGCGCTTTTTAAAACCACTTGTTCTCGAATGTTGCCAAGTCTAAACTTTCCTTGTGGGATATTTTATGCTTGAAATTATTCCAATAAAATAGTTGTTATCATATATTTTAGCATATAAATAAAGATCATTGCTGTTTTTATTTAAAAAGTTTACTTTTCAACTGAAAAGAAATAAAATAACGAGTGTTTCCACCCGTAAAAAAAAATTGCGATCGGTTTCTAATAAAGTTTGGCAACGCTGTACTGGTACCAGCGCAGTCATTTGATGTTTTGATTTCCGTCATTTAAAAGAAGTAAATTATTTTAATACTAAGATTCAATTAAATAAAATAAAATTTATGAATAACTTATTTGTTTTTGGAGGGATTACTTTCAAAATTGGTAGAATTGGTCCTTATAATAAAAGTAATTTTTTCTGAATTTTCTTTCACCTTTTTACGATTTTTTTTTAAGTTTAAAAAGTTTTTTAAAGGGAATACTTTCAAAAACCTTAGGGATCTTCACGTCATAGAACTTGATTTTTCCTGAAAATTTCAAGTCGATCGGATTATTCGTTCTTGAGTTATCGTCGGTCAAAAAACAGACAGACAGACGGACGGACAGATGGACGGAGAGACCGACGGACGGAAATTTTGTTTTTTAATGTAATGTTTTTGTTTAATTTGTTTGTTTTAATGCATATCTAATAATTTAGGTAAGTTTTTAATTTATTAATTTCTTTTATTTTTGTTTTTATACATTTTTTTTCCAAAAAATCAGTTTATAATGTCCAAGTTATATTCAAAAAGTTTTATAATTTTTATATCTTTTTAGCCCTGAAGAAGCCTAAATATTAGTTGAAACGTTGGCATGATTATGTAATGCAATAAAGTTTTTATTTGCTTCATTTCCGAGTGTTAATCACAAATAACCCTAAATATTAATATTATTAATAGCTTCCTTCTAGATGACAAAGTAACTACAAAACTACACCTGCGCCCTCTTTAGAGTATAAAATATAAAAACCAATTTATTACATCTTTCCCTACCATTACATGATTCTGGAGATAATTTATATAGGGGGACTCGTCTCCCTAGTTTCCAAGTTACTATATATTTACTTTCTAATAGAAACTCTATACTCTTCAAGTTATTTAATACACTTTACTGGATGGAAAAAAACAAGGGTAATACAAGGTGAGATCAAAAAATAAAGGTTTTGCTACAAAAATTATAATGCTTTACTTTATTTCATTTATTATAAATTCCGAGGTATAATATGTTTATTATACAAGGGCGAAAAATCTAAATTTTTTGTTTGAGTAGGTTTTTAGAAGCTGAGGGTAATAAACCTACGAAATCGAAATTTAACTTTTTGCCTGTGTATTATACAATATTTTTTATTCGATTGTTACTAATTATAATAAATTATTAAAATATACTTAATTTTAAAGTGCAAAAAATATTTCTTTTTATTGTCTTATTACTTATCTAGTTATCCATGACAAATTTCTGTCCAATCAAATCGCTACAAAAACAATTGAATCGTTTAATTTGCTTGTGGTTTCATTTTTAAATTAAAAAAGCTTGGTGATTAATTTCTGTTAAAATATGTCTGCTGTGAAAATAATACTTCTGAAACCGTTCTATGAATATTATAAATATTGAAAGTGATTTTACAATTGAAATTTTGTGTTTTTAATTTATTTTAGTGGGTGAATACAGATTAATCAGTTGACATATCTTTTGAGGTTATGTTATGGATTTTTTTTTATTTTGTATGAAATTATTATAATAACTGTATCTGGTCAAAAATAACGGTTAGTTCAAGACCAAAAGTGACCAAAAGGTCATATTTCTTTATAAATATTACAGTAAAAGTAAAGCATCTTCTTTTAAAAAGCTTAAAAATAACAAGTTTTAGTTAGCGGGCGAAAAAAAACTTTTCGCCCGTAAAACATGAACAAAAAGTGTCGCTTTTAAAATCAATCGAATAAAAAAGAATTATTTTAGGACAAGTGGTGCTGATTACGAATACGATGTCTATTTTTCTGGATCGGTTTTAGTTTTTGAGAAAATGGACATAGATTAACTTCAGCCCAGTTTTTATATCCGTTATTTTAAGACTAGGCCAATGTATAAATGGTAGGTTTTCTCGTGAGCCAAACTTTTGTTTTAATTATTTGAATGGCCACAAAAACTTAAAAAAAAAAACGACAAAAATTAGTACCGCTTGTAATTTTGCGATGATTACTTAACTGCAATCCCGAAAGTACTGGCTGCCTTAAAGACTTAATGAGAAAACGCTGAAGCGTCAATGGTATTCGGTCTAAGCATACCTTAACGTTTATAAGCGTTATTATTTGACACACGGGTGTGTGGCTATGGAAAATATGTGAGAAATTTGTGTGCCTCTCACTTGCACACGCGCACGCTTATGACGTAAAGAAGAGAGCGCACTGTCCGTTCGGTGATACCTCCCCCTTTCATCGGAGCTTTCTTACCGTGTGAATGACTATATTCGCAGCGAACGTGTTTACAAAACAGCTTTCTTCTTAGTGACTCCGTCTTAACCTGAATTTGTTGAAATAAACTCTATTATTTTTTTTTTGCTAAATATGAATCTTTATGTATTCTTTTGCTTTTTCTATAAAATTATGACATATATGTCAAATGACAATTCAATTAAAAGACATAAAACTTACAGGATGGCTTATTTTCGGCACAAACAAAACAAACAGGGTTTACCATCCGAAATAAATTAAACAGGCATAAAAAAGGTCTGTTTTTGGCATGGACAAAAATATTTCTTTAAGTTTTTGGGGTCGGTGAATCTGAATCTGGTTGTTGATTTGACTCGGTCAGGTCGCATTTCGTTGCTAACCTCAAAAAAGTGATGAAAGTTGGAACATTTCATCGATTTCTTCAGTTTTGTGAGGTTAGCAATGAAATGCGACCTGACCGAGTCAAACCGACCTCAGATTGGGATTCAGCGATCCCAAAAACGTATATAAATGTTTGTCTCGGGGAACCAGACCTTTTTTTTGTTGTGCCTGTGCACAGGTACTTGCTAGGTTTGGACTTTTGAAAAAGTCTGGTTCACCAGACTCCACAAATATTTCTATACGTTTTTGGGGTCGCGGAATACGAATCTAGTATTGCTTTGATTTGGTCAGGCTCATTTCGTTCCCAACTTCAAAAAGGTGATGAAATGTGTTTCAACTTTGATCACTTTTTTGAGGTTAGTAACGAAATACGACATGACCGAGTCAACCAACATCAGATTCGGATTTACGGACCCCAAAAACATATAGAAATATTTGTTTCGACCCTAGAAACAGACCTTTTTTTGTGTGCCTGTATTATTATTGAACAAAAAATATAATCTACAATAGATTTAATTTCAAATATTTATTTAAGTACATGAAAAATTTATATTTGTGGATTTGATTTTTGTTATTCTTAAAGAAAAAAAATAAAAACATCACTAAATAATGTGCTGGTTGTTTTTATTTTTATTTTTTAATATTTCGAATTTTCTAATCAAAAATAAATGGTTCAGCGAGAACTTTTAACCTTTCTCCCGTATACGATCTAATAGGGAAAAATCTAGGTATAGGTATAAATATACAGCTTTGGGGGTGCTTAATAAGATTTTATCCCCAGCAAGTTGTTGTTCATTTAAATAATCTACTCGTTATTTACCTTCAGTAAAGGTCGTTGACGAAGAAATTTAACGATCTCTAATATATTTCCAACGCCATATATATCTTTTGACGGGTTTATTATTTAGGGGACTACAACTTCACGATATCTGAATTAAAGTAATTGAAAGGAGGTAAAAACGTGGTGATTTTATTTGATTCATATTGTGACATGACTTGTTGACAAGTAACTAAACTGAATGAAAATATATTTTTTATTTATTATTATAAATATTTTTTTTTCTATAGCCTAATTACTCTATGGTCTGTTTCATCAAGCAAGATAATAAATTAAAAATCGCACAGTGAATATTTTCAAAACAGATTCGAATATTGGATGTGCTAATATACTGCGTAGTTTATTTTATAAAGCATAACTATATTCTATACACAAACATATACTATTCAAACCTGTTGTAAAAATATTTACTGTGCGATTTTTAATTTACTACTATCTTGCTTGATGAAACAGACCGTAGTAACAGTTTTTGTCAAGCCTTGAACAAGTCTGGATCAAGTAACTGCATCCAGATTTTGACAATTCTGGTGCAAGATACTATCGATAAATTCTTGCTCAAGAATTTTCAAAGAATTGCAACCTAGCAAGAATGTAGCAAGAAAAATTTACAATAAATCGAAAAGCGATCTCTATCATAATCAAATCGTACTTGTTAGAGTAGGTCAAGATTCTTGACCAAATATCTTGTCAAATTGCTTGCTACAGACTTGACGAACAGATTTGACAAAGTATTGCTAAACGCTCTGCTTCCAGAATCTTGCTAAAGTCTTGCCCAATTCTAGATACAGAATCTTGATTAATTCTCTTGCTCAAGAATTTTCAAATTCTTTACAAAGAACTTTTTCAAGTACTCTGGTAAAGAAACTTGTCCAAGTTCAGTGTTACTAGGGTAAATTGGTAACTTACATATTATCTACCGTTGTCAAGTCTTGTTTACCTTGGCAACCAATAAAATCACAAACTCATTTATTATTGACAGTTGTTAAACATTGTTTATTGATGATGGTCAATAATAACAAAATTTAAGAAAACTACTAACATTTTTTAACTTATTTGTCAAACTGACTAAAAAGTCCAAAAATGTTAACTTTTTTTTACTAATATTTGGTTGTTATATATTATAGTAATAATTTTTACTATAGCCGAGCGCGCTCTCAACTTTACGCTTTAACCTTCATACCGCAGGATGCGCGCAAGTGAGAGGCACAATAGTCTATAGTAATTGCGCCGACTATACATTAGGGTGATGCAAAAAATTGCATATTTTTTTATTTTTTGGAATTTTTTGGGGGCCCAAAGCTCAAATTACTTTATTTGGTTTAGAAAGAAACTACATAAAATTTTATCCAAAAATATTAACATTTAGAGGTGGCTCAAAAAGGTTAAAAGTGGGAGAATATGTTAAAAAATATATATTTCTTGCATAGGAAACCGAATAACTGCAAAAAAAAATAAAACAATTTTAGTATATTAATGTTTTTTATAAATATATGTCATATACATAATATATTAACAATAATAATAATAATGCTTTCCCCGTAGTATGACAGATAATTGCTAAGAGAGTCTTGGTTTATCAAAAAAATAATAGTTTTTTTCTGAATATTTTTTATTGGATTTTTTTATTGTGAATTTTAAATGCAAAAAAATAAATTTCTGCTTAAAAAATTATCTGTCGGTTTTTATGCCTGACTTGCAAGATCAAATGACAAAAAAAATGTATTTTTGGACAATATATAATCAGATCGAACTACAAATTACCAAGGGTTTTTTAGCCTTAAAGGTCGCGTAAAATGATTTCCCAAAAACCTAAATTTATCCAGAGATGACAAATATAATTACCCTTACTTATTTACAACTTAATAAGGTTGATATTTGTCATTTTTAATGCCCTGTTTACTGTAATTGATATTGGAAGTAATTTCGAAAAATCCTATTTTAAGGCATAAATTTCAATATTTGATTTTTTAAAAGGTTTTAAAAACGGTGTATGTTTTGCATTGGCCAAATTATGTTTTTTACTTTTAAAAAGCACACTTAGAACTAATTAGCAAAATTGATTCTTAAATATGCTATTTTTAGTCGTTTTTCGTTGTTTTTGAAGGATTTCAGACTCTTTTATTTATTGGAAATATAAATTATAATTAAATAATGCCACTAATTTTTAAAATATAGATATGTGTTGTAACTAACTAAAAAAAAAAATCTTAAATTATTATTCCCTTCCAAAAAAAAAAATAAAAATTTGTCGTTTGTTGCTAGTGTAGGCTATTTTAAATATTCATAAAAATAGGTCAAATAATAAGAATTTTAAAAAACTTTTAAATGCGCTAAAAAGAAATAATTTTAAATTTTATAAAACTTTTTTAATCAATAAAATAGCTTAAAAAATAAGTAAATTACGACATGTGGAAAAATAAGCTCGCGGCTTGCAATTTGGTGCATTCTAGGGGCACGAATCATGAATCACGATCTCTATTGAAACAGTTGATTTTTTTTTTTTAATTACAATATTGTAATGTGGTACTATGGAGTAGTACTAACTATGATATGAATTTGAAGCAGATCGGTTACAGGTTTATAGGTATAATGCACTAACTGTAAGAACGTTCTAAACTTTGAGCTTTTTGAGCCACCTCTAAATTTTAAATTTTTTTAATAAAATTTTATCTAGTTTCTTTCTACACCAAATAGAATAATTTGAGCTTTGGGCCCCCCTAAAAATATCATTTTGAATTTTTTTGCATCACCCTACTATACATGCACTACGTATGCGAACTATTATAACGTTTTCGACTGATTTTTTGCCGCGACCCCGTCTCGGAAAAAAAAATCAAATCAAAAACTTTTTCTTTTTGGACTATGTATATTAAGATATAGGTGGGGAGCAATGAAAAAAATATATGAAGGGAACTGACGCGTCGTAAGATTTATAAGTGAAATCTTTTGCAAGGAAAGTGGAATTTTTTTAATTAAAAAAAAAATGATATTTCTATGCCTAGGGGCTAGGCCACGTGACCCCTATGCCACCTATGACCATAACTTTTATTAAGCACATACCCTAGATTATTTTAAATCCAAATTAATCCATTTATAATATGTATTTCCAATAATTAAAAAAAAATATATGCATTTTACATAAAAATTCTTTTTTTGCTGGTATTCTTTAGGAATTGTTCGATTTTGGCAAAATTTCGTCTGAAACATTTTTTATATGGGAAAATTGACTGAGGGGGAGCCGTTAACATTTCAAATTTTCTCATTATAAGAAGCACCCTAATGTAGGTACGGAACCAAATTTTTGTTTGATTTTTTTGTCTTACTCGATTTTTACAGGGCGTACGTAAATAGTAAAAATAATAATTTTTTATTTTTATTTACATAATTTATTAAAGTTATGAGATGTCGTTTTTCGTTGTTTTTGAAGGATTTCAGACTCTTTTATTTATTGGAAATATAAATTATAATTAAATAATGCCACTAATTTTTAAAATATAGATATGTGTTGTAACTAACTAAAAAAAAAAATCTTAAATTATTATTCCCTTCCAAAAAAAAAAATAAAAATTTGTCGTTTGTTGCTAGTGTAGGCTATTTTAAATATTCATAAAAATAGGTCAAATAATAAGAATTTTAAAAAACTTTTAAATGCGCTAAAAAGAAATAATTTTAAATTTTATAAAACTTTTTTAATCAATAAAATAGCTTAAAAAATAAGTAAATTACGACATGTGGAAAAATAAGCTCGCGGCTTGCAATTTGGTGCATTCTAGGGGCACGAATCATGAATCACGATCTCTATTGAAACAGTTGATTTTTTTTTTTAAATTACAATATTGTAATGTGGTACTATGGAGTAGTACTAACTATGATATGAATTTGAAGCAGATCGGTTACAGGTTTATAGGTATAATGCACTAACTGTAAGAACGTTCTAAACTTTGAGCTTTTTGAGCCACCTCTAAATTTTAAATTTTTTTAATAAAATTTTATCTAGTTTCTTTCTACACCAAATAGAATAATTTGAGCTTTGGGCCCCCCTAAAAATATCATTTTGAATTTTTTTGCATCACCCTACTATACATGCACTACGTATGCGAACTATTATAACGTTTTCGACTGATTTTTTGCCGCGACCCCGTCTCGGAAAAAAAAATCAAATCAAAAACTTTTTCTTTTTGGACTATGTATATTAAGATATAGGTGGGGAGCAATGAAAAAAATATATGAAGGGAACTGACGCGTCGTAAGATTTATAAGTGAAATCTTTTGCAAGGAAAGTGGAATTTTTTTAATTAAAAAAAAAATGATATTTCTATGCCTAGGGGCTAGGCCACGTGACCCCTATGCCACCTATGACCATAACTTTTATTAAGCACATACCCTAGATTATTTTAAATCCAAATTAATCCATTTATAATATGTATTTCCAATAATTAAAAAAAAATATATGCATTTTACATAAAAATTCTTTTTTTGCTGGTATTCTTTAGGAATTGTTCGATTTTGGCAAAATTTCGTCTGAAACATTTTTTATATGGGAAAATTGACTGAGGGGGAGCCGTTAACATTTCAAATTTTCTCATTATAAGAAGCACCCTAATGTAGGTACGGAACCAAATTTTTGTTTGATTTTTTTGTCTTACTCGATTTTTACAGGGCGTACGTAAATAGTAAAAATAATAAATTTTTATTTTTATTTACATAATTTATTAAAGTTATGAGATGGAGAGAAAATAGCTTATAAATATTTAAATTGATACAGAAATACCTAATACTGCATACTGACTAAGTTATATAAATAGTTTATATTATTATACTCTTCAAAGCAGTACATACAAGAAGAGTGAGTGAGTGAGTGAGTGAGTAGGGGGAGATACCCATGAATGGGACACTTTTTTTTAAACGGCTGCCAAAATTTTATTTTAATCTTTTATACGTAATTTTATTTTAGTTATCATATTTGGAAACAAAATAACACAGTTCAAGTGTTAAACTTGAATAATATTAATTTTTGACCAAAACTATAAGCATTTAAAAAAAAACTTGTCCCATTCAAGAATACGGTATAATTGAAAGAGACAAGAATAAAAATTGCTATTAAAGATAACAAATCATGAAAATAGCTATTATTACTATTACTAATAACAATAAACCTATAATGTCATTTCATAACAAAAATACACTGCCAAGTAAAAGAGTTTCCCATTTTACACCTCCTCGCCTAAAATGGATTTTTTATTATTAGATTTACTTTTAGCAACCTATACCAATTTTTACGAAGACTACCCCCCGCCTCTTAGGAGGTGCAGTTAGAACTTTTTTATTATCAAATTCTCTTTCAGCAACTCTAAAAACCCCATACACCAATTTTCATAAACACTGACACCTCAGGTGGTGAAATTAGAAAAATTTTATTAAAAGATTCACTTTTAGCGACCTCAAAAACCCCAATATATAAATTTTTAAGAAAACTACCCCTTGACCTTTAGGGGGTGGAGTAAGAATTTGTTTATTATCAGATTCACTTTCAGCAACCTGAAAAACACCAATATACAAATTTTCAATAAAACTACCCCCGCCCCTTTGGGGGTGGATTTAGAATTTTTTTATTATCAGATTCACTTTCAGCAACCTCGAAAACCCCAACATACCAGTTTTCACAAAAACTACCCCTCAGTGGGTGAAATTAGAAAAAAATTATTATCAGATTCATATTCGCCAACCCCAAAAACCCCTATATACCAATTTTGACAAAAAGATTGAAAATATTTAAAAATATTTACCCCCTCACCTCCTCAAGGAATAAATTTTAGATTCAATTTCAGCAACCTAAAAAATCCCTATATATTAATTTCAATCATACTAAAAAACAATTGAATTCGCGATAGCCGTGAAACTGACTTTTCGCATATCCCCGGGCATCTTGATTTAATTACGAAAATAAAACACCCGATTTTAGACTTAAGCTTTATGAGTTGAAAATTCCAATGTTTTTTGAAAAAAAATCACGTTAAATATATTAAAGTTATATAAAGTTTTTAATACAATATAAAAATATAAATGTTTGCAGTCTAGTACAAAAATATCCATTTTATCCTTAAACCAAGGACACGTATCTTTCGATATGTTTAAAGCCATATTTTCTTGTTTCAAAGCTAGCATTTCTTTAAACCAAAGGTAATGTCCTTGAATGAAGAACACAGGTTTTTTTGATGAAGATCCGCACCCTTCATTCAGGAACATTGAATTTGGTTTAAGGAAATGCTAGCCATGAAACAAGAAAATACTTCTTTGAACATATAGAAAGACACGTGTCCTTGGTTCGAGGAATACTTTTTTTCTGTGTAAAAAAGTCATATTTTTGAAAATATATCGATAGAATACTAAATATAACATTCACAGTGAAGAGTATACTATAAAATACGAACCATTATATATCTTCACGGCTTGTTAATACTTGGCTTCATTCCAGAAAAATCAAGTTCATAAAAATAAAGATGTTCTATGCATATTCCAGTAAACAGGATAATTTTAATCAGATTTAAATCGAAAATATTACTTGTAATTTTTTTTAATAAAGTTAAAAAATGACCTAAAATTTATAAAGGTTAATTTATACCAACGAACTAACAACTCTTCTCTCTAGAATACACATACCGTTAATATAAAGTATCGCCAACATCTCGGTTTGTTTGTAAATAAATAGTAGGTATATTCAGGCCCGAACAATAACAATTACCAGTAACTGTTATTGTTGCCTCTGTTAGAACAAAGCTGTGAGAGTAAGACAGACAAATGTATATGTTGGCTACGTTTTTGTCAGTTTTTACAAATGAATGCCTATTCTAGAGAGGAGAGTTATTAGTTCATTGATTTATATCTACCTACTTTTGATTTTTACTAAAAGAGAAAAATGCGCAAAATTGCCTTTGGGTGCAAGTAAGCTGCATAAGGTACGTTGATTGGTCTTGCTGCAAAAAGCACCCATACCAAATTTCATGTTTCTAGGTCGGGGCGTAACATTAAAGGAGCGTCGAATGATTTTGTTTCAAAAAGCACCCCCACCAAATTTCATGTTTCTATACTGATAAAACAGTTTATTTGTGTCAACAAAATATTTGGTTGGATATGGCGAATTGAATTATTTGGTTTGTGACAAATAAATTTTATTTCTGTCAAATAAACTATTTTGTTGCAATTAATAAATGATTTTGAAATTAAAATATTTATTTACGTGAACTAAATATTTATTTGACTCAAATAAAATTTATTACTCACAACCACATAAATTAATTGGCCATATCCAAATAAATCTAAATGATCTTTTTTATCAGTGTACGTCAAGGCATTTAAAATTTAGCAAAATTTGACATTGAATGTCATTTTACAGGTAGGGCAAATATACTTTTTCTATTTTGCAACTCTTATGAGCTCATAATAACACGCATTTTGCGTGCTCTTATATGCCCATAAGAGGTCTGTGTTTTTTTTCTTTTGGGTTGGCAACAGACAAAAGCCTCTCGCTTAATGTTTTCTGTGTAAATATCAACGTCGCTTTAAAGTTTAATTTTCTACAAAATTTTGTTTTGGTTATTTCTTACTGGTTAAAATTGTGGCTTGGTTACTTGCAGTGAAAAAGAGAAGAAAATAACTACGAAATATATCAAAATATCATTTGTTCTTAGAATTTTAAACATGGCTAAAACTGTAATGCCAACCCGAAACAAAAATCCCTAAATCAGTCATCAATTTAAACGTAAGTTTTTTAAAATTTTAGAACAAAATAGAAAAAATTGTATAAAGCATTCGTTTTATTACACGAATTTAATGAAAAAAGTATTTGTATGTAAGTTTTTATTCTTATCTAATTTTTCGGGATTTTGGAAATTTGAAAACCTTCGTATCCTACTCTTTGAGAAAAAAAGATATTAAGCCGAAGGCACCATTTAATAGATGGTTCGTTTTTTTCCTTAAACTTTATATTCCGATAATCGGAATCCGATTAAGGGTAATTCTTGATTTGATTGGGTGTATCAAACAACAACAAATTTAAACCAATTTTGAGGAATAAAATGCAATAAAAAGGAAATTTTTTTCTTACAACGTATTTCCCTTACTCTATGTGACACATCTGGTACGTATCTTTTCTATTCGAATAGATCTATGTGTACTCTTCATACTATTTTTCATGTATATATGTATTATAACGTGTGCAATTGTGCAGAAAATTGTAGCAAATAGAGAATGGTTTCACAAATGTATTATTAAATTTGCAAATATTTACTGTAGTATACAAATGAGATATACAAACACAAACAGATAGGTACTGTTTGCTTACAAAAGACAATTATTTCAGTTTGTGCATTAAAATTAAGTTACACTCAACTAAATGTGTGCATAATATCAATAACAATACCATTAATTTTGAACTAATAAAAGTTTTAACAGCGACTATTTCAGAAACAATATATACGCCAATCAAAACCTTGCATTTTTAGTTTCTTGGCCAACTATTACTATGGAAACAAGAAACTGACAGTTACTGATATCTTAGTAAATGTTATTTTTTTGCAAAAAAGTCCAAACCAAATGTGTTTTTAATCTGTGAAGCTTGATAAGCAATATAATTGCTTATTTTATTACCAAAACATCCTAGGTATAAACCCTAATTAATTTCAGATAATATATTTTATGCACTTTTAATCTTAAAAGCTATAAATCACTGATATTCATAAATTTTAATTTAATTGAATCTTGGTATTAAAAACAGGCCACTCAAAACTAATTTAAACACTTTTTTTATTAAAAATATATTTACAGTAAAGAAGTACATAATTTACTTCTTTCAAATGACGGAAATCAAAACATCAAATGACTGCGCTGGTACCAGACTTGCCAAACTTTATTAGAAACCGATGGCAAATTGTTTTTTTATGGGTGGAAACACCCGTTATTTCATTTCTTTTCAGTTTAAAACTAAATTTTAAACAAAAACAGCAATGATCTTTATTTAAATGCTAAAATATATGATAACGACTATTTTATTGGAACAATCTCAAGCATAAAATATCCCTCCAGCAAAGTTTAGACTTAGCAACATTCGCGAACATGTGAACATCGTGGTTTTAAAAAGCGCGGCAAATTTAAGATTTAAATTTTTAATTATAGTTGTAAAGTAATATTGTTGTTTAGTTCTTAAATTTTTAACTTAAATATGAAACAACATTAAACATGGTAAAATTATATACTTTCTTATTTTGTTTGTGAAATAGTCTTTCAAAATACCATTCGTGCATGTTGAATTATAATTTTTTTACTGTATATAAAAAAATTGGTTAAGGAAATTGTTTTCGTCCATTTTTCGTCAAAATTCCTCGACCTGCGGTCTCAGAATTTTGTAACACGAAAAATGCACTCAAACAAATGCCAAGCAAAATATTTTTTTAATACAGTAAAAAAATTATCGATAATTCGACATGCACTTATGATATTACTACTGATTTTTTTTTTATATCAATGCCTAAACATTATAAATAAATAAAATTTATTTAATTACTCAAATTTCTTTAAAGGTACTTCTGCTAAAAAGGAATAATTTACCTAATTTTTACAAATAAAAAATAAATAAATAAAAAATAATTAAAATTAAATTGTAAATTAAGAATAGTGGGACTGGGTCTTGGTAAAAAAACAAAAACACCAGTTAATGTATGTCGACGTTTCGTCTTCTATTAAGACTTTTCAGGAGTAACATTTGAGGGTTCTTGCTGTCAAACTATACTAAAAATATGATCACACAAATACATAATGATGGTTTTCATTACACAAAAAATAAAACAAAACTTAAATAAAATGAAAACTATCATTATGTATTTGTGTGATAGTATTTTTAGTATAGTTTTGATAACAAGAACAATCAAATGTTAGTCCTGAAGAAGTCTTAATAAAAGACGAAACGTCGACATACATTAACTGGTGTTATTGTTTTTTTACCAAGATCCAGTCTCACTATTCTCAATTTACAATTTAAACAAGGATCACCAAAACCTCCATTAATATTAAAATTAAAATTAAATTAAATTAAAAAAAATATATTTAGAAAGTTTTTGTCATACGCAAGCGACAAAAAAAATAATAATATTTTTACCCCCTTTAACCCACTACCTCACCTCCATTTTTACCAAAAATAATCCCAGATTTATTTTAAAATTTTGAAGTTTTGCAGTTTTTATCTTGAGAAAGTATCAAGTCATCGTGGTCAAAAACTTTCTCAGAAGGGCAGATTGGCAGACGTTAGTTTTTGAGATTTTACCTTCATTTGCCACAATACTGTCTGTCCAGGAACTTTTATGTTAGTTATAGACTTTAAATTTGGTAAAAATTTTCTTATCCTTATCTTAGTTGACAATTATTGTCAGCTGAGATTATTTTTGGTTAAAATCGGGGTGGGGGTAAGATGGTCTAAGAAAGTATAAAAATATTTTTTTCTAAGATCTAATAGAAAAGTTAAAATTTCTACAAAAACAAATGAGACTTTAAAGTAACCTATTTCTTAGTATTTTACTTTTCTGCTCGTTGCCATGACATCAAGCAGAAAAGTGATTTTTTTGCGCGAACTGTGTAGGCAACCAGCATTGGTCAATCGTAAAACAGCTGTCAGTTATATGCGACAAGATGTTGATCCTCCATTTTTTTTAAATGAGATTATTATTTATTTTGAATAAAATCTCAATTTCGTGTGCTAAATATTGGTGTGCTATATACTTGTTGTTACGAAAGAATTATGGAGAGTTACTGTGATTAGGATTTTACTTTTACACCAACAGATTTGCAGAAAATTGTACTCAAGTGCTGCGACCTTGTAAGGTAACTTACTGTCTGAAATTTATTTATTTATTTATTTTAGATCGTAGAAAAAATGTTGTTTGTATTACGAGCGCAAAATGTAAGTCCTGCTTTTGTGCTCGGCTAGACGCCTCGATCAGCGATCTCCACGCTCAATCAGAAATCAGTCATTTTAAGCTCCTAATACAAAGATAACAATTTTTCAAAAAAAAAAAATCAAAATTAAAAAAAATCGTTTTTTGAAAATAAATGTTTTTTGGGAAAAAAATATTGGTAAAAATATTCTTTTCTCTGCAGCAGTATTTCTTGCTGAGTCTATTGTTTTGGACAAATTATCATTACCATTTCTAAGTCAATATTAGGCATTATGGTTAAAGAATTGACGTATCCATCAGTGCTTCTTTTGTTGAAAAACTACCACGATATATCTTTGGCGACATCACTTTACTGCCTACTACGATCGGGATTAGAGTGGGGCAAAAAATGGTCATGGAAAAAAAGTTTTTTATTCGACTGATTTTAAAAGCGACACTTCTTTTTCATGTGTTGCGGGCGAAAAGTTAGACTAGGGCCAATTTTTTTTTTTTTACCCCATAACTACAACTTGTTGTTTTTAATCTTTTTTAAATAAGATACTTTGCCTCTCCATTAACTTTGATAAAAAAGTAGGTTATTTAACATCTGGAGCTAATCAGTAATTTTCACATAGTTATTTAATAAAATATTTCAATTTGCACTTCTCAGTTTATTTCCCTATTTCTGTTTAAACTGACATATTAATTTAAAAATTATAAAAAAAGCTTTTTCCTACAGATTGTTTTATTTTTAGAAGAAAACTGGATGTTTTTTAAAGTCGAAGTAAAAGTAAATAGCCTCGAACCTGAAAAAGTTATGAGGTCAGCGAGCTTTTTCAATCTTAAATTCGTTTTCAAAGCTCAAAAATACGTAAAAAAATATATATTCTAGTTGAAAGTAGGGGAAAGGGGAATAAATACAACAAAGTTAATTAAAAAAAGACGTATTTTAAGCATGACGTTACATTGTTATTTCTAAGAGGTTTTTCCTGTTTGTAACCCTAATTAAATAAATAAATAAATAAATAAACTTATGATGAATCTCACATATGTATGCTTATAAACATACATACAAAGTTATAGTATACTATAACTTTTTCCCCTAAAGCATTACTATTATAAAAATATGTATATAAAAAAAAATAAAACTGAAAAATGTATTCGCGCGAAGTTCCCCTCAATACTGGGTAATGCCGCGCAGGTTGTGTGGAAATGTCGTGCAGGATGTGTGGAAATGTCGCGCAGGTGTACTATTGTGTGGAAATGTCGCGCAGGTGTTCTGCATAAATTAAAAAGCGTGTATAAAAAAAGTAAAGTTAACTATTTCTAAAACATGAAATCAAATATAAAAAAGTATTCTTGAATTAACTCAAAACTTTTCATTGTTTCTTCCAATTCTCAATACACTAAACAAATCATTATCGTCCAATTTATCATATTGGTTTACGTCTTTACAAAAAGAAAAAAGTTTATATAAAAAGTCAATCAAAAAGTTTTAAAACAATTGAAGAGTATAACTTGCCATTGTAAGTGCCATTGTAAGTGCCATTGTAAGTGCCATTGTAAGTGCCATTGTAAGTGCCATTGTAAGTGCCATTGGCACTTATACCCTTTTTAACTGTAATTTATAGTGACAACTATAATTGAAGAGTATAAAAGAATCTAAGTGCCAATGGCACTTAGACTCTTTGCAAGTTATACTCTTTAATTACGAACCGTGATTTAAAAAAGAGCTAACTACAATGGAACGCAGGTTTCAATCTCAACTAAACGGCCGACGGTTATTCACAGTTGTATTACGATATGGTGCAAATGGTTTGTTTTTTAAAATAACTTTTAATATTTTAGATATTTAAACGCACGTAATTACCCTCAGCGCGAATTCCCCCCCTTTACGCTAATTGACGATATTTTTTGTGGGCTAGTGTTGTTGGCCCACTCTATTGATTGTAAAGGGCGTGAGAACTACGACAGAGAATCGCAAGACAAATAAGTAGAGCAAAGAGAATTAACGAATTGTTGAAGATAGGATATCGTTTGTATAACCATCAGAATGGGATCTATTTATCATGGCAGAATTTATTATCACATTTGTGAAAAGGCGGAAAACCAATCTCTTGTACATCAGATTGATGGGCATTATTAAGAGACGATATACTTAGTTTTATGCACTATTTAACTATAATTATTTTTTTATGTTAAGGCCGAATAGGAGATATTTTATTAAAATAAGAATTTTTTTTTTCTACGACTGCTTTAGAATGTAAGCAAATACACACACTTTTCAAACACAGAATGAATCCATTTTAGCTCTAGATACGGTATGAATATTCCGTATCAAGGGTTAGAATGAGCACATGTAGTGCCATCTCTTATTTATAAAAGTAAAGAAAACTGTAGCAAAATTAGCAAAAATATATATATTTTACCATGAAATATTGAATAATTTAATGCAATTTAAAGTTTTGCTTTAAAATTACATAAAGTATATTAGTTTTTCTTAAAATTTGACCAGTTTTTTATCAATTTAGTTCAAAAAATTAAAACTGCTCCATCTATTGTTAAATATTTAAACCTGATATCTGTTACAACAATCTGACATAACCTTCAATTTTTGCATTATAATTTGTAAATATGTGCTAATATTAAATAAAAAAGTACTGATTTGATAAAATTATTAAATAACATTAATTTTTTTATTTAAAAATATGTGTGCTTGCTGGCTCGTATGACAAACTTTCCGCTCGCACGGAATATTGTCTATTCCATACTAGTTATAGAATATACTATTCTATTACTTTCCTATAGTTTAATTCCTCTATTGCTGACGCGATCGTTTTTTTTTTGTTTTTGTATAATAGCCAGACTATTACACCAACAGTCATCTTCGGAGCCTGCGAGAATCCACAGTTAAAATTGTTTACATAAAATAAAAGGGGGTACATTTAAGAAATTGTAACTAAAATAAATAAACAAAATATAAAAAAAGTAGATACATTTTTAAATATATAAGGATAAAACTATTTACTACTCAAAGAGCTCTACTAAAAATTTTAAAATTTGAGTTTAAAAACATAGCTAGTTAAAATTTAAAAATAATAAATAGCAAACTATAATTAAGTTACATTATTTTTTCATATACCAACACTGTATTGGCAATTCGGATTGAAGGGGGGAAGGCAATAGCCTCCCCCTGATTTAAAGAGCTCTTATTAATTGCGCTATCTATATTTTGAGGGGGCTTGTCTAACAATTCGCTAGCGCCATGAACGGAGACTGACACATAATAGTTGTTTACAATATTTGAATATGTCTGAATCGATGTTTGTTGTTATTATATTGCACGTGTACGAAATAGTATGGTAAGTTCATAATTCTTAACCGAGAATTCTAAAATAAATATATTCTTGAAGGATATATTTATTTGTATTTATCCATACAATTTTGTTATATTTAATTAAATAGTTTTTGTTATGTGCATTGATTTATTTTTAAGTTCATGGTGGGGTAATGTTGCTCGTGCCCCCTTATTCAATTAAATGGTGATACAATTAAATAAAAAAACAAGTTTCAAAGTAGAAACAATTATATTAATTACTTTACTAAAGGGTATAAAACAAGATATTTAAAAGATATAAAACAAGATGTTTATGAAAATTTTCAATAAATCGATTTAAATAAAAAATAATAAAACGTTCTTTAGGTCAACTCTAACGAAGCTCTGTATAATGAAGCAAATTTATTTAATGTAAGGAAGATATATGTCTTTCAATGTATATTGTGGACAAATAAACAAAAAGTATTTAAAAATAATCAGCATTATACAACTCGACAAGCTCATTCTTTTGCATTGCCTTTATTTAAGAAATCATTTACCCAAAAAAATCTATTTTACTTCGCTCCAAATTTTTTTAATCTTTTACCTAAAGAAATAGCTACCACTTCTACCATCCATAAATTTAAGTTTAAAATTAAAAGTTTTATTAATATGAAAGGTAATATTTTCTTACAGCTTTTATAAATGATATTTTCCTTCATTCCTTTTAACAATTTCTTTGGCATTTTACTCTAAAATCTCAAAATATAATGTAATTATAGGTTTGATATATCGCTTTCAACAAATTTATTTTTTTAAGGAAAAATTTCTAGTTGGTTAGTCACACACAAGCCCTAGGCTTAGGTAACAAACAAAAATTTCATTTAAAAAAAAAAAGGTAAATGTGTCCTAGGTTTAATCATTAAAAAAGAAAACTGATTATGTAATTAAAAATGTGTAATTAAACAACCAATAAACTATAAACTATAAACTTGCACCAACAATGGTTTAACTTTAAACTTAGATTAAATGGACGGTCGACCAACCAGAACGCAGTATTTTTAACATAAACTCAGTTTAGTCGAGATAATCACAGTTTAAGACTGGTGCAAGTGACCCTTAGGACCACTTGCACCAACGATGGTTTAACTTTAAATTTGGATTAAATTGACGGTCAACCAATCATAACGCAGAATTTTTAACTTAAAGCCGGTTTAGTCGAGATAATCCCAGAACAAAAGTTGGTGCAAGTGGCTCTTAAACGATCAAAAATTCCAAAACCTTTCTTTTAAGCATCTAGTTGTTGAAAACCTGTATAAATATATACACAATGTATTGTGTTTAATATGTATGTTTGCATTATTTTCTTTTTTTATCTGTTGTGCATAATTCCCCAAAAAGTGCGTATTATTGCCCCACGGAGTGGGTAATTGTGCGTAAATGCACTTTTGTATTTTTATATTTTTTTGTGATTATGGTAAAAGCTACATAAATTGTGATGATATTCGTTGATAGTAATTAAGGCTTCTTTTGCAACTTTTCTGTAACATTCATAAGGTACCAATAACATCAAGTTTCGCTTAGGTGCTTACTCTTTCCCCACTTTTCCCTAAGAAGTTTAGAAAAGGAGCCATGACCCTTTTGAGTTTTGAGTTTTTGGTGAAGCCGAATATGAATTTTTTCACGTTTGAAAAAATCTTAAAAAGCGCCCCTGAATTAAATGACCACATACACAACCTATTTTTTTTGTCCATAACTTTCTAAGGCTTTTATCTGCATACATATCTACCTTGCAGACCTTGAATGGAAGTATAGTCAATATAGAGTCAAATTCACAGCTATTTGGCCTGACGCCATCACAAAAAAATACTATAAAAACGTCGTATTTTGCATTTTACTGATTTTAATATGGCAATTTGCTGTGTGTGAATAGTAACAGTAAATTACCACATGGTAAATTACCATGTGGTTGTGGTAAAATAAATTATAATCTTATATTTTGCTACGATGATATTTAGCTACTATTTTGTGTTAAATTTGACTTTCATGCACTTTTAGGTTGGATAAACTATTCTTAGAGAGGTCATTACATTTTATTACTTTTGGTGGAACATCTACGTCAAGTGCTAAGAGTGACCCATACCATGTAATTAATACACACCGGCGTTTTAAAATTCGTAAGTCGGCGATCTCTTCGCCCAACGTCGAAGCTACGGATTTGTCTTTGCTATTGCCCAGTAGCTTGTGGCCTGGCGCACAGAGATTAGTTATAAATACAAAATCCCTGAACTATTTATTTACTGTGGCTCGTAGGAACAGTAAAATCTTTTTTTTTCAGTTATAAAATATTAACCGTTATTTATAACGTTTATCCTCAGCTTTAAAACACTTCGCTTATTTTATTAATAAAAGGTGTTAATTTTTTTGGGTTTATTATTTAAAATATGCATGAGAGTTTAAAGCCGAGACTCGCGTAAACAATTTTGTGTTTTAATATAACGAAAAACAGCAGATCGTCAAGTGAATTGGGATTTTGGGAAATAGCTAATGAGGCCTGCAGAACAAAACATTGCATTTCTAACTTTTGAAAAAATTGAGGTTAACTGATAATACAAAACAAGATATGTAATCACACGCTATATTATTCACAGTAAATGGTATATTGCACTTGCCAAATACTTAAAAAAAAAAAAATTAAAAAAAAAATAACAAAAAAAAAAAAATTTTTAAAGATCTTTTTTGAAAAACGAAAAATTATTAAAAAAAAATCAAAAAAAAAGTTTTCAAAATTTTTCATTTTTTTAATTTTCTTTTATAGAATTGATCCTTATAATAAAAGTATTTTTTCCTGAAAAAAATACGTTAATCGGATTTTTTTTTCAATTTTTTCGATTTTTTTTTCAAGTTTAACCCCCATAGCTTTTTTGTTTTTGGGGGGATAACCTTCAAAAACAATAGGGATCTTTCCCTCGTTGATTTTTCTTGAAAATTTCAAGTCGATCGGATTATTCGTCCTTGAGTTATTATGTTCACAAAAAACATGACATCAGACAGACAGACGGACGGACAGTTTTTATGAAAAAATTTATATAGATATTTATAACCTAGCAAGTTTTTTTTGTGTAGGACGATTTTTTATTTTATTTTTTTTTTTTTTGAAAATTCGAAACTACCATATAATATTATTCTATCGCAGGCGCTGTGAATAATATAATAAGAGTAAATAGAAAACAGCAGGGTCCTTTAAAATAAAAAAAAAACATAATGTATATTATGACTCATATTTTTTGCTTTTGCAGACTACATTTTGATATAAAAATTTTCAGTTATAATTAAAATTTTTAATTCAGATCTTTTTATTATTGTACAGTTAAAGAGTTGCTTAAGTACCTAACGTCGTGGTTTTTTTTATTTTTTTTACTTTAAGGAATTGGTTATTTATGATTGTAATTACGTTAAATACCCTGATTTTTAAACTCAAATATATTATATTAAATAGAAAAAAAAAAGAAAAAAGGGCGACGTTAGCCAACGTTCAAGTATTACGTAACGCAAATTTTGATCATTTTGGACTTTTTCGGATCAAAAAAGCCTTAGAAACGCCAAAGATTGCATTTTAACCAATGGAAACCCGGTCTAACTCACAAACTTTGTAGATTTTTTTTATTCGAAAGAACCCTTCATTTGTAGAATAAGAGAGCAAATAAATAACGACCATAACATAATAATTACCCCCTCGTATTTGGCAATTTTTAGTTGTTTTGTTTCCAACTCCCGATTTATTTTTTTTTACAATTTAGGAAAATTAAAAAAAAAAACATTGTTCGAGGCGATCGTTTTTTTTTAAGGTTTAATTTATTATAATATGTGCATATTACGACTTGAACTATATATTTTAGATATAATAAATAAAGTTGTTTTTATAATCACCCCATTACAGAAATGTCTACTACGCCAAATAACGTATTTTTTATTCGATTGATTCTAAAAGAGACACTTTTTGTTCATTTTTTACTGGCGAAATAGTCCTAGGGCCAAAAAGTTTTTTTCGCCGCTAACTAAAACTTTTTAAGCCTTTTAAAAGTAGATGCTTTACCTTTACTGTAATATTTATAAAGAAATATGACCTTTAAGTCACTTTTGGTCTTGAACTAACTGTTCTTTTTGTCCAGATATAGTTATAATCATTTTAAACAAAATAAAAATTTCTTCTATAACATAACCTCAAAATATATGTTAACTGATTAATCTGTATTCATCCACTAAAATAAATCAAAAACACAAAATTTCAGTTGTAAAATCAATTTCAATATTTATAATATTCATAGAACTGTTCAGAAGTATTACTATTTTCATAACAGACACATTTTAATAGAAATTAATCACCAAGCTATAACTTTTTTAATTTGAAAATTAAACCGCACGCAAAAGAATCGATTCAATTGTTTTTTTAAGCGATTTAATTGGATAGCAATTGGCATGGATAACTAAATAAGTAATAAAACACTAAAAAGAAATACTTTTTGCAATTTAAAATTAAGTATATTTTAATATTTTATTATAATTAGTAAGAATCGAATAACAAATATTGTATAATACACGGGCAAAAAGTTAAATTTCGATTTCCTCGGTTTATTACCCTCCGGACTAAACCTACTCAATCGAAAAACTTAACTTTTTGCCTTTGTATTATAAATAACTATTTTTTAGCGCATTATCTCTCATGAGCTCAACAAGTATATCAAGTATTTCATATTAGATTTTTTTTCTCTATGTGGATAGGACGATGTTGAAGATAAAATGGTCGGACAGAGTTACAAACAGAAGCGTATTTGAGAGAATTGTGGAAAAGATTGTTTCATATGAAACCGTAAATTTCTTTTTCATTGGATTGGAATTTGACCCTAAAGGCTTCAAATAAAACTTTCCTGATGGAAAAGGTACAGATGCCGTGGAAGATATGCTCGTTCGCCAATTTTATTTTACGCCCACGTAATTGGGTTACCACCCTATCAGCTTGTATAGCTTGATCTACGTCAACGACTCGTAGTTTATGCACAATTTCATTTTACTTTACTTATATGTTGGGTATATCACGCCCCTAAAAATTTTTGAATACCTTAAATCTTGATTTATTCACATGTGTAAAAAAACGATTGATGCGTAAACAATAAAAATACCCTGATGAAGTTAAAAAAACGAGTGAAACATAGGCAGTTTTTGATACTCACACAGAAATTTTCGTTGTATTTTTAATACTGAATGTTATTTGTTAATACATATTTTACTTTCCCCAAAGAAAGTCTTGCTTTAGTAAAATTATTTCGAAAAATATTTTCAAAAAAAAAAAATTTTTTTCTAGTTTTTCAAAAAAAAAATTTTTTTTCAAATAAGTTTCTTTTTTTGTAAAAGGAAAAAAAAAATTTAAATGTGTGTATTCTATACAAAATGTTCTCATACTAGCATAGAGACCTTTAGACATTTGGACTTCCACGCATTATGTGTTTATTGATACTGTAACATTTGGTAAATTATATCACAGTTATAGTTTGGTATACTTTAAGTTTTAGTTGTTGTGTTACTGATCTAGTTTAAAATATGTTACAGTATTTAGTAAAATAACAATCGGTAAATTAAATAATAAAAGTTCTCGATTGGGATTGTTTTTGGTGAACATTGGGGTGCGGCAAGGGGGGCAAATGGGAAAAAATATTTTTTTTTTACAAAAATTTATAGGGGTTTCTATGGTTGCTAAAATTGAATTTGATAAAAAAATTCTAGCTCCACCCCCGTAGGGGTGAGGGGGTAAGTATTTATAAATGTTTTCAATATTTTCGTCAAAATTGGTATATAGGGGTTTTTGGGGTCGAAGAATATGAATCTGAAAATATTTTTTTTTTAGTTTTGAGGGGTGGGGGGTAGTTTTCGTGAAAACTGGTATATTAGGGTTTTGAGGTTGCTGAAAGTGAATCTGATAATAAAAAAATTCTTAATCCCTAAGGGGTACCCCCACCCCAATTTTGTGAAAATTGGTATATTGGGGTTTTTAAGATTGCTGAAAAAAAATCTGATAATAAAAAAGTCCAAACTCCCTGAGGGGTCGGGGGTAGTTTTCGTGAAAATTGGTATATTTTTAAGGTTGCTTTTTAGTACTTCACTTCAAGTTTGTGAATTTGATAATAAAAATCTATTTCACGCGTTAAGGTGAAATACACTGCCCAGTAAAAGAGCTTTCCCATTTTGCACCTCCGCGCGTAAAATGGATTTTTTTATTATCAGATTCACTTTCAGCAACCATAAAAACCTTAATATACCAATTTTCACGAAAACTACCCCTCACCCCTCAGGGGGTGGATTTAGAATATTTTTATTATCAGATTCACTTTCAGTAACCTCAAAAACCCCAATACTCCAGTTTTCACGAAAACTACTCCCCATCCCTCAGGGGTGAAATTAGGAAAAAAAAATGTGATAATAAAAATCAATTTCACGCGCGGAGGTGAAAAATGGGAAAGCTCTTTTACTGAGCAGTGTTTTCTTATCATATTTAGTTTTAGCAACCTTGAAAACCCCTATATACCAACTTTCAGAAAATCACCCAGGGGTAGAGTTAGACCATTTTTATTATCAGATTCACTTCCAGCAACCTCAAAAACGTCAATATACCAATTTTTACAAAAATCACCCCCCACCCCTAAGGGGGTGGGTTTCAAAAAATATATTTTAAGATTCATTTTTATCCTCAAAAACCCCTATCTAAAAATTTTCACGAAAATTTGGAAAACATTTCAAAATATTTACCCCCTCACCCCCTCGGGGGTGGAGTTAGAGAAATTTTATTATCAGATTCAATTTCAGCAACCTTAAAAACCTCTATATAGCAATTTTAAATTTTTTCTAATTCGCCGCACGCCAATGTTCACCAAAAACAATACCGAGCGAGAACTTTCGGTAACATACCTGTATGCCAAAATTCAAGTCTCTAGCTTAAATCGTTCTTAAGTTATCGTGCTTACAAGATTTCCCGGACAGACCGATCGACCGACAATTTTTTTTTTTTGCTTGAAATTGATTTATATCGACATAAAACGTCATAAAACGCAAAAATTCGCAAAAAAAAAATTGAAAATTTTTGCACGAATACAAGGCTTTCCGAAATTTTGAAAATTTTCAAAATGGAAAAGCAAAATGGGAAAGCTCTTTTACTGGGCAGTGTATTTTTACTTAAAATATTATTGAGCTCTTGCAAATAAAATTATTATTTGGAAATATGCGCACTGCGAATAATATGAATGGTTTTATATTTCACGTTTCATACTATTGGCTTCTCTTGAAGGAGTCTGGAGATTTTCACATAAAATTTTATACATCCACTAATTTAACTCGGTATCGTTATTTAACAACAGCAGAATGGCCAGACTGCTTCCATGTCAAATCTGATAGTTTTGGGCAAATAAAAAATAAGTAAATAAATTAAGCGAGGGGCTGACCGCGTCTGAAATTTGTACAAAAGAGTTCCTTTTTGCAAAGAGTTCCTCAGAGTTCCTTCGTAGTTCCTCGGAGTTCCTCCAGAGTTCCTTGGGAGTTCCTCCTGTATTCCTTAAGAGTTCCTCTCTGGAAGGGGTAATTTTTGGCACTACTGCCAATAAGGCACCCTAAAAAAAAAGCTTTGTCCCTGACGGTTTCAACCAAACTTGGTGCCCCTACAAAAAAAAAGAAATTGGCGCCCAAAAAAATACCTTCATGGAGAAAAGCTTTGTCCCTGACAGTTTCAACCAAAACTTGGCGCCCCTACAAAAAAAGAAGTTGGCGCCCAAAAAATACCTTCATAAAAAAAAAGCTTTGTCCCTGACGGTTATTCAAATAAAAAATGGCGCCCCAAATTTACCTTCAAGAAAAAAAAGCTTTGTCCCTGACGACGGTTTCTACCAAACTTGGCTCCCCTTCAAAACAAAAATTGGCGCCCAAAGGTAGGATGTTTTGATAAGGTGTTTGTAACGACTCATCTAGTTTGAAAATAAAAACGTTAATCCGCATGGGTAATAAATAATAATTGTTTCTGACCGCGTCTGAAATTTGTACAAAAAAGTTGCTTTTTGTAAAGAGTTCCTCTGAGTTCCTTCGGAGTTCCTCCGGAGTTCCTCGGAGTTCCTCCAGAGTTCTTCAGAGTTTCTCAGAGTTCCTCGAAGTTCCTCCAGAGTTCTTCAGAGTTCCTCCAGAGTTCCTCCTGAGTTCCTTTGGCTTGTACAAAAGATTTCCTCGCGGTCAGCCCCTCGAAATTAAGTAAAAATAAAAAAATAAATAAAAAATGTTGTAAGATCAACTTTGAAAAATTTACTATACAATAAAATTTAATAAAAAAACTTTTTTCCACCTTCATTAAAGGTTTCTGGCATCTTATATGTACATATATTGCACCTTGTACCCATATGGAAACACTGGCATTAAGACTAAATTCTTTAATAAATAAAATATAACTTTATGGACACCTACTTGGGAAGACTGTTCTTCGAGTTGTAGTTTCTATTGAACACAGGTGTCTTGAATCAAAATAAAGTTTTTTTTTCTGGCGCCAAAAACTCTCTTCACAGATTGAAAGAGAGTTGTCTGAAGAATAAAACCTGTTAATATTAAAATCCTCCCCCGAGTCCTTTTCGAGAAAATGGGGATTAAAAAGGCTTAAAAGGCTAAAAAGGCTAAAAGGCTTAAAAGGCTAAAAAGGCTTAAATGGGCCTAAATTTAGTTTTCTAGGGATTTCATAAAAATGGCTAACTCGACGAAAAAAACTGTTTGGTTATAAAAGATAAACAAAAAAATTATCTACAAACCACTTTTTTAATGAACTCGCTAGCTCAAACCCTTACCGTTTTATAGCTCAAACAAAGTTGCATATTAAGATAGCTTATTGTCAATCATTTTTTAAGCATGCATATTTTGGGTTTTTGTAAAAAAACTCAAAAACCACAATTCCCACAACAAAAATAGTTATTACATAAAAGATTTTTAGTTAAATTCAACACAAACCAACATTTTGTTTATCTTAATAGCTTTAATAGATCAAGAGATATATAGCTTCAAATGTTATCGTTTTAAATTTCATGTTACAATTTTTTCCTTCATATGCAATAAATAGTTTTTTTGTAAATATCTTAAAATCGAGTAGGTAAAAGAAAAAAATCATATGAGTGAAAATAGTTAAGAAAATTATCTAAAAAACGCTGTTTTATTTGTTTACTTAGCTCTTTTGGTTTGTAAACTATAGCTCGTGAAAGTAAGAAAATATTGTAATAATTTTGTATATACATAATTTTTTATAATATTAATATGTAGCAAAATGTTAATTCTTAACGTTGTTTGTAATAAAAATATTATAAAAAACTCCGAATTGGGCCATGTTATGCAAAAAGCAACCAACCCACAATATTTAAATATTGTGGGTAGGAATGTAGTATGGACATTTCTAGATCAGTATACGACATTATCTCTTTTTTTTAATATGTTGGCTACTTTTTGCATAAAAGGGCCCAATTGTACTATATATAGTACAATTGGGCCCAATTGTACTATATATAGTACAATTGGGCCCTTTTATGCAAAAAGTAGCCAACATATTAAAAAAAAGAGATAATGTCGTATACTGATCTAGAAATGTCCATACTACATTCCTACCCACAATATTTAAATATTGTGGGTTGGTTGCTTTTTGCATAACATGGCCCAATTAGGAGTTTTTTATAATATTTTTATTACAAACAACGTTAAGAATTAACATTACTATATATAGTACAATTGGGCCCTTTTATGCAAAAAGTAGCCAACATATTAAAAAAAAGAGATAATGTCGTATACTGATCTAGAAATATCCATACTACATTCCTACCCACAATATTTAAATATTGTGGGTTGGTTGCTTTTTGCATAACATGGCCCAATTAGGAGTTTTTTTATAATATTTTTATTACAAACAACGTTAAGAATTAACATTTTGCTACATATTAATATTATAAAAAATTATATATATATATACAAAATTATTACAATATTTTCTTACTTTCACGAGCTATAGTTTGCAAACCAAAAGAGCTAAGTAAATAAATAAAACAGCGTTTTTTAGATAATTTTCTTAGCTATTTTTTCATTTATATTATTTTTTTTCTTTTACCTACTCGATTCTAAGATATTTACAAAAAACCAATTTATTGTATATGAAGGAAAAAATTGTAACATGAAATTTAAAACGATAACATTTGAAGCTATATATCTCTTGATCTATTAAAGCTATTAAGATCAACAAAATGTTGGTTTGTGTTGAATTTAACTAAGAATCTTTTATGTAATAACTATTTTTGTTGTTGGAATTGTGGTTTTTGAGTTTTTTTACAAAAACCCAAAATATGCATGCTTAAAAAATGATTGACAATAAGCTATCTTAATATGCAACTTTGTTTGAGCTATAAAACGGTAAGGGTTTGAGCTAGTTAGTTCATTAAAAAAGTTGTTTGTAGATAATTTTTTTGTCTATCTTTTATAACAGAACAGTTTTTTTCGTCGAGTTAGCCATTTTTATGAAATCCCAAGAAAAGTAAATTTAGGCCCATTTAAGCCTTTTTAATCCCCATTTTCTCGAAAAGGACTCGGGGGAGGATTTTAATATTAACAGGTTTTATTCTTCAGACAACCCCCTTTCAATCTGTGAAGAGAGTTTTTGGCGCCAGAAAAAAAAACTTTATTTTGATTCAAGACACCTGTGTGAAAGATGGCAGTACCTAATATTGCCGGTAAGGGCATATCCACAGGCTTACATAACAACATAGTACATAACAATGCGATGCCGTGATTGGCTTGATGTGCCAATCACGGATCGCATTTTTATGTTTTATGTTCTTATGCAAGCTACTGGATATGCCTTAAATATTTAAACAGGTGATCATGTCACGCACTTTGAAAATTAGCTGTATTCAAATTTTGTTAGTGTATTGGTTTTATTTAAGGTACTATTACCATCTAGAAGGTCAAAAACAAGCACATTTTCAAGAATTTTTTTCTCAGCTCCTTTTTAAATATACTTACAAAACTTTTTTGATTGTTTGAGAATACATATTTTTTTCATGTATTAACTATCTGGACCTTTTTCCGCAATATTTTCAAAATTAATTTTCCAAAAGTACTGAATCATCATCAATTTTGACGAAAAAAAAATTCTTCAAAAAAAAATATTAAAAAAATAAATAGATACATGGTTAAATAGACAATTTTAAGCTCTTTAAAATGACGTATCACAAGACCTAGGGTGCCATTTAATATATTGTCCACCACTGCCTCGCTTGGGAGGCGGCACCTTGACAAATAAAAAATTGAAAAATATGACAAATGATAGTTTTTGTTGTGCGATATGCAGATTTCAAATATAAATTTTATATCTCGTACTGTTCAGAAGTTACGGTGGGTGTACCATTTAAAAGAATAACCCTGTAATCACGGATTTTTAAAATTTTGGCGAAGGCGCCAACAGGGGCCTTATACTCGTCAATTTATTCAGTTTCATTCAAAGAACTTACACCAGAAGAAGAAGCCTAATTAAATCTGAAGCGTGAACCAATTCTGTTGGGGAGCTAGTGTAGAGTAAAGGATATTAAGATAAAGATGGACAGAGAACACTAGTGGAGAGTAACAATTGTTTACATTTGGAACAAGTAAAGAGAGAGAAAGAATGCGTAAGCTCACAGTTTAATTTAAGTTTAAGACAGTAATAGAAGATTACAGGTCGACTCGGAAAATAGTACTTTTTCGAGACCTTATTAATAATTTATAGGCCGAGGAGAAGTACCATTATCCGGGAGATCTGTATACTATTTTATTCGCAACTGTTTTTATTTAAAGATAATGTACTAATTTTTTTGAAACCTAGAAGTTTGAATTCAAATGAAAAATATAATACTATAATTTTGTTTTTTAGTTCTTTTCATATTTACCACAAATCATTTTTCCTGCATTTCACAACAGAAGCACGATCATATAAAACTGAAGTTTCACATACGCGTAAACCAAAAAAACAACCACAAACAGCATTTGTTGATAGCCCAGAAGGCACCGTTTATAACATTTATAATCCTTTTCAGTCTCAAAAGTAAAAAACATTGACTAAAACTGCCCATTTAGTTTTTTTAAACAAAATGTATTAGATTATATTCGTGTTTATCAAAGTACTTTGGTGTTTATCAGGACAAATAAACTTAAATATAATAAGCAATGGTTTGATAACCCAAGCGATATTGCAAACTGCTTTGCTGATTTCTTTAAAAGCTCTTTTAATGAATCAAAACCTGGTGATACTGACACGCCTATTAACTGCACTAATAATAGCTATTTAAGTATAAACGAACTCAGTGAAAGTGAAGTCCTCTCTGCGTTAAAAAAATTAAAACCTAAGTTCACTAAAGGACCCGATGAAATACCGGCTTTTATTATTCGCGATTGTGCTTCCTCCTTCGTTAAACCTCTTACTAAGATTTTCAACCTTTTACTGAAATCAGCTACGTTCCCTGAAATTTGGAAGAGATCCCGTATTTGCCCTGTTTTTAAAAAAGGTGACAAAAATAACATTGAAAACTACCGTCCTATTGCAATAATATGTAACTTCGCAAAAGTGTTCGAAATTGCATTACATAAAATACTTTACGATCATATTGAGATGCAGATTTCTTTTAATCAGCACGGTTTTGTCAGAAACAGATCCACGGTCACTAACTTGTTATGTATAACACAATACTTATCTAGCTGTCTAGATGAGAATATCCAGGATATCATGGGCAGTTCTCGGATGATATACTGGTAACATCAGGAGTCCCCCAGGGATCTATTTTGGCCCCATTGCTCTTTATATTATTTATTAATGATATAGGGGCCGACCTGGATATTCTTTATCTTCTGTTTGCCGACGATGTAAAGTTTTTTATGGCTATCCGATCTATCTACGATTGTATTAGGTTACAAGAAAACCTGGATAAAATCAAGAGCTGGTGCAATAAAAATAATCTGCCTCTCAATGTAGATAAGTGTAATGTAATGACATTTACCAGGAAAATAAACCCCATTATTTTTATCTGGGAGTAAGTTTTGAAAGTAAACTAACTTTTAATAGGCATATTGAAATTATTGCACAGGCATCGTTCAGAAATCTAGGGTTTGTTGTGAGGAATTCAATGGGTTTTACAGACGCCTATCTTCTTAAACTACTTTATAACACATTTGTAAAATCAAAATTAGAATATGCCTGTATAATTTGGAACCCAGGTTATGCAGCATATGAAGATATTCTGGAGAGAATTCAAAGAAGATTTCTAAAAATTTTTACAGTTTAAGATAGATGGAACTTACCCTACAATTGGATATCCTCACATAACCCTACTAAATAGATTCTCTGTCGATAGCCTAAAAAATCGACGAAAACGGGTTGCACTTTTATTTTTATACAAAATATTTCACAATAAAATAAACTGCCCAGTTATTCTGGAAATGTTTCCAATTCAAGTTCCCCGCTTAGGCATGAGAGTCACTCCACCAACATTTTATCTTGCCAATCCACGAACCAACCTTATAACATTTTCGCCTATATACTTTATATGTGGTACTTACAACTCCCTGCAATGCGAATTTGATATTTTTAACTGCAGTTTGAATAATATAAAAACTCTAAGATTTCCCAGACAAATTATCATTGAAGACCATTAGGTATTTTTGGTACGTTTTTTTTTTTTAATACTTTTTTGTAATGCCTTCTACAATTTTTTTTTAATACTTTTTTTAAATCCTATATAATTTACTTATACTTTAAGTTTTTATGTTATGTTTTGCTTTGTTTATGTTTGCTTTGTTTAATCATTACATTGTTTGTACATTCCCTTCCAGTAATTGGCCTTTGGCTGTTGAAAGGTGTAACCAAATAAATAAATAAATAAATAAATAAATAAATAAAAGCAGTTCAGCAATTTTGACATTTTAATCGGTAGCGCCATCTAGCAAAAATTAATGATTTATAATGCAGACCAGTAATAATAAGTTTACTGGTCTCTATTTTTCATTACAGGTCAGGTCCAGGCGTGAAAATAGTGGGACATGAAATCACGTAATTCCCAAACTTTATTAATACATGTAATGTATGTATTACATATACAGTTGCGAATAAACGGAGTTTACTGTTGTAAACTTAAACTGAATTAAATGACATGGGTTAAGAAATTTATGATCTATCAAAAGTGATCGGCCTATACTCGAATGATTTGATTTGGACGCGGCCAACGATAGAATGACATCACTAAATTTTCCTCTCAAACCAACTAGCTTCTTTATTGTTGCTCCTTTTAAATTTACTACCAATTAGGTTTAACTGTTATATGAAGTTACAAATTTACATTTTTAAGTAATGATCTAATCGAAAATTGGGAAAAATTGTTCAAAGAACTAAAATTGATTAATAGGATGTAACCTGATATTTTTCAAAAGTAGTTTCTCTCGTTCTTAACCCTCTGCCACAGACACGGCGTAGATTTTACGCCTGGATGGTATGCAATTTGTGATTTCTCTCAACTACGACTAACTACGGGTTTTGGCGTCTCAGTAGCTCCGAGCGGAGAAGTTGTGACAGTGATTTTTCAAGTGTTCATTTAAAATTTGATGGCATAAAAAAATCGATATGTCTGTAAGTATGTAGGGTTTATCTATTTGATATATTATTTTTTTTAGAATTTTATGCTTATGTTGTTTATTTATGATTTAGTTTTAAATTTTATCGTATAAATATTTTTTTTTCTTTCTTCTACCAACTTATACCATAGCTAATTATCCGGAAGGAAAAGGCCAAAAGCAATCAGAGAGAGAGAAACTTATACCAAGTCAAAATTAACAAAAAATTATATTATAGTACAAATTATATTATATGAAAAACTCATTTAAATATTATGTTCTATTGCATAATTAAATAACTAATGTTATAAAAAACACGATTTACGATAAATAAGTCAAAATTTTTAAAATTTTGTTCGACTTTTAAATTGTTTGAAGGAAGGCGTTAATTTTAAGCCATATGATAACATTCCATAAATAAGGTGTCTGTGGAAGAGGGTTAACTTTTTTGTTCGGGGGACGGTTACCATTTCCTATTAAATCCAAACCGATTACTACAAGAATTCAACCTTAATTTTTCTTTCGATTTTCTTCTGATTCAAAGGTTCTCGGAGACAACTGTGTATAATTATATTTCCACAAATATTAAAATAAAATAAATAAATAAATAATTACCTTTATTTCATAATTTAAAACAAGATATTTGCCATGGTACAGGGTACATGGTACAGGGTACACACATAAATAAACAATTTTGAATACGAAACACGTCTAAAAAGAAACATACATAAAATGTGTAGATAAATTTACAAATAAATAGATAAATAAAACAAATTAAATAATTTACATATCACATATTTAGATATTCTAAGATTGAGTACGGTTCAAGACTGATTAACAGGTTAAATACCAGATAAGATAGGATAATGTCACCTAATCTAAATTCAGTAACAAATAAAGCAAATAAGCTTATAACCTTAAAATGTTATAATGTAAAAATTCTGAAAATATTTTATAGTTGATATCTTTAATTTCCTATAATAGATACCGTTCTACCTTTTTATCCTCGAACCTTTTCATTCATTTCAAAACCGATAAAATACATTAAACCGCAGTGAAAACCATTTTATCTATCTGCTTAATATCCGTATATAAAGCGTGCTTAAATGTAAAAATAAATTGAGATTATTAAAATAAATCTACAAAGCAAAAGCTGTCAATTTCCTGTGCCGAAAATGTACCCTACTGTATTCTTGTAGTTTTTCTATTATTTTGTCAATTGATTACACAATCACAAAAAAAGTTATTTTTGTAATAAGAGCGCAAAATGAGGCGTCTATCCGAGATCAGCAATCACGCAAAAGCAGAAATCACATTTTGCGCTCGTAATACAAACAACATTTTTTCTACGATCTAAAATAATTTCAGACAGTAAGTTACCTTACAAGGTCGCAGCACTTGAGTACAATTTTCTGCAAATCTGTTGGTGTAAAAGTAAAATTCTAATCAAAGTAACTCTTCATAATTCCTTCGTAACAACAAATATATAGCACACAAAATTGAGATTTGATTCAAAATAAATAATAATTTCATATTAAAAAAATGACGGACCAACATCTTGTCGCATATAACTGACAGCTATTTTGCTATTGACATGCCGGTTGCCTAAACTATGCACGGGAAAAAATCACTTTTGTGCTTCCTGTCATGGTAACGAGCAGAAAAGTAAGAAATAGGTTCATTTGTTTTTGTAGAAATGTTAACATTTCTATTAGATCGTAGAAAAAAAATCATTTTTTACATACTAGACCAACGCATTTTTATATCTTTGGGGTCACTGAAACCGAATCTGACCTCAGAATTGCTCCATCAGGTCTCAATTTTTTTAAACACTTAAAAAAAGGGTGCGAAAATTCCTTAAATTCAGATGTTTTTAAGTGTAGAAAAAAATGTGATCTGAAAAAAAAAATTAAAAATCATATTTTCAAAATGGGGCTTTTTTGAAAAAAATCCCGTGGAAGTTTTTCTTTAACATCGATGGGCTACATATGAAAAAATAATCACCCAAATCCGTGACCCAAGCTCTCAGCCTCGCCTGAATCGGCGCGGATATCATCAGTAAAAAATAAAATGTCTTAACATGGCAATAATTCACTCACCCACCTTACACTTTAGGTAAGAAAATACGAAAAGTAACAAATTAGGTACTTTAATTTTTATGAAGCTGTTAAAAAAAAATATTTTAAAAATTAATTACGCACCAGCAAAAATCTATAGAAACTTAACCTTCAAATAATTTTGATAGTTAATTTAGACGTTTTTAATAAAAACAATTTTTTTAATAATTTTTTCAAATATAAAGAAACATGCCGGGAACTCTATCATTAAAATCAACATCAACAGGAAACGATAAGGATATTGTAAAAGTTTTTAAGAGAAACAGGCCACTGCATAAAAGAGCTCAGCAAAAAACTCAAAAAACGCAATCAAATATTCCTAAGACCAGCTATTTTTCAGCTGGGTTTAAAATAAATGAACAAAACCAAAGAGACTTTGGAGAAGAACCATCGCCATTTCAATATCCCAAAGATTTTGAATTATTTGCACATAAAGTCATGACAAAAGCATGGAGAAACGATGCAAGATTAATGGAAATAAATGGGAAAGCAATTGAAAGAACAAACTACAACTCAAGGCAAAGTAAAGATTTATTAAATAGACTATACGTAAGAGAACCTACAACTACAGGTATGAAAACCACCATGGATTTAGACTCGGATTATTTTAATGCAATAGAAGGTAGACCGATAAGAGAAAAATTCAACACGAAAGAATACGTTAAGAATATCAGACAGCTACTTAAAACAGAAATAATAAACGCTTACAGGGAAGATGATATTATTTTGATTAACGAGCGTTTGAATATGGAACAAAAACTAATTAATAATATCAGGGCAAGATACCTTCAATACGTCAATATATTTGAATCATTTCTGTTTGAAGATCATAATTTATCCATGAATATAATCGGCGAAGCAGATGTTAGTGCAAAATTAGCAAGCGATAAAAACGATGAATATAAAAACTTAGCTAAAAGGTTCTCAGGACTTCAGTCTGTTATTTATAATATGGACGAAAAATGGCGCAGTTGTCAATTGTACCAAAAGTCTCTATATCTAATGAGTCCTATACACTGGCGAAGAAAAAATGATCCTTTATTTAAGAAAACACAAGAGTTTATTAGAGCCAGTGACATGGAAGAAATTTATGATAAATATTCTTCATATGTAGAGGATAAATCCTTGGAAGGCATCGTGAAACAATTCGAGGGCGATTGTGAGACATTTAGGGAACCACAATTATTTTTTACACACGCCAAAGAAGTATTAGGTTTTTTTAGATTTTTAGAAATGCAGAATTTAAATTCACTTTTGCACAGTGAGGAATTATTCGAGCCGTTAACGGCTATTAAAGCTGATATGATTCTTGCAAATAAACATTTTGATGCCGAAATAACAAGTTTAAAACAAGTAATTGATAAGCTGGAAGGTTTAATATCCTGGGAAAAATCACGTGCAAAATATTTAGAAAAGTTCGGATATGAACTTATAAATAACGATTTTAAAAATTTACTTATAAATAAGGATGTTCTAGATCTGTATTGTTTCATAGAAGATATTTACGAATCCAAAATAGCATCTAACGATGGTAATATGACTATGACGGACATGATGAAAGCCATTGAATCAAAATATAGACACGAATTATTACAAATAGATAAATTAAGAATAGAGGGCGGCACAGTAAGTACTAAAATGGAAGGAGTTGAGTATATGGAGGAACTTAAAATTATGAAGTTGGCAGAAGCGGCAAAAAAACAATATGAGGCATTGGAGGAACTAACGAAAACTATGCTTCGCGCATTTAAGCCTCCATATCACAAACAGGGCAAAGAAATGAAAAGAAGATCGACTCCTATAAATCCTCCAAAGCCACTAGTGCTGCCACCTAGAGAACTAACTGAAGCTGAACAGGATTATTTGGAATTTTTTACTGAATATTGTGAATACACCGATTATTTGGAAGACTATGGAATCCATATTGAACAGGAGATACCTGTAATTTCAGAGTAATATTATTTATTATACTAGGTCAAATATTTTTTATTTATTTAGGTATATCATAAACTTGTAATTTATTCATCAACATTATTAAATATTTTGTAAGCAATTGTTACATTTATACAGAGTGTTTCGGAAGGAATGGGAAATATTTAAAACATGTGATCTAAAGGTAAAAATAAGAAAAAAAGTTCCGATAAACATAGTCCAAAACCGACTTGTAAGGGACTTGTACCGCAGTCAACGTTGACTGCGGTACAAGTCCCCGGGGTCTCGCAAGAAAGGTTTTTGGTATTCTATACGAAATATCACTTGACCCGCAATTTTGTCCTTTTTTAACAAATTTTAACGCCACATCTAGCTTTATATATTTCTTTTAATCATAATCATGTAATAATAGGTTTAAGAGACTGTACAAGTCCATGGGGGCATTATCCGCACACATCGAAATATGCGTCCGCAGTCAACGTATTAAATGTTAAAAAAAATCGATTTTATTTAATAACTCAGGGACCCTTCGTGTTAGATTAACAAGGTTTGAACCTTGTTGCAAATTTGCATGTGATCTATACTTAATACGGCATATTAGCCAATGACCTTTACATTACATTTTACATTTTTGTTTAACCTCGTACTAATCTACTTAACTAAGCATCCCCTAAGTCCAGGACTTGTGTGGGCTAGTAGTAGAGGGAACCACCGGCTTTAATTGACTTTCGAACCAATTTATAGGGAGTGTCCGCTTCACTTACGCCTTCGCCAAATTTTAATTAATAATTAACTGAAAAAGGCAAATCGGCGCGCCGGTGAGAATCGAACTCACGCTATTTTGGGTAGTAAACTCGTCAAGTACGACGCGGTAGTCCACTACATCATTACATGTAGTTACTTTAACCAGAGGCGTTCGACATAGGGGGTCTTATAACTTTTTAACCAAAAACTTTTTGTGGGTTTATTATAGGACAAGTATTCCTTAAGGGACCACTCTGGTTTAGATGCTAGAAAAAAAGGGCTATTTTTGTTATTTTTTTAAGAATGTATTATTATAGGCATTGATATAAAATTTTTTGTATTTTAAACACTTTTTATACAAAAAAATAACCGTCTAACGTATCTCCTCGAAAAGTAGATATGTAGCTGGCGGCGGTGATATCTTGATAACGGCTCATCTAAAACGAAAGAATCAAAAATATTTAGATTCAGTATGACTGTGGCTCTCGCGTGTTTTATGGATACTAATACTTATTCATAAACAATAAAATGGCGGAGATTCAAAGAAACAAAAACAAAAAAAATAGTTTTTTTTCAAGGTTTTTGGCAAAAAAAAATAGTAAAAATTGCAACTTTAATACGGTTATGGATTCGCTGAAGCTATTTATGTGTAGAATATGTGGTAAAAATTTAATTTTTTTAAGAATCGGTCCAATGGTTTCGGAGAAATCACCGCCGCCGATCGAAAAAACGTCGTTTTGAGAAAAACGCGTTTTTACATCTGCTTCGAGCCAATACGCGAACGCTCACTAAAAGTTGTTATATACCATTATAACTCTCGAATTTCTCAAAGGTATTTTAGGAGGCTATTTTTAAAGGTCTAAGGAGTTGAAAAATGTAAAAAAAAAAAAACGATTTTTTGAAAATTAGAAACCAGAATGAACCCTTAATAGTACGTGGAATAAGCGGAAAAACATTTCAGTCTATGAGACCGCTACCAAACTTCCAGGGCGTCTCCTAGACACATTTTCAAGAAAAATTTACTGGGAGCCACTCTGGCAAATGATTTCAAAATTTCATTATTTAAAATATCTCAAAAACGAATTAATCGATTTTCAAGTTTTTGGTCTCATTTCAACGCTAAATGATTACCTTATAAGCCGATGTTTCAAACTTGAAATATTTTATTCTCGTATAAATTACACATTGTGTAATGCTCAGGATCACAAAAATTAAAATTAAAAAAAATGTGCCAAATTTTCTATCGGTCTCAAAGAAGATTAAATTTTGATTTCGCTACCAATTTTTTAGAGTGTCTTTAAAATAAATTTTTCATCAAAAATCCACCGGGATTCCAACCTAGCCGCAGTTATATAAAAAATAATCGATTGGACTTTTTACCTCGAAATGACATATTTTCACATTTGGACTTTTTGATAAAACCAAATATTGCTCAAATTCTTTCAAAAACTAATATTTTTCTTTGAAAACGGGATCAGATTAGATCCCGAAACGTTAGAAGTCAACTTTTATTCAGTTATTCGTTTATATTTAGTTATTTTAACGATTTTTCGAGAATTTTATAAAAAATTCTATATTTAAGCAATTTTTTTTTTATTTTTGGTAAGGTATTGACTAATATATTTTAGGTAAAGAAGATATAGCAGATAAGTATTATTTTAAACGCAATACCTTACCAGCGCATCTAGAAATAGGTGCGCCCGATAAGAACATTTGAATTTTATTTTCTGTTTTAGATTTTTTTATCGATATAAACAATCATAGAGGCGAAATGGCTCAAATTAATAATATATAAATACAGTGTATCCCCGGATCGACTTACAATACCACAAAATTACCTTTTTTTTTCGAATTAAGAAAAACTGCTTTGGGAGTTTGCCCTGCTTGATTAAAAACTAATTTTTGTCAAAATAAAATTTTGAAAAATTATAGGTGGCACCAGATATCAGTCAAAGAGTAAAAGTTTTTCAGGTAAACTTACCTTTCCGTAAAAGTTACAAAAAAAAAGTTATTTAAAAAATATATTTATAATCTAAAATAAATGCCAAAATTTAATACTTTTACTATATCAAAAATTTTTATTAAAAAAATCACACTGGAAACTTGACAATATTAAAAAAAAAATATTACGAATTAAAATTATTAAAATTTGACATGCGGCTCTTATTTTTGATTATAAATACATTTTTTAAATGACTTTTTTGTATCTGTTACGGAAAGGCAAGTTTACCTGAAAAATTTTTACTTTTTCACTGATCTGGAGCCACCTAGAAATTAAAAAAAATTTATTTCAACAAAACATTAGTTTTTACGCAGCAAATTCCCAAATCAGGTTTTCAAAATTCAAAAAAAAAATGGTCATTTTGTGATATTGTCAAGTCGATCCGGGGACACCCTGTATATATATATATATATATATATATACGGCTCAAATAAATTATAGATTTTATTTATCTAAAAATATATAGGGGTTGCTATTTAACTTTTGAAGGTTGGGGGTATTAACTTAGGGCTGGTCAATTCGGAGGTAGATTTTAAAATTATACTGGGTGATCAGTAACTGTCATGTGAAAAAAAGTTCCTATAAAGTTTAGTCCGTAAATAAGCCCTAAAAGAGCCCTTCAAATATGAACATATTAAATGGGGAACAAACAAAAAACACCAAAAAAAATATAATGCATGGCGATTCTTCATAAAAAAACTAAGCAAAAAAGTATTCTTCACCGAAACACCTAAATTTATCATAATAATAAAGGAGTAATAAGTTTTAAAAATTAACATTTTTGGTGGAATAAAATGTTACTTCCCCTTAATGCATTTTTTTTAAACGGTAGCCCCTACAGGGTACACTATATGACATTTTTCATTTATTTTTACATGTAATGTAATATTTTGTCCGTCTTATAACAACTGTTTTTTTTATATTTTGGAATATTAGTTATTGATCACCCTGGATTTTGGCACACATCGTACATACACGGTGTATTTGAAATAGCGTAGGAAATTTTAACAGGTGATTCTACATGACAAAATATGACAAAAAGTTCCTATAAATATATGTCTAAAAATGCGTCATAAGGGAGCTACGCCCCTTTGAAAGTGACTAAAAAAATCGGTTTTTATTTAATAACTCAGGAACCCGTTGAGATATATCAACGAGGTTTTGCACGTCAACTAATCCTACCAAGGCCCGTTTTCATGTGTTATTTTCATGTACTTATTTCAACCAGGGGTGTGCGAAACGGGGGGGGGGCTTATTAGTTTTTTGTCCCAAACTTTTTTCTGTGTAACTTTTTTGCAATTTTATTTTTGAAATATGATTCCTCAGGTCAAAATACATAAAAAAGGTACTCTTGTTGTAATACTGTAGGATTAACCGTTTTCGAGAAAAAATCATTTGAAGGTGAAATTCCACGGTTCGAGGTCGAAAAATTAAATACTAAAATGTTGAAAACCAAAATTTTAATGATACAGGGCAAATGTACATTAAAAACTAAGAAAAAAACCTCATATACAGGTACTTCCAAAAATCAATCCTAATGGAGCTATGGTCTCCTAAATATGCACCATTTTTAAAGGGCTATGGTAGCTTTAAAAGCGTTTTTTCGACCTACATGTATGGAAACTTTTTTTCTTAGTTTTTGATGTAGAATAACATTGCATCATTAAAATTTTGGTTTTCGACATTTTAGTATTTAATTTTTCGTCCTCGAACCGTGAAATTTCACCTTCAAATTAACTTTTCTCGAAAACGGTTAAGCCTACAGTATTACAACAAGAGTACCCTTTTTATGTATTTTGACCTGAGAAATCATATTTCAAAAATAAAATTGCAAAAAAGTTACACAGAAAAAAGTTTGGGACAAAAAACTGATCTGATAAGGCCCCCCCGTTTCGCACAGCCCTGGTTTAAATAAGTACGTGAAAATGACATACAAAGATGGGCCTTATTAGGATTAATTCACGTGCAAAACCTCGTTAATATATCTCAAATGGTTCCTGAGTTATTAAATAAAAACCGATTTTTTTAGCCACTTTTAAAGGGGCGTAGCTCCCTTATGACCTTTTAGACAAATGTTTATAGGAACTTTTTGTCATATTTTATCATGTAGAATTACCTGTTAAAAGTTCCTACGCTATTTCAAAAAGTCCAAACGAAAAGGTTTTATTACGCCCATTTGCGTCCGCACATAGCTCTTTTCGTGCCTGATCTACATTAATCGGAATAAATTCAGTTATGACTCATCAACGTTGAAAATAAACGCAGAAACATAGGCTTACGAAATAATTTTGCCGAATTATGAGGGAAATTTTTATAAAGGTCACTAAATCGAAACATTTGACGACTAATTTGTTACACACAACAATATTGAATATACATATTAACTATAAATATGTAAATATATCGCTGTTTTTCGAAGAAAATAAAAATGTAAATATTTAAAACCTCGCGTCAACGATAGAATCGAGGCGGCGCCTATGCGAGCACTGGAAATTCGCCGATGACTGCTCATCAACGTTGAAAGTAACACTCAGAAACATAGGCTTACGGAATAATTTTTCCGAATTATGAGGGAAATTTGTATAAAGGTCACTAAATCGAAACATTTGACGACTAATTTGTTACACACAACAATATTAAATATAAATATTAACTATAAATATGTAAATATATCGGTGTTTTTCGAAGAAAATAAAAATTTAAATATTTAAAACCTCGTGTCAACGATAGAATCGACGCGGCGCCTATGCGAGCACTGGAAATTCGCCGATGACTGCTCATCAACGTTGAAAGTAACACTCAGAAACATAGGCTTATGGAATAATTTTGCCGAATTATGAGGGAAATATGTATAAAGGTCACTAAATCGAAACATTTGACGACTAATTTGTTACACACAACAATATTGAATATAAATATTAACTATAAATATGTAAATATATCGGTGTTTTTCGAAGAAAATAAAAATGTAAATATTTAAAACCTCGTGTCAACGATAGAATCGACGCGGCGCCTATGCGAGCACTGGAAATTCGCCGATGACTGCTCATCAACGTTGAAAGTAACACTCAGAAACATAGGCTTACGGAATAATTTTGCCGAATTATGAGGGAAATTTGTATAAAGGTCACTAAATCGAAACATTTGACGACTAATTTGTTACACACAACAATATTGAATATAAATATTAACTATAAATATGTAAATATATCGGTGTTTTTCGAAGAAAGTAAAAATGTAAATATTTAAAACCTCTAGTCAACGATAGAATTGACGCGGCGCCCATGCGAGCACTGGAAATTCGCCGATGACTGCTCATCAACGTTGAAAGTAACACTCAGAAACATAGGCTTACGGAATAATTTTGCCGAATTATGAGGGAAATTTGTATAAAGGTCACTAAATCGAAACATTTGACGACTTCTTTGTTACACACAACAATATTGAATATAAATATTAACTATAAATATGTAAATATATCGGTGTTTTTCGAAGAAAATAAAAATGTAAATATTTAAAACCTCGTGTCAACGATAGAATCGACGCGGCGCCTATGCGAGCACTGGAAATTCGCCGATGACTGCTCATCAACGTTGAAAGTAACACTCAGAAACATAGGCTTACGGAATAATTTTGCCGAATTATGAGGGAAATTTTTATAAAGGTCACTAAATCGAAACATTTGACGACTAATTTGTTACACACAACAATATTGAATATAAATATTAACTATAAATATATAAATATATCGCTGTTTTTCGAAGAAAATAAAAATGTAAATATTTAAAACCTCGCGTCAACGATAGAATCGACGCGGCGCCTATGCGAGCACTGGAAATTCGCCGATGACTGCTGATCTGCCAGTGAGTGCAGGTGTCCTTAACCACCATCAAGAAGTAGTACAGTAAAAGAACTGTTTTAACGCTCTTAAAATTACTTTAGCGCTTACAATTTTATTTGGTGTATGTCTGATATAAAATGTATTTTGTTCCAGGTATTTTAATAATAAATTAGAAAGTATTTATACTTGAATCTTGATTATTGTTACAAAATATAAACAAGCCGTGAAGATATTGTACCGTAATTAATACGTTCACTGCCAACGGCTAGTTTTGACAGCGGAGCAATGGGTATGGGCAAGGGAAAAATAGAAAGAATTGATTAATGTTGTTAGGGGCGCCAGTTACTTTAGCTTTTACTCCTTTAGGTAAGTAACAACCTAGTGTAAATACTTAAGCTTTTCAGTTTGAGAAAATATAACCCTTAAATAAAATAAGATAATTCATTTGAGAAATTTATTATAAATAAACTTAATGAAAGCACATCAAGTAATGTATTAATATATATAAAAAAATATGTGTAATTATATTAAGATATAATTAAAGAAGTCTTAATAAAAATTACTAAATTCAGAAATCATTCGACTTAAATGTATAAAGAAAACATGAAGTTCAGCAAGCACCAAGAAATGTATGTAAACAACAATCATTTCTTGCAGTGTATAAAAGTCATGCTTAAATTAGAAATCATTTAATCAAAAGTATGATATTTAATAATTAATAAATGAGATTAAATGTTTTAAAAAAAATAAGTACCTAAAAATGAACAAAAGCCAGAAGGGCATATAGTATTAATCAATACTATATCAGATCTGATAAAGTTTACAGTTATAAGAATATTGAAATAAAAGAATTTAAAAATATGAAATATTGCTTTCAAAAGTTTTCAGCAAAATCCATGAGGTATGAATTCCATCGTCTCCATCTGTGCAAGTCTCCCCTATGCTGATGAATTCATTTCTCAAATGAAAGAAAAAAAAATATAGGCTGTCCCATCTACTTTGGAAAAATTATCTTCCAGGATAAAATGTACGATTGAAAATGTTGTCCGGGATTAAATATGCTTTTGAAAATTATGTCCAATATAAAATTGTCTGCTAGACGGTCATATAGAATTTATCTATGCCGAAAAATACAGAACCATGTTCCAACAGAACATCACTCCATGCGGAGAACTTGTATATCAAATATACCAAAATAAACTTCAACTTAAATTAATGTAATTCCATATTAATGGTATAGAAATGGTGAGTAATTAATGGTAATTAATTAATGTAGTAATAATGGTGGTGTCATTCTAAGTCTTCGATTTCCATCGAAACGTTATAAATGCGTAATTGTAGAAAATAACAGTTATAATATCTTCCGCATTGTTTAAATATTCATTTTCACTAACTTTAAATAAAAATACATGAAGGATTACTTCGATGATTACAGAAAATAAACACTCGTCAAAATGACACCACCATTGTACAGAGTTGCATCAAGAAGGGCGAAAATCGACCTTATCAACCGGTATGAACCCTTCAGGTAAATAAAATCCTATTTCTGAACTATTAGCGACATCTATGCAAGTCATTATCAACTACAGTTTTACCGTATAGGATTCCTAATAAAGGTAGCGCAAACGACAAAACAAAAAGAATATTTCCTAATAAATCCGTATTAGTGATATCTAACCTCAAAATATTACTCTAAGAAACAAATATAAACAATACTTATTGTTTATCAGCAAAACTAATAAAAATACGAACAGAATACTAAGTGTCCTGTGAACTAAGTATAAACAAAATACTGAATCTAAGTGAGCAGTTCCAGCAAACTATTTTCAACAAATTCTGGATTATCCCGAAGGGATAAGCATACGAAACTTTCCAGGAGAAACAAGCTACAGATGAAAGCCAGTGAAATCCAACCCTCAATAGACTCTGAAACATATAAAAACCAGGTAAGTCCATAGACAAATGCACTATAGAGAAATAAGTCATATGATTCTTTATTATTAAAAATCATATTCTAATTATGTTTTCTTTATGTTATTTTCAGGTAGAACTATGGAATAGAGACTTATATGGTTAGAATTCAGTTCCTGCTACTAAATAGTCCCAGATACAAAATAGTTCTGTACGTACGTAACTATTTATATACAAAATAAACATAAATTATAACGTAAGTAAACGAATAGTTTAATTAACCCTTGCTATATTACAAAGTGACGATTTATATCGTTACACATGCCCCCTCCAAAAATAATAAAAATATTTAATATACAAAAAATATTTTTATACCAAACTCTATAACTATTTAACTTAAATAGCTAAAATATATACTATATTTTATTTAATAAATCAACAAAAAATACAATACTTTATGTAAATCATTTGAAATACTACTTGATAATTAACAATAACTAAGCTTGATAACTACGTGTATCATCCGCCTACTCTTATGTAGAACATAATTTTGGGACTTTATCGGTGTGTGTCATAAACAGGTAATTGTCATAATCAGGTAATTGTCATAATCAGGTAATTGTCATAATTAATTTTGTTTTTCTTTTTAGCTAAGTTTTATCAAGATAAAAAAATAGAAATAAGACTTGACTACGCGCATCAGAATCCTCTTCTACAAAAAATATATTTATATATTTTTTTTTACTATATACAAAAGTTTTGGGTACCCTTTAAATATTTTCAATACATTGATATTTTTTTAAATATCATTCCGAATGATACTAAGAATATATTCTTATTTAATAAAAGCTAGCCAACTGAAATGTCACTATTTGATCCAAAATATTTCTTTAGATCTTTAACATGCCAGTCGCCTCTATGACCATCTGCATTTTCCAAAATATACACTAACTTTGACTTTTTCGCAACAACTTTGCAAAGTATGTACTTTGGAGCAAGTTTTGCAGCAAAACTTTTACTAGCATCTGAGAGTACTTTGTTTCGTCTCCAAACTTTTTCACCTATATCAAAATTTACTTCACGCTTGCGCAAATCATAAGTACGCTTATTTCGTTCATAAGCTTCATGTAAATATTTCTTTACATCAACAAAAATCTCTTTAAGATTTCCCAAGTCTTGGCTATACGAGTCTCTGTCACAAGGTTCTAATTTAACACCATCAGTTGATGTCATTTTGCCATAATAAGTTCCTGTGATAGGTACATTCCTCCCAAAATTAAGAAATGCCGGCGTATACCCCGTAACTTCATTTACAGACGTTCGTAAAGCTAGACCTATTTTTGCTAAATTTTTACACCATTCTTTTTGATTATCTTTTATATATGATCTTATAGCAGTAGAAATTGTGCGATGTTGCCTTTCCGTCGGATTATTTTGACTATGGTAAAGTGCATTAAACCAAATTTTCTGTACATTATATTCATCTGCTAATTTTTTAAAAACTTTACCAGCAAATTGTTTTCCATTATCGACAATTAAAAATTGACAGACTCCGTAAACTAAAAAAACTTCATTCTCAATGAATTTACATATTGCATTTGCAGTAGCTTCCCTTAAAGGATGTAATAATGTATACTTTGTAAACCAGTCTGACACAACCAAAAGATAACAAAAACCTTTAGAACTTCTGGGAAATGGTCCCTGCAAATCACATGAAATAACTTGCCACGGATAATTTACTTCTTTTTCACGACCCATCAATCCAAAACGTGCAGAATTACTAACTTTTTGTGATTGACAAATATTACAACATCTTACATATTTTAAAATATCTTTACGCATTTTTGGCCAAAAATATGTTTCTGAAATTCTATGAAAAGTTTTAAAAAATCCCATATGAGAAGCTAATACATCGTCATGACATTCTTTTAGTACTTGTTTACGACATTTTTGAGGCACTAACAATTTCCACTCTATAATATTACTTTTTACTTTTGTCTTGGTCGGTATGAACTTATAAATATTATCATCAATAACTTTAAATTGCGGATATGAATCTGGACTCTTAACAATTTTTTCCCTCAACTAAATATAATATTTATCACTATTATAATCATTTACATTAAAATTAATTAAATTTACATCTGGAAAAATTGATTTTTCTGGTTCTATTCTATCAAAAGCTCTGGATAACCCATCAGCTACTACATTTAATTTACCTCTACGATATACAATATCCATATCATATTGCTGTAATTTTAATGACCATCTAGCCAAGCGACCAGAGGGATCTTTCATATTACTCAAATATTTTAATGAAGAATGATCTGTAATTACTGTGAATTTAACACCTTCAATATATGGTCTAAACCTATCTATAGCAAACAAAACAGCTAAACATTCCTTTTCACCTACAGAATATTTTATTTCACTACGTGTTAAAGCTCTACTAGCATAAGCTATTACTTTTTCTTGACCATCTTGCGTTTGTGTTAATATGGAACCGAGGCCAACTAAAGAAGCATCACATTGTATAACAAATGGTAAAGAAAAATTGGGACTTGCTAAAGCTGGAGCATTTATTAAAGATTCCTTCAACAATAAAAAAGCTTTTTCTGCATCAGTATTCCAACTAATGGCTTGTTTTTTACCTTTGCCCTTTAAAAGTGAATTTAATGGACTAACAATTGTTGAAAAATTCCTAACAAATCTACGATACCACGAAGCTACACCTAAAAATCGTTTTATTTCTGTACTATTTGTTGGTCTAGGATAGTTTATTATTGCTTCTACTTTTTGCGGATCGGTTCTTAAACCAAAATTATCAATTACAAAACCTAAATACTTAAGTGATTTTCTAAAAAAATTACTTTTTTCAAAATTTATTGTAAGATTAGCAGATTTTAATTTTTCATGTACTATTTGAAGTAATTTAATATGTTCCTCAAAAGTTTTTGATACTATTATAATGTGTTCAATATAAACAAATATATTTGGATAAAAGGAGAAAGGAAAAAGTTTATCCATTAATCTTTGCTGACTTTGTGTTCCATTTTTGAGTCCATAACACATTACATTAAATTCAAATAGTCCCCTACCAGGTACGGAAAATGCAGTTTTTTCTTTAGCAGTTTTTGTAAGTGGAATCTGCCAAAAAGCATTTTTTAAATCTATACTTGATATATATTTTGCATCGCCTAATAAACTTAAAATGGAGTCTATCCTTGGTAAAGGATGTGAATCACCTTTTGTAATAGAATTTAATTTACGTCCATCAAAACAAAAACGGTATGTACCATTAGCTTTTTTTACTAATAAAACTGGTGAATTAAAATCAGAATAAGATGGTGAAACTATATCATCTTTTAACATTTTATCTAACTCTTTATGTAAAATTTCTATTAAATAAGGTGACAAAGGATATTGACGCATTTTAAAAGGTTTATTATTTCCTGTATCTATATCATGTTCTATTAAATTTGTTCTACCTATTTTTTCGCTATATAATTCTTTAAATAAACTAACAAATTTATCTGCTATCTTTTTCTGTTCGTCTGTCAAGTCACATAAGCCTACTGAATTATCTTTATTTATATCCTGACTATCACTGTTATTACTGATCACATTCAATTTATTAATTTTATTATTCCAAGATTCATCAGAAAAATCCAGAGTCATAGAAAACAATTGTAAAAAATTCACACCAAAAATAAAATTTGTTTCCAAAGAAGGAACAACCAAGACTTGTAAAATCTTAACTTCATTATCTACTTTAATAGGTAAATAAACAACACCAGTTACTAACTGTTTAGATTTATCAGCTGTAGTAACATGCGGTATAAGACATTTATCAATTTTTAAATTAAATTTTTCTAAAATTTTAATCGCGTGACCACCAGCCACTGAACAATTTGCACCTGTATCAATCAAAGCTGTTATATTTTTATCAAAAATATTTACTTTAATATATGGACGATTATCTCTAGGTAATTTAATAAAAGAATTTTTATTAATTACAGACAAACTATACGGTTTATAAAATTTTTTAACTTTATCCAACCAATCTTTCCATTCATTCAAATAAAAGCGTTTATTTGTTTCTGTTACACTTGATTTTTGTAAAGAATTGATATTATTTTTATTATAATAAATGTTTTTACAAAAAGTAGTTTTGTTATCCTTTTTTATCTGACTGTCATTATTATTTTTAGCCTTTTTATTAAGTGAATGCCGACTAAAATCATCCACTTTCCTATTTAGTTTTTTGTACAGGAAGGGCAATTTTTAAAAACTACATCTTTATATCCACATTTATAACAAAACTTTGTTCTTTTAGCTAAACATTTGCTAAAAATATGATTTGGTTGGTTACAGTTATAACAAATTATTTGTCTAATTTTATTATTACTACTATTCTGTGTATTATTAAAGCTTTGATTGGTACTTTGACTAATTTGAGAAACTTGACTACTATTACATACTGAACTTTGACGAGTAGAGGAAGATGGGGTAAGTTTGGACACTGTGGTATTATGACTACAATTACATTTACTACTAAAATTTTGATTTATATCCGAACTTAGGACATTTACTTTATTAACTGCTTTATTTTTTGCCACACTTTTACCTGCTATGCTCTTTTGTTTTAATTGATAAGCTTCATCTATTCTTTTACAACTGTCCTTTAAATCTTCTAAATCTTTTATTTCTATAATTGATAATGGTGTAAAATAATGTGGTAATATTCTTTCTCTAATCGTCTTAAGTCTAGTATATAAACTTGCAGCATGAATTAAACGTTTAAACAAGGTTTCCATAGCACCTATAAAAATTGCGATAGATTCATCGGGATTTTGATATCTAGAACGGATATCATCCCATGTTCTATCATCTATGTTAGCTGGAAGAAAATCTTTTTTTAATGCTTGAATTATTTGAGACCACGAATTTAAATTATCTTTAATTGAGAGAAACCATGACAATGCTGGTTCTTTGAATAAGTCATATGCAGATTTAAATAACATTTCGTCTGTAACATTTCTACTTATTTTCATATATTCAACTTGCTCAATAAAATTTAAAACATTAGACTTTCCATCAAAATTAATATTCCATTTATAAACTGGTACTGATTTTAAATAATCATTATCTTTTTTACTAGAAACATTAGGACTAAACTGTGTACTATTATGTAATGAAATATTATTATTTACTTGAGTAAGATCTGAATTTTTACCAGATTTTTCATAAAGATCTAAAATATCTGCTTCTATTTCTAAACAAGTTGCTTTAGTTATTTCTAAAAATTGAATACGTCTAACTTTATTTTCTTCTACTTCAGGAAAACGTTGCAGACGATTTGTTACATGTACTAAATAAGTTTTTAATTTTCTTAAATCGGCTAAACTATAATCACCATGATATTCTACAATTTCTGAAGATATACTATCTAAAATTCTATTAATATTTTCCACTTCACTGTTAAAATTAAAAGTCGGATCTACATATTTTACTTTAGGATCTTCCCTAGCTATGGCTCTACCTAAAACTTTAATTCTAGATGCTCTATTATTTTTTGCTGTTAAATGTCTTATACGAAGTTCATAATTTACCATTTCTGCAGTCAAAAATCTAATTTCCATTTTATCTAAATCTTCCATTTTGAATAATTATTTTCAAAATTTAAATTCAATTTACTCAAAATATTTATTTTATAATAAAATATTTATACTGTACCACAAATTATTTTTTTTTGTGTACACTGCTCAACAAAGTTTTTGCATACTTTGGAAAATTTCCCAAATATGTCAAAAAAATACTAAATTATTATTTATCTCAATTGGACAAATTAATAATTATATATAGTCTCCAAAACTACAAAATTAGCTAATATTTATTCATATCCTTCGCATAAATAAATACCCTATTATCCATTTATTTCTATTGAATAAACGATAATTTCTAGAAAAACTGAACCCACGCCAAAATTTCTCTATTCCATGTTATTCCATAAAATTCAGAATAAACATAAAAAACACATATCTGATATATCTTATCAGATTAACTCTAATTTGACTTAATTTTCAACAAAAAATATTTTATTCAACAGTTATATGTAGTTTTTCTCAAAATGAACTTTAAGTTACACTGAAAAAAAATAAGCTTTAGATTTTTATAAAAAATACACTGAGAAAAATGGAGTAAAATTAAAAAAAAAAACAAGTGTTCTATCTATCCAAATACCACGTTCTTGGGCGCCAATATTAGTGTACCGTAATTAATACGTTCACTGCCAACGGCTAGTTTTGACAGCGGAGCAATGGGTATGGGCAAGGGAAAAATAGAAAGAATTGATTAATGTTGTTAGGGGCGCCAGTTACTTTAGCTTTTACTCCTTTAGGTAAGTAACAACCTAGTGTAAATACTTAAGCTTTTCAGTTTGAGAAAATATAACCCTTAAATAAAATAAGATAATTCATTTGAGAAATTTATTATAAATAAACTTAATGAAAGCACATCAAGTAATGTATTAATATATTTAAAAAAATATGTGTAATTATATTAAGATATAATTAAAGAAGTCTTAATAAAAATTACTAAATTCAGAAATCATTCGACTTAAATGTATAAAGAAAACATGAAGTTCAGCAAGCACCAAGAAATGTATGTAAACAACAATCATTTCTTGCAGTGTATAAAAGTCATGCTTAAATTAGAAATCATTTAATCAAAAGTATGATATTTAATAATTAATAAATGAGATTAAATGTTTTAAAAAAAATAAGTACCTAAAAATGAACAAAAGCCAGAAGGGCATATAGTATTAATCAATACTATATCAGATCTGATAAAGTTTACAGTTATAAGAATATTGAAATAAAAGAATTTAAAAATATGAAATATTGCTTTCAAAAGTTTTCAGAATGAGTACTTAGCTGGTTTCTGCAAAATCCATGAGGTATGAATTCCATCGTCTCCATCTGTGCAAGTCTCCCCTATGCTGATGAATTCATTTCTCAAATGAAAGAAAAAAAAAATATAGGCTGTCCCATCTACTTTGGAAAAATTATCTTCCAGGATAAAATGTACGATTGAAAATGTTGTCCGGGAATAAATATGCTTTTGAAAATTATGTCCAATATAAAATTGTCTGCTAGACGGTCATATAGAATTTATCTATGCCGAAAAATACAGAACCATGTTCCAACAGAACATCACTCCATGCGGAGAACTTGTATATCAAATATACCAAAATAAACTTCAACTTAAATTAATGTAATTCCATATTAATGGTATAGAAATGGTGAGTAATTAATGGTAATTAATTAATGTAGTAATAATGGTGGTGTCATTCTAAGTCTTCGATGTCCATCGAAACGTTATAAATGCGTAATTGTAGAAAATAACAGTTATAATATCTTCCGCATTGTTTAAATATTCATTTTCACTAACTTTAAATAAAAATACATGAAGGATTACTTCGATGATTACAGAAAATAAACACTCGTCAAAATGACACCACCATTGTACAGAGTTGCATCAAGAAGGGCGAAAATCGACCTTATCAACCGGTATGAACCCTTCAGGTAAATAAAATCCTATTTCTGAACTATTAGCGACATCTATGCAAGTCATTATCAACTACAGTTTTACCGTATAGGATTCCTAATAAAGGTAGCGCAAACGACAAAACAAAAAGAATATTTCCTAATAAATCCGTATTAGTGATATCTAACCTCAAAATATTACTCTAAGAAACAAATATAAACAATACTTATTGTTTATCAGCAAAACTAATAAAAATACGAACAGAATACTAAGTGTCCTGTGAACTAAGTATAAACAAAATACTGAATCTAAGTGAGCAGTTCCAGCAAACTATTTTCAACAAATTCTGGATTATCCCGAAGGGATAAGCATACGAAACTTTCCAGGAGAAACAAGCTACAGATGAAAGCCAGTGAAATCCAACCCTCAATAGACTCTGAAACATATAAAAACCAGGTAAGTCCATAGACAAATGCACTATAGAGAAATAAGTCATATGATTCTTTATTATTAAAAATCATATTCTAATTATGTTTTCTTTATGTTATTTTCAGGTAGAACTATGGAATAGAGACTTATATGGTTAGAATTCAGTTCCTGCTACTAAATAGTCCCAGATACAAAATAGTTCTGTACGTACGTAACTATTTATATACAAAATAAACATAAATTATAACGTAAGTAAACGAATAGTTTAATTAACCCTTGCTATATTACAAAGTGACGATTTATATCGTTACAATATGTCATGCTACGCATTCCATTGTATATTATTCACAGTAAATTGTATATAGAATTTTCCCAAATAATTAAAAAAAAATAAATAAAAAATATATATTTTTTTTAAATGTCTTTTTGAAAAACGAAAAATAAAATATTTTCCAAAAAAAAAATTCAAAAAAACTTTTAAAAATTTTTGTTTAAATTTTCTTTTTTCGAAAGACGAAAACATTTCAAAAAAAATTCTCAAAATTTTTGATTTTTTTTATTTTCTTCTTGCGAAAAAAAAATTAAAAAAATCAGTTTTTTGGATCTTTTTAAAAGTTTTACCCCACATAACTTTTTTGTTTTTGGGGGGATTACTTTCAAAACCAATACGGATCTTCTCCTCATAGAACTTGATTTTTCCTGAAAATTTCAAGTTGATCGGATTATTCGTTCTTGAGTTATCGTGCACACAAAAACGTGACATCAGACGGATAGACAGACATACAGACAGACGGACATTAAAAAAAAAAGTTTTTTATTTTTTTCATGAAACAAATTTATATCTAAGAATTTTTTGTCTAGGATAATTTTAGTTTTTTTTTTAATTCGAAACTACCGTATATTATTCTAGCGCTGGCACTGTTAATAATATAATAACTGCATAAGGGGCAGATTCATACAGTGTCGAAGTGGTACATTCGTACAGGACTATATACGTGTGCCTCCTACAGACTCAGCAAAACTTTACCGACCGGCCATAACTGGGCCATCACACGGGTTGATGGCTCAGTGATGGCCCGTCGGTAATGTGTTGCTAGGGATATAAATTTAATATTTTATTTTTTTAGAATCATGATAAAGAAATATAAGAAAAAACTTAAAAAAAAAGTGGCGCGGTAGACGAAAACTCGATGAAAGTAACTTTAAAAGAGAAGGAGAGGAGGAAAGTTCCGACCATATTGTAATGTTGTTTTTTGTTAATTGTACGTTTATTTTTCATTAACGTGATAATAACTCGTATAATAATAAACGTACAAGCAACACATATTATTTTTTTTACTGTACGAAGGTAACCCACAGAGGGGGACATTCATACAGTTTGTCTAAGTTTTAAAAAACATATTTTTTCGTTTGAATTTTAATTTATATTTTCTTTAATATATTTTTTCTATAGCTAAATAAATGTTAGTTTGATTGATGGAAAAAACAGAATTAAAAATATTTGAAAGATTTTACAACGAAATCTGAAAAATTGTACGAAGGGTCCCAAACTAACCCTATAAACATTTTTTGTCCCATATGATTATCTCAATCCGCTTATGAGATAAAAACCGAATGGATAAGTCTGGACCACAGTGCATAGTGTTGCACTGGATTTCGTTAAAAGTTCAAATCCTCTATACAGGGCGACTCAGAAATAAGGCATAACATTTAAAGGGTTTGTAATTTTTATTTGGTAGTTTTAACTAGAGACGTGCAAAATGGGGGTGCGATGTAACTTTTTTGATCCAAACTTTTTTATCTGTAGATTTTTTGATATTTTCTCAATATAAAAATAAATAAAAAAGGTAATTTTTATGTAACACAGTAAGGCCAACCGTTCTCGATAAAATTACAGTTGAAGAAAAAAATTCAGGTTCTGAGCATCAAAAATAGGAACTAAAAAATGAACCAATAAAAATATCAATATTGCAGGGTGATCTTACATTAAAAACGGTGAAAAAACCTTTATATAAAAGTTAGACAGGACCATATTGGATGCTAGGGTGGGCCGTTCCTATATAGGTGTTTTATTTTTTTTTTTAAATTTGAAAATCCAATGGGGGGGGGGAAAGGTGCGTCTTTCAAAGAGAAAAAAAGCGTGTATTTTATTTTATTTATTTTTTCAATTTTTGTGCCCTCTACAAAGGTGTACATTTAGTAACTTTTAGGAAAAATGTTAAAAAAAATAAAAATAAGAAAACTTAATAAGCAAAATGCAAAAACTGTTCTATTGCAAAAACAAATAAGTTTTACAACTGAAAATAACATTTACAAACATCATAGGCCATATTTTAAGCCACTCTATATTCTGATTTGTGATGGAAGTGAGGCATAATTTCACGTGATTTAATTCTTACGCGAATAACCCCAAAAATTGTTCCGAAAAAATAAAAAAAAAATGTGGGTAAATAGAGCATTTTATAAGCTTTAAAATGATGTATCACACGACCCCCCTCTCTGTTTAAATAAAATTCCCCCCTTTTTCCCTGTCTCCATCGTACCCCCTAAGCATACCAAATATACACCAAAATGGATTATGTTATTTATGTGTTCCAAATTTTAAGTGGATATCTTAAGCCTTTCAAAAGTTAAAGGGGGGGAAGCGGACTTTTGACACGCTATGTATACATTACAAATGTGAAGAAATACGATATTTTCATTAATATTAAAGTCTTTGTAGAGGGCTCAAGATGACCTTTAATCTGATTCTGCTTTTGCACACACATTAGGCATATAAGAATGAATATTTTGTCGGGTATTGCGTTTTTAAATTCCAGATTTTAATTTTTCGGCTCACCCTATTGGACGCATTTAATAATAAATTAATACATGTTTCTTATTTTTCAGTTTTTTGAAAAAAGTTATTTGGAAATGTGGTTTATTTTAATGAATTCTATACACAGTTAATAAAGAAGTATCAACTTAGGAATTACCCTGTATATACCGAAATAATACTGAAGACACGTCACTTGCGAAACACATAAAACAAATTGTTTTAAACAATAGTGACGATCCGGGCACGTTTGTTGCCGGTCCCTTTGCAAGTTCCGGGCTCCCGGGTAACATTTGGAGGGATTACGAAAACTACGGACCATCAGGCAACTTCATTGGACTTAATGGTCTATCGCCTAGCCATCACAAACTCGAGTTAAGTGGTCGTTGCAAGGCTAAGATGTTCTGTTACAAAGTTATACTTATTCTTTACCCTCGGCAAAAACAATATAACCAGAGGCTGGATTATTTGTATTTTATACAGGGGTCTCGCAAAATTTTAAATTTATAATTTTTAAAAATACAGGGTAATTTATTAGCCTCTTTACAAACTTTCTCAATGAAAAGTAGATTTAATTCCATGAAAAAATGTTCATTTAGATGTTAGTACTATCTTTTTTTGTTTAGAATTTACAGCGTTTTTCTATTTTGCGACTCTTATAAGCTCATAATCACGCGCATTTTGCGTGTTCTTATAGGCCCATAAGAGGTTAGTACTTTTTATTCTTTTGGGTTGGCAAGACTGGACAAAAGAATATCGCTTGGCGTTTTCCGTGCAAATGTCAACACTGCTTTTCGGTTTAGTTTTCCACGAAATTGTGTTTCAAATAAATTTTTACCGTGTTAAAATTGTGACTTGGTTACTTTCAGTAAAAAAGAGAAGATCTGACTATAAAAGATATCAAAATATCGTTTGTTCTATTTCGAAAATTGTAATGCCAACCCAAAACAAAAATCCCTAAATCGGTCATCAATTTAAATATAATTTTTTTTTTAATTTTAGAGCAGTACACAAAAATAGTATAAACACTCGTTTCATAACACGTTTTTAGCGCAATAGTACTTTAGAAAACTCGCCGCAAGCGGTCGTTTTCTAAACTTGTACTCATGCGATAATAACGGGTGTTATGAAACTAGTACTTTAATATACTATTGAGTTGGAGAAACGTAGTAGCCGTGATTTGGCAAAACAAAATTTAGTAAGTATCATTTTAAATAATCGCCTGTCAAAAATTCTACAGAGGGAGACAAAAGTATAATTAATATTATGTTTTAAAATAAAATTAGCATATTTTAGGTATTCATCTCCTTTTTTTTAATGTAATTTAAAATGTTATTTTTACCTAAAATATGCATAATTTTATTTTAAAACAATAATAATTATACTTTTGTCTCACTCTGTAGAACTTTTCTCTTTATCTAATATAAATGTAGCGCTGCAGATTGACATAAACAAACTATTTTTGACAGAAGATTATTTAAAATAATACTAAATTTAGTTGTGCTAAATCGTGGCTACTACGTTTTTTAACTTAAAAATTTTAAAAGCGCTATAACTAGTTCTAGCGCTTATAGTCTTCTGAACAAAGAAAGCTAGGACCTGCGTTTATATGTTTATTTCTTCATGAAAATAAATCTACTTTTCATTGACAAAGTCTGTAAAGAGGCTAATGAATCACCCTCTATATAATTACATAATACATATAATTATCTTAGGTTTAACTTATTATTCAGTACTCCAAGCCATATTTTACTAACTGGACCAACATTTCGTTGAGGTTGTTTTACCTTTTTGGGATACCAGTTTGAAATCTGCCGCTTGCAGCGAGTTTTCTGAAGTACTAGTGCGCTAAAAACGTGTTATGAAACAAGTGCTTTATACATTTTTTTTCTATTTTGCTCTAAAATTTAAAAAAACTTACATTTAAATTGATGACTGATTTAGGGATTTTTGTTTTGGGTTGGCATTACATTTTACACCATGTTTAAAATTCCAAGAACACATTATATTTTGGTATATTTTATAGTCATCTCTTCTTTTTTTCACTGCAATTAACCAAGCCACAATTTTAACGGTAAAAAATAACCTAAACACAAAATTTTGTAGAAAATTAAACTTTAAAGTGACATTAACATTTGCACAGAAAACTTTAAGCGATAGGCTTTTGTCTGTTGCCAATCCAAAAAAAAAAAAGTAGAGACCTCTTATAAGCTTATAATAGTCGCAAAATAGAAAAATATCTATAGATACGCCACTATGTAAAATAGCATCGACATGGTGGGCTGGTTAGTAAGTGGATAGTTTTATTCAAAAAGTGTTTTTAAACTAAAAATAATGCATTTAAATTAAGTCTCCTACACGAGGCGTATTTTTTTATAAATATTACAGTAAATTTACTCTACCTTAAGGTAAAAACAACAAGTTTTAGTTAGCGGCAAAAAAATGTTTTGGCCCACAAAGTCTAAATTTTTACCCATAAAACATAAACAAAAAGTGTCGTTTTTAGAATCAATCGAACAAAAACTATATTTTACGTGACGCAAACTATAAAGTTTTTTAATCGTTAGGTAATTGGTATTTTCCTAACCAAATGTGGAAAGAGGCTCACTAGATTGCATTTTATACGCGTCGTTCAGGCAAGCAATCGAGTGCGGAAAAGCCTCTTTACGCATGCGTTAGGAACAATATTTTTCCTACGAGCGAGTTAAAAATAAAATATGCTTTTATATACCGGGTGGCCCAACTCTATTTACCCAGCGATTTTCTCTAAAACTAAAAGAGATACAGGGGCGGATTTATTTCACTTTAAGGGGGGGGGGCATCCATAGGGAAAAAAATTCCGCTTTCGCCAAAAATATAATTTTGAAGATATTTCTAGGCTAATATATCTCGCTGGGGGGGCCATGGCCCCCATGTCCCCCCCCCCCTAAATCCGCCCATGAAGAGATAATCAAGTTCTGCGAAAACTAAACTAAATTAAACAACTCAAAATATCTTTTAGCATATATTTGATACTTTCAGCTCTTAAAATATGGGCAGGGGGCATGGGGGGGAGTTTTTTTTAATGGGAAAGGGGGTCGTTTGATACATCATTTTAAAGCAGATAAAATTCTCTATTGGACTGTATATTTTTTAATTTTTTAAACAATTTTTTATTCTTTAATTTTTTGTACTTAAAATGCGATTTTTTAAGTTTTTTTTTGTAAATTTTTATTTATGTCAATGGAGCTCTGTACAACTAGAATTATGAAACAAAAGACGTCTACCCTATCTCTATCTCATTTGTGCTACACTTTCCAGCCAACCAAATAAATACTGTATTTGTTTTTTATACAACAAATACAGTATTTATTTGGTTGGCCGGAAAGTGTAGCTCTGAGCGGCACGAACGAACACAGCTAATGTGAATCTGTAGAATAAGATAATTCTACTAAAATTTAGATGGCGCCAGTAATTTCTTTAATAAAAATATTATAGTAACACATTTCGCCCGGCCAAGTAAATATTGTATTTGTTCAACAAAGAACAAATACAGAATTTGTTTGGTTGGGTGGAAGTGGGAGTGTATGTATGTCTTCTATCCTTTTTGGGTAGAACTTTTGTCCCTGTCTAATCTAACGGGAGAATTCGCCATTAAAATTAGTTTAAAAGTATAATTTTCTGGTTTGTAAAAAAAACTCGGATTTTTTGGCAGGTTTTAATGCGTCACTTTATTATATGGCTAACGTTTCTCCCCTCTTTGGGGGCTTTATCAAAGCTGAAAGATAACAACTATTGTTAATAACAATAATAATGATAATATATAACAAAAATATTTTTTGCTTGTATTGAATCCCATTTTCAGGTAAAATATGTAAATTTTCTTACCTAAAAATTATGTGAGCGTAGTTATATATATTATAAACTTGAACATTATGGAAAAGGAACCTTTTACAACATAAAAATAAATAAATATTACATTACAATATAAAAATTGGTTTTGACACCATGTCGAAAAATTTGTAGGTTAAAAGCGTCGTTCGCAGTAAAAAACATGTAACATTTTTGTGGGTCGAACACAGCATTAGTCAATTCTCTGTGGTAACATCGGTCAAAAGGTACGTATACCCCCCCCCCTTTGTTTCACTGATGAGATGAAAAGAGGGGAAAGGAGGCCCCAGCTAAAGGATATGCATCTCACCCCCCGTTACACTAATGAGATGAAAAAGAAGAAAGAAATACACTCCCCCAGCATGGTTAGTAACCACTGTTCCACAAAGAATTAGCTATTAATTCTGTAATTAGACAAAAATGAAAATAAATATTACTAAGGCAATCGATGTCCGTTTTAAAATTTATAGTGTTTTTCTTGTGTTGGCAGCTTCTTGTGGCCACATCGGTTAACAGGTACGCATCCCACCCCGTTTCACTAATGGGATGAAAAGAGAGAAAGAAACACCAGTTAACAGGTATGTATTTCCCACCTCATTTCACTAATGAGATGAAAGGAGAGAGAAACACACACTCCCCCAATATGGTTAGTAACCACTGCTCCACAAAAACTACGTAGCCCACCCCCGTTTCACTAATGAGATAAAAAGGGAGAAAGAAAACACCGGTTAACGGGTATGTATCTCCCACCCCGTTTCACTAATGAGATGGAAGGAGAAAGAGACACATACTCCCCCAACATGGTTAGTAACCCCTGCTCCACAAAAATTAGCTATTAATTTTTCTTATTAAATAAAAATATATATTACTAAGGCCATCCGTATCCGTTTTATAATTTATAGCGTTTTTGTTGGCAGTTATTTGAACCATTTCCATCAACTCTCTCCTTCTCCGATTACTAATTTTATTTAATATCCTTACATCCTCTACATTAAAATTAAAGTGGTGTCCACTTTCTAGATAGTGGTAGGTTAGGGCGGTTTTATTATCAGTGATATTTTTGCATGCCGACTTATGGTTGCTTAAACGTTTTTTGAGATAAGTTTTTGAATGTCCAATATAGCAAGCATCACAGTGGAAACAATTAATTTGGTATACCATGTCAGTCATAAATTCTTTTTTGTCCCTATCTTTAATTTTACTAAAGAGCAAACTACCTACTGTATTCTTACTGTATGTGGCAAACATTGAGTTCTCTGTTTTAAGTATATTTGTTAGTTTATTCGTTAAACTTGGTATTATTGGTAGACTACAATATACTTTTTTAACAGTATTGTTACTTTGATTTCTATTTATAAAACCTGGGTCCCTATTTCGTGAAATCACCGAATTAATTAATCGTTTTGGATAACCATTTTTTAAAAATTTAGTTTTAATACCATCTATATTTTTTTCCCAAAAAGAATTATGACTTAATCTTTGAACACGATTAAGTTCTTGTTTTTTTTTTTTTTTTTACAAACCAGAAAATTACATTCAAAGTTTGGCAACCTATATGGTATTTACCTACAAAAGTTTAAAATAATAATTAATAATAATATAATTTACTTTTTTTCATCATGTAATTAGTAACTTTTAAAAAATTGTTTGATTTTTTTAGAGTAATTTTGACAAAAATACCCATTTTCAACCCTATTTTAAACCCAAAAAAAAATTAAAAAAATTTAAAAATTAATAGTTAAATGGAGAATTTAATATGCTTTAAAATGATGTATCACACGACCCCCCTTTCCATTAAAAAAAATGTCCCCCGATGCCCCCCTGCCCACATTTTAAGAGCTAAAAGTATCAAATATATGCTAAAAGATAGTTTAAGTTGTCCTATTTAAGATGGTTTTCGCAGAATTTGATTATCTCTTTAAGTTTTTGAGAAAATCGTTGGGTAAATAGAGTTGGGAAACCCGTTATAGGTATACTTAATGGTGATTTCTCCCGTTAGAATAGACAGGGACAAAAGTTCTACCCAAAAAGGATAGAAGACATACATACACTCCCACTTCCACCCAACCAAACAAATTCTGTATTTGTTCTTTGTTGAACAAATACAATATTTACTTGGCCGGGCGAAAAGTGTAATTATAATATTTTTATTAACGAAATTCTGGCGCCATCTAAATTTTAGTAGAATTATCTTATTCTACAGATTCACATTAGCTATGTTCGTTCGTGCCGCTTAGTGCTACACTTTTCGGCCAACCAAATAAATACTGTATTTGTTGTATGAAAAACAAATACAGTATTTATTTGGTTGTAGCACAAATGAGATAGAGATAGGGTAGACGTCTTTTGTTACATAATTCTAGTTGAATAAATTTAACAATTAACTATTAAGAAATTTAAACATGTTTATTATTTTGTTACATTATTACATGTTATTTTGTTACATGTTTATTATTATAAATATAAGAAGAATAACACGGCAGAATTACTAATTATTACAATTACTAAAGAAATCTAATATTAGTTATTACCTTCATATAACTTTCATCTTCTTCTTTAAGGTTTATCATTTTCTTTTATAAAAACTTTACAATTAAAATTGACATGAACAAACTAGCTTAGGACGCTATCATGTTGATCGGTCGCCATGGAAACAAGTGCCTTAACCAATAATGTTACACATTTGTATAATCTAGCTACTTGTTTTTATGAAATAAATACGCGTGCGGAAAAGACCTTCTTTCCACACGCATATGCGCGCGGAAAGAGACATCTTTCGGCACGCTCGTAGAAAAAAGATTTTTTAAAATTAGATATTCCGTTCAAAAGTTAGTGTTTACAACCAGACAGATAGACAGACGTGCATTCTTTTACCACCCACTCTGTTCATGTTTTATTGATTTTTATTAATATTCTAAATATAAAATATTGTTTTTTTGGCAACAAAGTTTTGCTGTTTGCGTATATTTTTTATAGTGTACTTTGGTCATGCGACTTAACTTATAAATGAGATACAACACGTGAGGTGGATAAAAATTTTACGATAAACGAATTTATGGTTCGGAAAATCTATAGGAGTTGATATCACTAGAAATGGTTTCATATTATCGATATATTGCCCATATCAAAACAGCGATGAATTTTTCGAAATAAAAGAATCAAGTCTCCCACGTAATAAATTACACTCAAGATTACACTAAATAACAGGATATTTATTATTATTATTAATACTTTACAATTTTATTCTCTATGTCTGTTAAAATTATAAAATAATAGAAAAGGGCTCTTAAAACCTTTCAACTGGAGTTGCGCTCAGCGTAAAAAAAATACAAAGTTACACATGCATGTGATTTATTTAATTTATTTAATTTATTTAATTTATTTAATTTATTTAATTTATTTAATTTATTTAATTTATTTAATTTATTTAATTTATTTAATTTATTTAATTTATTTAATTTATTTAATTTATTTAATTTATTTAATTTATTTAATTTATTTAATTTATTTAATTTATTTAATTTATTTAATTTATTTAATTTATTTAATTTATTTAATTTATTTAATTTATTTAATTTATTTAATTTATTTAATTTATTTAATTTATTTAATTTATTTAATTTATTTAATTTATTTAATTTATTTAATTTATTTAATTTATTTAATTTATTTAATTTATTTAATTTATTTAATTTATTTAATTTATTTAATTTATTTAATTTATTTAATTTATTTAATTTATTTAATTTATTTAATTTATTTAATTTATTTAATTTATTTAATTTATTTAATTTATTTAATTTATTTAATTTATTTAATTTATTTTATTTATTTTATTTATTTTATTTATTTTATGTATTTTATGTATTTTATTTATTTTATTTATTTTATTTATTTTATTTATTTTATTTATTTTATTTATTTTATTTTATTTATTTATTTTATTTATTTTATTTATTTTATTTATTTTATTTATTTTATTTATTTTATTTATTTTATTTATTTTATTTATTTTATTTATTTTATTTATTTTATTTATTTTATTTATTTTATTTATTTTATTTATTTTTTGATCTTTAAGGTAACATAATTTGCAGGTTTAAATTAAAAATGAATAAACCATGATTTTTTACAAGTACAGTGAGTCAGTATGGGGTACAGTTAATCGTGATATTTAAATAAAATAAGTCAATTTATTAATTTAAAAAAATGTTTATTTTAGATACCTACATAGTTAAATAAACTTAAATAAAACTCTTTGGTAACAAAAAACTAAACTTAAAATTAATTAACGTAGGTAAATCAAAACCTTGAAAATGAAACTCTTAAGTAAGAAACAAAACAAAAGTCAAAATAAACTAACATAAATCAAGACCCTGAAAAACAATGTTAAATGTATACATTGATTGTATATTGTATAAACCAATTTTCAAAAAAATCATCACCACCCCTGGATTTGGAAAAAAATAATTTCAAGATTTAGTTTTAGCAACCCCAAAAACCTTCATATTCAAATTTTCATGAAAATATGAAAAATATTTTAAAATATTTACCCCCTCACCTCTGCGGGGGTGGAGTTAGAATTTTTTTATTGTCAGATTTTATTTCAACAATATTAAAAACCCTTATAATGAAATTTTCAAATTTTTGTAAACAAATATTGTTCTCGCTCGGGATTGTTTTTGATGAACAATCCCGAGCGAGAACTTTTGGTAACATACCTGTATGTCAAAGTCTCTAGCTTAAAGCGTTTTTAAGTTATCGTGCCCACAAGATTTCCCGGACAGACCGACCAATTGACCAACAAAAAAAATTTAAATGTATTCCTAAATGTATTTTTTTATTATCTTAATGTTATTTATTCCTATTTTATATAGTGTACTTTAATAATTTAAATATTTTATATTATTCTTTCTGACTGTGTAAATTTGTTTTACAAATATTCGCACTAATAAATTACATTACATTAAATTACAACAATTTTTTTTGCTTGAATTGATTTATATCGACATAAAAGTCATAAAACGCAAAAATACGCAAATAATTTTTTTTCACGAATACAGCTTTCCTAAATTTTGAAAAATTTCAAAATGGGAAAGCCAAATTCCTACAATAATTTTAATTATAAATATACAGGAATAATTTAATCATAGTTGAGGCACAGTGGATCATGAGCCACATCAAATATCTGATAAATTTGTGTAAACACACTTATTAAGGAGTTAATAAAGAATATAAAAATGCCAAATTATACTGGAATTTACGTAAAAGTAGTACAAATATACCTAATTAACAGCTTAACAAAAAAAATACTTTCATTATTTATTTTATGCAGCCACCTTCGCTTCAACACAAGCCACGCAGGTTTGCCGGCAACTGACCCTTTATCTAGAGAAACGTCTTCTTAGCGCGCCATTAGAAAGCGGCGTTTCTAAAACTAATATTGGTAGAGTTATAGTCAACGATTCATTGTGCCCAATGACTCACTGTGCCCCCTGTTCCCCTACATGAAATTTGTAAAATTACATGTAAAATCTAGTAATTTTACATGTATCTGGATCGAATCACATTTACATGCAGAATAATTTTATCCTCCATAGCAGAAACTTGAAAGAATTTAAGCGAAAATTGCAGTGAAAATGCACTTTGAACTTTAAACAATGAAAAAAAAAATAAACTCGCTTTAAGCGCTTTTTATTTTTTATTTCGTACTTTTTTGTAATTTTTATGGTATCAAAATTAAAATTTTATATTCATACAAAATTTAGAATAGCTAGAACATTATCAGTAACACGCTCTCTTTTCTAAACCTGTGCGATAAGAATTGTTTGAGTACTTTAAATAATCCATTAATGGGCCAATATTTTACTAATTATTTTAGCATGGCATTTCTTATAGCATTGCGTGTAAACTAATCCTGTATTAAATAAAATTGGTAAATAAAGTTAAATGTCAGTACATTCTGTATTGCGTGTTGCATTTATGATAAATAATATAATATAGAGAATTCTTATTAAAAGAGATATACTCGGAAAAATATCACAAACTAACGGGTCTTCCAGCAAGAGGTTTCATTTTAAATTAAGAGAAAAATGCAGTTTTTTTGTGAAAAGTTGGTATATTTTTATTTTAATCCAAAGTACAGACTAGGAGGTTAGTAATGGAACCCAATATAGTCCATATGTCGGCCTCGGCTTTTTATACAGACGGTCATTCTTTTGAATTTGATTTTTCATCACGTTTTCGCATAATTTTTGGTTTGGTTTGGATGTGAACGACGTTCATTTTCAGCAGGACCGTGCAACATCACACAACTAATGGCTCTATTATGTTCCATTACTAACCTCCTAGTCTGTACTTTGGATTAAAATAAAAATATACCAGCCAAACCTCTTGTTGGAAGACCCTTTAGAAAACAGGTTAAGGGTCCCTTCGCATAAAAATCTTTACAAATATTTTTTTGTCGACAATGGACATTAGAGTGTAGCGTAAAAATTAATATCAAAAAATTAAAATTCCTGGGGTGGTATTTTTTCTCTTTTACATAGAAATAGCATGTGTAAAGTTTCACACCAATCAAATCATATTTTTGATGCTCCGCAAAGCCAAAATAAGTAAAAATCTCCAAAAAAAATACTTATTTTTTTATTATACTTTACAAATAGACTTCCTATCAAAAAAAATGTCAAACAAAAATTCTTACAAATAATACAACTTTTATGTTTTATAAGTTTTTTTAATTAAACTAGTAGTTTTCGAAAAAAATCAAAAAATAGCAAAAAGGTGAAAATTGTATGATATAGTCCGGTGGAAATTTCAAAAAGCATGTTTTGTATAAACAAAATGTTTTGATGTTTTTTAGATAATTCGAGTGCGCTGATTCCGAATCCGGTGAAACAGCGGGCAAAGTAATAATAATAATTAAATTTTTGGATTATAATCAAATTAAATTGTAAAATTATTGCAATGTTGTAAAATTAAAAAAAATAACCCCAAAATTAAATTAATTATTGTTACAAAAAAAAATATAAATTCCTTAATGTAGATTTATTTTTTTTTGCGCCCCTTAAAATTTTACTCTAGTCCTATTAATCCTACTTTGAAACTTTTTTTTTACTTTTTTCGAAAGTAAATATATTCAAGAATATTCTCTTAAAATTTTAAATCGATTCAAGCAGTGTAACTATACTTTTCTTTTTTAATTTTTTTGTGATTTTTTCTTTACAGAAACTTTGACAGCGTTTATCTCTTAACTACTTTTTTGCTTTTCGCTTGGTGCTAAAATTTCCGAAACTACTAAACCGATTTTTATAAAATTTTAACCACATATTCTGTACACCTAGAGCAACCAACTGAACTAGAATTATTTAAAAAATTTGATTTTTACTATTTTTTTTTTTTTGCAAAAAGCAGTGAAAAAACATGCAATTTTTTTCTTCCTTTTTTTGCCGCCATTTTGTTATTTTTGCATTTGTACATTAAAAATACTATATCAGTCGGTTACTAGTGATATATTAAACATAAAAATTAGAAAATTTTCTGTTTTAGATGGCCCATTTTTGAAATTTCAACATCAGCGCAGACCCACCTACTAATCGAGGCGTATTCAAATGGTGTTTTGTATGTTAAAAGTGCATACAATATGTAATTTTGTTTTTAATGTATTGCAAGAGTGTATTTATTAAGCCTAATAAACTCTTCATCAATACCTTTATTCATAATCTCATAAAAAATTCATAAAAATAGCCTTTTTTTCGAGTTCCGTTAGGCTTAACTATAGTCCTATTATAGAACTCCATATTTCTAGACTGCCCGATTAAGCCAGAAAGCAGTAACACCATTAGTCAATATATTACTTTAGATTTGACAAACGAGATTAATGCTTTTTAGCTTAGTAGGGCGTCAAAAAAATAAATCTGTAGGTACAGCCATGGGGAAGCAACAAATAAGCTTCCAACCAAAGACAAAATAAAAAACTAGAATGATTTTTGACCGTCTGCGCATATTTCTGCATCCCGACTAAATGCGTCCTTCATTTTGATTCTAAATGTCCAATAACCAGTAAAAAAATATATATTTTATGTTGGTAACACTGTGGAACATTATTTTCTAGTGACTTTTCATCTCACTTCAGTACTCAGTAAAAGTTTCTTTTTGTAGTTGTTTTGTTGCCACAGTTGCTTATATGTTGGTTATATGTATTCAAACAATAAAGTTACTTTTGTAAAATTGCATGTTAATATTAGATTGTTTTTTATTAAAGTATTCTGACTTAAGGCATATCCACAATCTCGTATAACAACATAGTACATAAGAATGCGGTACCCTGATTGGCTTACAAGATACATGGCGGCACTTCAAGCCAATCACGGCATTCTTATGTACTATGTTGTTATGCGAGCCTGTGGATATGCCCTTAGTTTAACAGTTTTTAGCTGAAATGTTTTAGGTTTTTTAATGCTTACATGATGTACGAGTATAAATAAATGACATGACTTTACTACACACTGGAGTGTATGTCCTAGTAGGACACTCCTACATAGTATTATAAATTAAAAAATATGATCTTCATTGCACTGCACGAATTCCTATGTAACTTTTTTATGAGAATAATTTATCTCTACAGTAGATGATATATTTTTTTAAGTGAGGTTATATCGTTTATGTACATTTTAGCCATTAATTTAAATTTCCCGGTTGAGTTATAATCAAAATGGCGGATCGTAAATTTGTATAATATATTCATCTATGTTCTTTGTCTATGCTTCCAACGCAATTTTAAGTTGTCTCAGTTATCTTTTTTGATCAAGGACGACATGTCGCAACAATATACCTACTTGAATACCACGACTTTTTTTGGTCTACCGCGACTACTTTTACCAATCATACCCGGGTGCTCCCATGTCCCACATTTTTTTCACAAATTATAGAATTGTGGATTGTGAAATATTAATATTATAACATTTTAAACTTATTTTTTCCTCATCAAAGTTTATATTAGAATAAAAATGTATAATTTTAATTTAGAATAAAAGAAGCGAAGAGAAAGCGAATAAGTTGCCTTAGCATTTTTAATTTGACTCTGAATTTATTCTTTAAGCTTTTCAACTTTTGGTTGACGCCTTGAAACTTTGTAAATTCATTTCATCTTTTATCAACTTATTACACCTCGATGCTTATCTATTTATACTTGCTTAGATTTCTATATTTATGGGGGTCGAATCGTGTTATTTATTTACTTGCTAAAATTAGAAATTTAAAAACCTAATTTTTGAATTAAATAGACAATTGTTCATTAATGAACCCTATTGCGGTATATGAAACTTATAACGTTTTATGGCACATTCTGTGATAGGTTTCATATACCGTAATAGGCTTCATATTTTTAGCAAAAACTATTGAATAAAAATTAAATTTTTTGATGTAAATTATTGTTTTTTATTAAAGGTCGATTCAAGCATAATTATCACTAACTAAACTAAGCCATTCTGGCCTTTTGATTGGCCAGGTGAGAAGCCATCTTTCTTTTTGGCCAATCAAAAGGCCAGAATAGTAAGTGATATTATGCCTGAATCGACCTTAAAACTTTTGGTTATTATGTAATTTATAAAGAAAAAATAATCTATAAAACTTCAGTCGTAGAAAAAGTATAGTCTGCAACACGTGTAGAATGGCTATTCCTCACTCGTGGACCGTCCCCTTTACCACTATCGTGGCTAGGGTGACATCCACTCGTTTGGAATATGCATCATTCTACACTTGTTACAGAATATTCAAATTTTTGATATGTTTAGGTATGTATATTTTCATATTTTAATTAACTTTTTGCAAACCTCGTATCTCATCTCAAAAACTCTCTCTCTCTCTCTCATCTCAAAAACCATACTTATCCAGCAGTCGTTATTTTTGCTTTTGCGCTGCCCACAAATTATTCGCATAGTACTGAAATTTACAAAAACACCATACTTATTTGTGTACTGAAGTTATTTTTTATTCTTTTTTTTTGTATGTTTTTTATAATTTTTATTTAAGAATTTCCAAACAAATCTTCTTTGAACTTTTAAAATTTAAAGACAGGATTTTAAAGTATACAATATATCGATTATAGATTTACAAAATCTACAAGATCACAATACAGAGAAAATAATATATTTCTTTAGAGTGATATCCTTATAGATTACAGATGCTCGAAAGTCTGTTTCACCTTTGACCGAATTACCTATAGATTGAAACTTATTTTGAAAGCTCGGCTTAAACTGATACACATCTGGCAACTATTACAGTGAAACAAATGTTATTTTTTAAGATTTTGCCAGCGCATAAAAACTTTGTTTATTTAATTTTTTGTTTTAAAAGCCCTTCTTATAAGCAAGTGATCGGACTTTTTTTTTTAACAGGTTCGCATTAAGGAAAACAATAATATCATAAAATGCAAAATCATTTAAATTGCATTTAAAGTAACAAGAATATATTATTTTTGTTATGTAATTCTTGTTTTGTTTTATTTTAAAGTAAGACAATTCATTTAATTTTGCTCTTTTGTCTATTAGTATTATTTTAAATATTCCTGTACAATCAAACTAATTTAAAAACCTATACCCAAATAAAATAAAAAGTAAAACAAAAACAGTGTACACATAAATAAGTTTTTTTCTTTAGATAAGCGAACAAATTTCAATATTCGGTGTCGTTCCCGTTATTAAATATAAAATAAAAATTAATCCACTTATTAAAATGTAATATATTTAAAATTTGTAACTTTAGTTGATAGTTAGAACTGTTTGTTTTTTCAATATTACTTTCCTTGTCAGTAAAAAGATATATTGCTTTTTAACGTTTTATATAGAAAAAAATGATTTCCGTAAAAAAAATTGTCTGTCGGTCTATCTCTCTGAACGGGAAATTTGTGACTACGATAAGGACGTCAAATTTGGATCATAAGTTCCTTATCCAAAGTTTTAGACTAATGTTGTTTATAATAAAAACAGATACCGCCTGGTCTATAAACCGTAAGTTTTGTGCTGCGGTTAAAACGAATTAAATTAAAGTAAATTTTCTTAAAATAAAATAAATTTTGCGCATAATTTTTTTTTATTATCCTAAAATGTTTATTTATGTGTAACTAGAAAATTCTGAAAATATGAAAGTGATCAAACTTCTCTAAGGGTCCTAATTGGGCCCCTAAAATTCGTAAATTACTCATAAATCGTAAAAAATCGAAAATTATCTGTAATTTTTGTAAATTATGTGCCAAATTTCAAAATGATCAAAAGATTCAACCCGTGCCGAAAATCCGCCCCTAACCCTAAAATTTACGAATTTCTACCATAAATGTGAGTCAAACGTAAGCAATAGTAGATTACAGGTCGACTCGGAAAAGTACCATTTTCTGGGAGACCTGTACTCTATTTTATTCGCAACTGCTTTATTTAAAAATAAAGTACTAATTTTCTTGAAACCTAGATGTTTGATTTCAAATGAAGAAAATAATACTATAATACTTAGTTTTTTAGTTCTCTTCATATTTACCACAAATATTTTTTTCCTGCATTTTACAAGAAAAGCACAATTATATAAAACTGAAGTTCCACATAGGCGTAACCCAAATAAACAACCACAAAAAAACATTTGTCATAGCTCACAAGGCACCGTTTATAACATTTATTATCCTTCTCAGTCTCAAAAGTAAAAAACATTGACTATAACTACATTTAGGTTTTTTAAACGAAATGTATTAGATTATATTCGTGTTGACCCTAACACTAAAATTTACGAATTTCTACCATAAATGTGAGTCAAACGTAAACACTAGTAGATTACAGGTCGACTCGGAAAAGTACCATTTTCCGGGAGACCTGAACACTATTTTATTCGCAACTGTTTTATTTAAAAATAAAGTACTAATTTTTTTGAAACCTAGATGAAGTTCCACATAGGCGTAATCCAAATAAACAACCACAAAAAAACATTTGTCATAGCTCACAAGGCACCGTTTATAACATTTATTATTCTTCTCAATCTCAAAAGTAAAAAACATTGACTATACACGGCAGGCCTTAAATACTTTTAAATAAAAAGTCAAGCACCACCAAATTTTTTTTATCCAATCTTTTTCATAGACCTAACTCAAACAAAAAACACCAAAACTAAAATAATCGTTAGAGCACTTTTTGAAAAAAAAAATTTTTTCGAAAAAAAAAATATATTTAAAAAAAAACAAATTTTTCTAAAATAACTTTTGAGAATTATAACTTTTTACCTAAACAAAATTTAATACATTTATTTAGAGACCAATACTACCTACTTAGATGTTTATTAGGATAAAAAAATTCAGGGACGTAGAGTTTATGACGTAGAAACAAAAAAGTTCATACTCTAATAAATTAAAAAAGAACATCGGTTAATTTCACTTTGTTTACGTGTTTTATTCAAATTTTGGAACATCTTTAATTATATAAAATGTAATTTGACAAAATGTAACTAAAAAAATAAACATTTAAATTTATAACAACTAAAATTGGCGAATTCGCGAAATTATATATGGTTACTATTATACTCCCTAACAGCTATTAATAGTCTGTTGGCATATAGTTTATTATTTTTAGGAACTTTATATTTAGACCATATTTGCGCAAAATCATGGTGAAGGGATTCTACAGCTTGATCACCATAGAAACCCACACCAGATTCTTCCTTTTCACAAAACTGTTGTACGTGATGAAAAACTGCGTGTACTTTAGGTGTCACAGGTATATTTAAACTTAAGTAACTTTCTATAAAATCATTAATACTTTTTGCATAAGTTTGCTCAAGTTTTACACCAAAACAGTCATGAACGACTGATGCAAAACATTTAAAAGCATCCACATATTTTAAGCATTTAATACAACGTATTGATCTCAGAACATCAATTTTTTTAAAAGAATGTGGCAGGAATTCCCTTTAAACGTAGGACCCCTGTGGGTAAAATCCCTTTGTACATTGCAGGCCTGAATCCATTTCTCTCCATCTTTTGAGCTGTATATTAGCATATGCTTTACCAGGGTGTTGACAACACCCAGTAGTAAATGTAACTCGGGGGGTGGATATACATCTAAGAACAAAGTAAAAAAAGTTCACTATAACATATAATATGACAGTTTTTGTGCTCATATGATATAGGTACGCCGTTTTTTTTAATCACAGATATAAAAAAGCATTTTACACATGGAGTCAAAAAATCAGTTTAATATACAAATTGTTCCTTTACGCATGAAGAAACCCATTCAAGCACATATCATTTTACCTGGTATTTTTACGAGGGGCTGACCGCGAGGAAATCTTTTGTACAAGCCAAAGGAACTCAGGAGGAACTCTGAAGGAACTCCTATGAACTCTGGAGGAATTCCGAGGAACTCTGGAGGAACTCCGAGGAACTCTTTGCAAAAAGGAGTAACTCTGGAGGAACTCTTTGCCAAATGGAGGAACTCTGGAGGAACTCTTTGCAAAAAGGATCTCTTTTGTACAAATTTCAGACGCGGTCAGAAACAATTATTATTTATTACCCATGTGGATTAACGTTTTTATATTCAAACTAGATGAGCCGTTACAAACGCTTTATCAAGAAATCCTACCTTTGGGAGCCAATTATTTTTTTGAAGGGGCGCTAAGTTAGGAAGAAACCGTCAGGGACAAAGCTTTTTTTCCTGAAGGTAATTTTGATTTTGGGGCGCCAATTTTTATTTTTGTTCTTAGGGGCGCCAAGTTTGGCAGAAACCGTTAGGGACAAAGCTTTTTTTCCTGTTTTGGGACGCGTCAATTTTTGTTTTGAAGAGGCGCCAATTTTGGTAGAAACTGTCAGGGACAAAGCTTTTTTTCGTGAAGGTAAATCGGAGGCCCCATTTTTTATTTGAAGCGGCGCCAAGTTTGGTAGTAACCGTCAGGGACAAAGCTTTTATTATGAAGGTATTTTTTTGGGCGCCAACTTCTTTTTTTGTAGGGGTGCTAAGTTTGGTTGAAACCGTTAGGGACAAAGCTTTTTTTTGAGGGTGCTTTATTGGCAGTAGTGCTTGCACAGCGGTAATTTCTACGGCTTATTTGCCAAAAATTATCCCTTCCAGAGGAAGGTTAAGGAATACAGGAGGAACTCCCAAGGAACTCTGGAGGAACTCCGGAGGAACTCCGAGGAACTCCGGAGGAATTCCGAGGAACTCCGGAGGAACTCCGAAGGAACTCTGAGGAACTCTTTGCAAAAAGGAACTCTTTTGTAAAAATTTCAGACGAGGTCAGCCCCTCGTATTTTGCCTAATATAACAACGATATAGTGAAATTTACTTACTTTGTTTATTAATAATTACTGATTTTTTTATCCAAACAAACTCCCATATAGGTTTTACTATATCATTAATGATGTTAAGCAGAGGAATTAGCTTAGTTCAATATTGTCGAATGATTCAACTTGAATCAACAACTTGAAAACGCCACGTTATATAAAAATTTTTTTTCGGCTTATACGTTCCTTATTCTACGCCAATGACTTTTTTATTCTAATGAACGTCTTGGTAGATGGTATTAGTCTTCAAATAAAGAAGTATAATGTAGATAATATTTTTTAGCAATAATTTTGGAAAACTAAATTTTTTATTTTTTTTTTTTTTCATTTTTTTTTTTCGAAAAACCTTTTTTTTCAAAAAGTGCTCTAACGATTATTTTAATTTTGGTGTTTTTTGTTTAGGTTAGGTCTATGAAAAAGATTGAATAAAAAAAAATTGGTGGTGCTTGACTTTTTGTTTAAAACTATTTAAGGCCCAGCGTGTATAACTGTACATTTAGGTTTTTTAAACGAAATGTATTAGATTATATTCGTGTTGCCCCTAGCAATAAAATTTACGAATTTTTACCATAAATGTGAGTCAAACGTAAACAGTAGTAGAATACAGGTCGACTCGGAAAAGTATTTTATTCGCAACTGTTTTATTTAAAAATAACGTACTAATTTGTTTGAAACCTAGATGTTTGAATTCAAATGAAGAAAATAACACTATAATACTTAGTTTTTTAGTTCTCTTCATATTTACCACAAATATTTTTTTCCTGCATTTTACAAGAAAAGCACAATCATATAAAACTGAAGTTCCACATAGGCGTAACCCAAATAAACAACCACAAAAAAACATTTGTTGATAGCTCACAAGGCACCGTTTATAACATTTATTATGCTTCTCAGTTTAAAAAGTAAAAAACATTGACTAAAACTGTACATTTAAGTTTTTTAAACGAAATGTATTAAATTATATTCGTGTTTATTATGACAGAGGTTCAGCCATCTTGTTTTAAGCATTTCTAATGATATTTTAATTGGTGGCGCCATCTAGCGGAAATTAATTATTTAAATTGCAGATAAGTAATAATTAGTTTACTGGTCTCTATTTTTCATTACAGGTGGAAAACAGTGGAACAAGAAATCACGTACTTCCCAAACTTTATTAATACATATAATGTATGTATGTACATATACAGTTGCGAATAAACCTTTTAAAATGTATCAGACAGAACTAAATTTATTTTTATTTAATGCATTCTAATATTTATTCATAATATTAAAATGATTCAACTAAAACAAAACGATCTAAGTGCCAAATAAGAGCTCCTAAGTAAGCCACTTGAACAAGCGCTTATTCGGCACTTAGTTCGTTTTGTTTTAGTTAAATGATTATTAGAATACATTTAATAAAAATAAATTTAATTCGATTTAATACATTTTTAAAATTTTTATTTACCGTTTGACTCACTTTTATGGCAGAAATTCGTAAATTTTAGTGTTAGAGTCAACTTTGGCGGATTTACGGCACGGGTTAGAATCTTTTGATCATTTTAAAATTTTGCAAATAATTTTGTATGCTCAAAAGTAAAAAAAAATAAGATTTCAAGGCCTTTAATTTTTCTACATATACAAAAATTACAGGCAATTTTCAACGATTTTTTACGATTTATGGGTGATTTAACGAATTTTAGGACCCTTACAGAAGTTTGATAACTCTCATATTTTCAGAATTTTCTGGTTATACCTAAATGAAAATTTTAAGATAATAAAAAAATACAGAGCGGTCCAAAAGTCACCCCCCCCCCCCCCCACCCTCTTAACTTTTGAACCAGTTGAGATATCGACTTCAAAATTGGAACTTTTAAATAAGACAACTTAAACTATCTTTTAGCATATATTTAATACTTTCAGCTTTTAAAATGTTGGCAGGGGGGCATGGGAGCACATTTTTTTAAATGGAAAGCGGGGTCGTGTAATACATCATTTTAAAGCTTATAAAATTCTCCATTTAACTCCATATTTTTAAATAAAAAAAATGGGTTTAAAATGGGGTTGAAAATGGGTATTAATGTCAAAATTCCTCTAAAAAAAAAACAAATAATTTTTTAAAAATACCTAATTTCATCATAAAAAAATGTTAATTATACTTATAAACTAATTTTAGTTGACATAAATAAAAATTTATAAAAAAAAAACTTAAAAAATCAAATGTTTTAGCACAAAAAATTGAAAAATCAAAACCTTAAAAAACATTTTTTAAAAATTTAAAAATGTTAGTTTAAATAGAGAATTTTATAAGCTTTAAAGTGATGTATCACACGACCCCCTTTCCATTTAAAAAAATGTCCCCCAATGCCCCCCTGCCTATATTTTAAGAGCTGAAAATATCAAATATATACTAAAATATAGTTTAAGTTGTCTTATTTAAGAGTTCTAAATTTGAAGTCGATATCTCAACTCGTTCAAAAGTTAAAAGGGGGGGGTGACTTTTGGACCGCACTTTATAAGGTTCACCCTAGTGCACGATATTGGCCTATGTCCCTTATTCTCCCGAGCGCTTTAAATCACGGCATCGTTCATTGACTTCCTAATCGAATATGACTTACCCAAGCTTTAATTTTATATCCAAAAATACCATTTAAGATTTTGGAGATTTAACTTGTTGCTCTGTTATGATATGCATTCGTTAATGCATTTTTAGTGATATTTTCTGCCTTTAATGCCAATTGCACTTACATTTAAACTGGGATTGTCTCAACTAAACTGAGTTTGAGTTAAAAATACTGCGTTCTGATTGGCCAACCGTCAATTTAATCCGAGTTTAAAGTTAAACCATCGTTGGTGGAAATGGCCCTTATTCGTATTAATAAATCTACATATATGTGAATTTATTTGCCAGGCTATCAAAAGGAAACTTAAAAAGTAGACTCCTTTAAATGAAAATCATAAAAAGAAGTATTTATGAACCTAACCGACAATGAAAAGTTAAAGCCCGCTTAAATAGAGCGATGAAAATAATTTGATGTTTAATATTTTAATAGCAACCAGAAATTCATAAAGTTTAATAAAAAAGTACTTCAAAGTAAAACTAAAGATGCTCTTAACTTGTTGCAAACATACTTGTTTTATGTTGCTTTTCCATTTTTTTAATATTATAATTTTTTGAATAGGCACTAGTGTTGATTTATTGTGTGTACTTTGAGCATGTTTCTATATGTGTATATTTGTTTGTCCCCTCTAACCGTGGGATGCATATCCCGGGCCTCCGAGGCCCGGCAGGTTAAATAATTAGCTGTATCTTCCAGAAATAGTTATTTATATACCAAGGGACTAAACTGGCTGTTTTAATCCCGCTGCATTAGTGTTTCCTGAGCGAGCGTAGCGAGCGAGGGAAACAGAAATGCAAGGGACTAAAACAGTCAAGTTTAGTCCTGAGGTATATACACTATTTTTTGCAGGACCAAACATAATTTAGGTAGGTAGATAAAATTAAAATTAAAAACCACGCGTCTAAAATCGGTTGTTTTATTTTCGTAACTTAATCAAGATGCCTGTAAATTGCGAAAAGTCAGTTTCATGGCTATCGCGATTTCAATTGTTTTTTAATATGGTTGACACAAACGTCAAAAAAATGGATGAAGATGATAAATTTTAATTTATGTATAAATCGTTATAACAATGTTATTTTTAAAGGTTTTCTTTGTTAAAATCAAATAAATTGGTTTGAATCGCTAATTTATTACAAAACACCACTAGACCTAATTTTTGAACCAGCAAAGCACATAGTAAGTATAATATTTTAATATTATCAAGGTTGCCGTGATTTATATTCCATAGGGAGAAAAACGGCAAGTTTAGTCCCGAAAATGAAAGCGTAAAATTAGGTTTTAGTCTTGGTCGTGCATAAAATAAATTTATTAAAAAATCCTCTTAGCAATGGCTTAATTCAAGTGTTTGAAATAAGGTTTTAGCAAAATTATTATTGCTATTTTATACCATGTGGTACAAAAAGTTCTTTTCCATCGATACCCTATATTAATATACCCCGGGCCTTTCAGGCCCGTATGCTTAAATATGTATTTTACATTATAAAAAAAATAAAAAAACGCTGATAACTCATTTTTAGTTAGATTTGTAATAATTATGAACTCATTGAACGTAACATATGGTATCTACTTATACTTGTAAAAGACAAACTAAACGTTGAACAATGGTGTTCTTCCTAAATATGATGGACGTAACAGCTTCAAATGCATTTATTGTTTTTACAATGGAGCATCCAAAACTAACCCATAGACTAAGACTCTTTTTAAAGGATTTGGAAAAGCAGCTCATAATACCTCGTATGGTAAAAAGATCTGAAAATCCATGTTTGCCACGGTACGTTTTTGACAGTGTGGGTAAGTTTATATAAATTCGTAAACCATCTGACAAAAAACCAGGAAAGTCCAATAGGAAAATATGCTAGTTGTGCCTCTAAAAATTGCACAGAGAATGTAAAATGACCTGTCAAAAATGTAAAAATAATATTTGCAATGAACATTGTACCAAAATTTGTAACAATTGCTTTTCTAAGGTTTGTTTCTTTGTTTGTTTGTTTTAACCTCGTACTATTCTACTTAATTAAGAATCCCCAAGTCCAGGACTTGTGTGGGCTAGTAGTAGAGGAAACCACCGGCTTATATTGAAGTTCGAACCAGTTTTTATAGGGAATGTCCGCTTCACTTATGCCTTCGACAAATTTCAATTATTAATTAACTGAAAAAGGCAAATCGGCGCCAGTGAGAATCGAACTCACGTTAGTTGTAGTAGACTTGTCATGTCCAGAGGCGGTAGACCACTACACCAATCCTCCCATCTAAAGGACTAAATTAATTTCATTTATTTTTTTACTGATTATTTTAATAGTGTTTTAAATATTTTTAAGGATTTTGCTTCATTTTCTTTTGAGTTTTTATATTATAGTTTTTATTATTATTGAATAAAGAAATAAAAACAAATTAAAACATAAATATAATAGTTTAATTTCATATAATACCTATGAAACCGTTAATTTTTATATTCGGGCCTCCCAGGACCGGGGTATGTAAATGTGTATATTTTTTAGTTTATGTTTTTTTATTCATCCTAGGGCTAATATACATAGTATAATATGTATTCTAGAATTCTGGAATAACGCATATTTTACAGGATTGGAAATTTTGACACATGAGTCGCAGGCAAGTGTAACGGTTCCGGTAGTGTAGAATATGCATTCCAAACATGTTTTAAACTGTACTTTTTTCTTTGACTAAGAATTTCTCAAGTCCAGACTTTTAGTCTAGTGTTATGCTATTTTCAGTATTATTTTTCATTGGTTAAATTCTTATAACTTAGATATTAATAAGCATTGAGATATCACCACATGTATCTATTCCATCATAAGAGCAAGAATATAATATTCTCGCACAGTATGCACTGTAAAAACTGCATGTAAAATAATGTAAAAATACATGAATTTACATAGTACGGAATAGTAAATTTACTATTCTGGACTATGCATAATTCATGAATTTATGTAAAATAATGTATAATAATGTAAAATAATGTAAAAGAATGTAAAAGAATGTAAAAGAATGTAAAAGAATGTAAAAGAATGTAAAAGAATGTAAAAGAATGTAAAAGAATGTAAAAGAATGTAAAAGAATGTAAAATAATGTAAAAGAATGTAAAATAATGTAAAAAAATATAATTACATTGATTTACATATTTTTACATGATTTTACAATGTCGGGCTATGTTATTTTAAGACGCGCGTGAGCTTTGGACAATAACCAAGAAGGCGTCGCATCATGACACGGACCCTTTAATATTGTTATTGTTAGAGATAGCGACGCATGCTGCTAGGTTAAAGTGATAAAAGTGTAAAAAAAGGTAAATATTATTTATTTACGATATTTAAATGCTTTAATTGTGGCCTAAAATTTACATTCATTAATTCATTATAAATTACGATCTTTATCAACCAATAGATCTTTAAAGAAAGATGTAAGCAGTTTATACTCGTATTAAGGGTGCAAATCGTTTGGTTTATTAAACCAAATGAACTTTACGTTACGATATTTCAAAAAAGCTTTGACACAGAGACATGTAATTTGGAACAAACATTTTCTAAGTAGTAAATATTTTTTTTCAAATTTCAAGTCTATGCAAAATATTACCATTCTAGAATATGTAATTTTTACCGTTCCGGTCTATGCAAAATATTACCATTATGAACTATGTAATTTTTACTGTTCCGGTCTATGCAAAACATTACCATTACCGACTATGTAATTTTTACCATTCCGGTCTATGGCAACATATTACCATTTACGGACTATGTAATTTAATGTAATTCATTTTTACCGTGTACCGTAGTAATTATGTTATTAAAAATTATTTAAGAACGATGGTATTCTAAAGTAGTCAAAGAAAAACAAGTCTAAACGCTACACGCGCCTTGATGCCTTACGTTTCGTACTTTTTGGTTTGGAAGGAACAAGACGATTTTTATAAAACCCTGCAGTTACATAAAATTTTAATTGCACACGTTTCGTTCGTTTTTTTTTAACTTCATCAGGGCAATCACGTTTTTTATTTTTTAATGGGCCCCTTGTTTCTTATAGATTAATACCTTTTTACTATCGAATACAAAATTACAACACTGCCCTTCTTAGAAGGAACGCGACAATTCCAAAACAGTTAAAATCGGGAAAAATTATTTTTTTTTTGATGGCCGTTACATACGAAGATATATTTTTAACAGTTTTTTAACAAGAAAATACGTAATACTTGAACGTTCCCCAAGAGGTTATCTTTTATTAACTAAATTACCTAAACCTAAGTTATTTTAATCTCTTCAGGGACGAATTTTTTGTTTAAATTAATTTAGTAGCAAAAGTTAAAAATGTTTTTTATTGTCAAAACAAGTAAACAACTAAAGATGTGGGAACTTGGCCATTGGATGTCGGATTGTGGTTGGAAACAAAGCAAATGGCAACAGCTATAGCCACTGAGCAATAAGGAATTTGGTGATTTTCATTTTGCGGAGTTTATTTTTAAACGTACACATATGTGCCTATGTCCCTGAAGAGGTTAAATTAAGAAGTATATAAAAAATGGGAAAAAAATTAAAAACATTTAGATCTTTTTTTAATTTTTAAAATAAAAAACAGGTTTTCTATTATTTTAAAAAAGTTTAATTTTTTTCCAAAAAATGATCTTTATTTTGGCTTCTTTTGTGCTCATTTCATTGCAGTAAGCATGGGCCCATATTTAAGTTTAAGCATTAAAACCATACCTCATTAACTTTACCAACATCCCCGTCTATTAGACAGTCTTTTTCGTTCGAAACCTCTACATCGGTATTTTGTATGGGTATTATAGTATCGTCATCTTACCCGCATTTAGTATTCGTCATCTTATCCACATACACTGATATTATTTAAATAATAATAATTATTGTTAAAAAATCTTAATTTGAAACTTTTAAATTTTAATTTAAAGTGTTTAAAATATAATAATGCATATATAAATTTCAGGCCAATACTCACCCATAAAATTTTATTCACTAAAGTTGGTACAGTTAAAATGACATCGAATCACTCATTTAAACAAAAATGGCTTCTACGTCGACCATTTTCGTTTTGGAAGACATAACACTACTGCTCTTATTTCGCGCTTTAGTCAGGTAGGTTTACCATAGACTGTAACTGTTGCTTCATCTTCGTCATCTTACCCAATTCGTCATCTTAGGGCCCCTTCCCCTACCTACTATAAAATTCAAAACTATATCTTAATTGGTTAAATTTCTTAAAAATCCGTTTCAAAATTGTTTTATTGTTTTAAGGAAAAGTCAATTTGAAAATAGTTATCGATGTGAAATATTTGATCAATTAAAAATTGACCAATGCCCATTCATCTCGGAAGTTTGAACAAAGTAAAACTATAAATTATCGAACGACAAAGAATCACGAAACGCTTGGTCTAGATGGCAGCGGGCATTGTGCGAAGAACGACAAGTTATATACTAGAAATTCAATAGTTTATTTTCAAAAGATTGGAAAAAGGATTAAATACATAAATTAGAATTATTTGACCAGATATAAAATAAAGATATACTCTAGGGTATATCAAAAAAGGAACGGGCTGTTTGTACGTCCGACGTACAAGAACCTAAGTGTACGTCCTGTATTCCTTATGGCTGATTTTTAGGGTTTTTGAAGTATTTAAGCTATATTTTTCGTCAGAATTGTCTTCTCTCCTTTACATGGGGGCGTAACCCCCTCCCCCTTTAGCATCGAAAACAGCAAGCAAGAGAATACCCCAACTCAGGTTATGTTACGTTGGGCGTTTAAATTGCCAGTTAGTTTTTTATAATACTGGGTTATAGAATATTCTATAATATAATGTATTCTAAGAAAAACAAAATGTTTATAAACAGGTATCTAAAAACGCGTAGTTTAGAAGTTATGGGCATTCTCCCGCTAAAATGTATAGCCACTACGGGCTTGTCTTCGTGTCTTCGCTTACTGATAAGTATGCGAAGTCACGTAATACTCCTAAAGTCTCACCACATTATATCAAAATATAAACTTTTTTTTCGTTAATATCCCCAGGATATTTAATCCAGAAATTATCAGGAGTTTTGTATGGGAATAGTTGCTTGATTGAAATTCCTCTCGGTAAATGTCCCTGCTGCTGACTAGACAAGAATGTTAAGTACCCCAGCTTCTCAATTATCTCGCAGCTATTAAAGTGGCCATCGACGTTTACGTGGATCGAACAAATATATTATTTATTTTAAACCTAATTGTTACTCTACATGTTTTACAAGCTTCTGTTTGGTTCATTTTTTGTTATTTAAACATGGCGCGATATCTAACTAAAAAATTGAATCAAGGGAGCTATGATTAGTGGTTTAAAGTAGTTACCGTCAAACGGGTATATATCTAACGTTTTACTTTTTTCCAAGGAAAGTCTTGCGTTAGTAAAAAAAATAAATTCGAAAATTTTTTATTGCTGTTTTTTCATTTCTGAACGTTTTATATCCAAAAAAATATGATTTCCGTCAAAAAAAATCTGTCTGCCAGTCTGTCGGTCTGTGTCCGGGAAATTTGTGACCACAGGTTGATTATACAAAGTTCTAGGCTGGGATCAGTAAAAATCGGTTTGGGGTAAAAGGGTAAAATGGGGTAAAAACATTTTTTTTTCTTAAACATATTTTTTTCGATTTATTTTTCGTTTTACTTCAAAAGAAACATTTTTTGGAATTTTTTTTTGAAATTTTTTTTTTTTTAATTTTTTGAATTTTTATTTTTTTTTTCCTGTTTGATTTTAATTTTTTGTATAAAAGAAACTTTAAAAAATATATTGTTTTACAAAAAAAACTTTTACTTTCCCAAGGAAAGTCTTGCGTCAGTAAAAAAAATTCGACAATTTTTTATTGCTTTTTTTTACGTTTCCGGACGGTTTATATCAAAAAAATATGATTTCCGTCAAAAAAAAAAAAATCTGTCTGTCGGTCTGTATGTCCGGGAAATTTGTGACCACGGTAACTCAAAAACGCTTCGGGCTAAAGACTTCAGATTTGGACTTTTTGATTGATAAAAAAAAAGGTTTTGATTTTTTTTTAATTTTGTTTTTTTTTTATTTTTTTTTTGTTTTGTTTTTGATTTTAATGAACCTAGGGATATAGGGGAAAGTATTATTTTGTTGGCAGCAGTATTTTTTACATTTTTGTACGCAATTTTGGAACCCTATTCACAAATCGCTTATTCTTTTTTAGAACAGTTTAAAATACTAAAATAGTTTTTTTTTTGTTGGAGAATTTTTTTTTTTTTCATCCTTTGATATAACCCAGGATTTGGGTATATATCGAACGACAGTTTTTTTTATAAAAACCCAAGTCTATAATTGATATTATAATTCAGTGATACTTTTATGTATTACCCGTATTTACAAGAAAAGGTTGTGACGGCTTAAAGTTTCAAATTTAAATGAAAATGAAAATAACTAAAAAAATCAAAGTTTATTTTGAATACAGAATATAATGAAAGTTATAATAAAAATATAAATTGGTTATAAATAAAAAACAAACGAAAAATATTAGGTACAAAAACTGTTAAAACGAGAGAGAGATAGAGAGAGACAGAGAGAGAGAGAGAGAGAGAGAGAGAGAGAGAGAGAGAGAGAGAGAGAAATATTAGGCAAGCAAGCAAACGCAGAAATCACATTTTGTGCTCGTAATACAAACAACATTTTTTCTACGAACTAAAATAATTAAATAAGTAAATAAATTTCAGACAGTAAGTTACCTTACAAGGTCGCAGCAATTGAGTAAAATTTTCTGCAAATCTATTGGTGTAAAGTAAAATCCTAATCACAGTAACTCTCCATAATTTTTTCGTAACAACAAGTATATAGCACACCAATATTTAGCACACGAAATTGAGATTTTATTCAAAATAAATAATAATCTCATTTTAAAAAAATGGAGGATCAACATCTCGTCGTATATAACTGACAGCTGTTTTACGATTGACATGCCGGTTGCCTACACTGTGCGCGCGAAAAAAATCACTTTTCTACTTGCTGTCATGATAACGAGCAGAAAAGTAAAATAAATACTAATAAATAGGTTATTTTAGAGTCTGAAAACTTTATTTATTTTTGTAGCAATGTTAACTTTTCTATTAGAACGTAGAAAAATTACTTTTTGTGATATTTTCTTACCCATCGCTTTTGATAATTTTTGACATTTATGTAAATTTGACTGTCATTTTACGTCTAAAGAAATTATAATAGAAAAATGTTATTTAAAAGTAAAAGTTTCTTTAAAAAAAATGTCTTGTTATTTAATACTGCTTGGAATCTGAGTAAAAAATTAAATCAAGGCATGAGTTAAAAAGTGGATCAAGGCAGCTATGATTGGTGGTTTAAAAATTACCTTTAGTAATATTTTTATTGCCCACTGCGCTTTTGATAATTTTTGACATTTGTGTTAAATTGACTGTCATTTTACGACTTACAAATAATTATAATAAAATGTTTTAGAAAGTTTCTTTTAAATTATAATAAAAGCTTTTTATTCGTAATATGCTATTAAAATAAAATTTTACATTACCTGAGCTGGTGATGACCTAAAAATATATTTTTAAATAAATTTAGGGACTTTTTATATTTGTATATTTGTAACTCTCCATTAAAAATTCTGGCACATCGTTTGCTGAACAACTTTTATAGAGCACTGCTTTATATTGCTTTATTTTAGCAAAACATTTGTAGATGTTTTCTTCTTCTTCTTTTTCTTCATTTTTTTTGGCCTTGGTTAACCATATCAGCCAGGGTCAATTTTCCTATCGTTGCAATCCGGGGTAGGGGTTTGTGAGCTTTTTCTTAAAAAAAGAGAATTTGAAGTAAGCTGATCTGAGAAAACAAATGTACATAGTAAATAGGTTTTGTGAAACTAGGGTTTAAAGCCAATGGAGTCTAAAAACTTTACGATATATTTGATGAGAACAGGATAGAGGTGAGTAGATGTTTATTTTCCTTTTTTAGGACTTTTCTACTTTTCATATTATTTGGACTTTTTTTTGTTAAAATAATAGGTGCAACCACCTGGGTAAAAACCTTGTAAACTAGTGTTATTAATATGTAGCATATGAGTATATGTGCAGTAATCAAAACTAAGTTTATTTGTGATGCATAATAGATCGATTTCGAAAGGCGAACAGGTGCTGTGAATGTGCAGAAGTTTGTAACTGTTGGTAGTCTACAAAACTAACGTAACGTTTATTATTATTACTCTTTCGTGATTTTGAGATTTTAAACCAACACTATTTAGACTAGTTTCCTTTATACATGTATTAAATGTGTGCACACTATTCAGTGGTGTAGAAAAGTGATACATATCTGATGCACATTCAAATGACGAAATCTGGTTCAACTTAAACAAGCTTTCATTAAATACCAACGAAATAAAGCCAAAAAAAAAAGACCATTAAAGGCTGAATTTCTGGCAGTTTATCTGGACCCAACTTTTACTTGGAACAGGTAATACACAATAAATTATCTTATGGCACTTTAATTATAACAATATATTATAGTGACCAATAGTCACTGACTATGAATAGTTATAGTCATAGAAATAATGAATATTCGGTTGAATATTTCCGACTGGATTAAAGCAAAAACAATGGATGCAACTTCTTTGACCTTCTGATAATTTTAAAAAACTTTATCCACGGCCATGATTAATGGGCCTATTAATCACGGGTCTGTAAAAATAAATCGTTTAAAATTTAAAAGGATAAAGTATAGTATTCTACTCTCATATAATAGCTATTAATCATTCGGGTGATTAGGTCACTCGCCTTTCGGCTCGTGTCCCAAAATTCACCCTCATTGATTAATAGCAATTATTATACTCTCATTGAATAATATACTTTTATCACTGTTAGTCTTCCGTTATTTTGAGATTTTAAACCAACACTATTTAAACCAGTTTTGCTCATACATGTATTAAATGTTTGCACATTATTCAGTTGTAAATACTTAATAGATATCTGATGCACATTCAAATTTCCAAACCTAGTGCAGGTTAAACAAGCTCCCATCAAATATGTAGTACAAAAACTGTACTTACAAATGGACCACTAGGGGCTAAATATCTGGGAGTTTATCTGGACTCAACTTTAACTTGGAATAGGCAAAATAAAAGCTATTTTATGGAAATTTAACACCCGATCCGTGTATAACAATAATTATAGAAATACCATTCGGGTCAACATATTTAGGTTAAAATCCAGAAAAATGCAGGTGCAAATGCAGGTTTATAGTAAAAAGAGTAAAAAGGTCAAATTGGCATGAAAGTTTAAACAGAGGTTTAAACAGCTGTTAAAACCTATTTTTTCCCAATAGTCGTCTTTTTATTATTTTTTTTATATTTTTAAATAAAACTACGCCACTGTTTTCTGTAAGAATCTAAAACCGCTTATGTTAGTACAATTGAAGCGTTAACATCACAAATAGCTTTGTCGTTTGCCTTTACTTTTGATTTACGCTTTAATTAGAGCCTCCATTGGAAATATGCCAACTTAGATATTACCAAAATGGTTTTGTGATTTATCCTTACTTTTTACGAAGGTAGAATATCTAGATATTCAATGTTAATTTCAATGCAAATTGAAAATGGCATTGTTGAATTGTTAGTTTGATAATTATAAAAACAGAAAATCTTTGGAAATGTCTAAGAAGCAACTGATTTTAATATTAGCACTGTATACAGGGTGATGCAGAATTAATTTTAAAAGGGCCAAAACTTTTGGCTATCCATTTTTCCAATCAGGAGTGAATATGGTACACAAACATCCAAACACAAAAAAAAAGGTCAAGGATGGTTTCGGAGGCCATTGCATTCCTGTGTATTTTGAGGCGCTTAAACCGAATTTGAAGTCAAAATAGCACCTTATCCAGAAAATGTTGGACCTCAAAACTAACTGGTTAAGGTGCTATTTTGACCTCAAATTCGGATTTAGTGCCTCAAAATACACTAGATTACTGCCTTTTTTTTGTGTGACTTTGTGTGTACGATGATTGTGAAAATATACAGGTGGAATGTTTTATAACTATGGTAAAATGGCTTAGGCCTACATCAATAACGTATGTCCTTAAATTACTGCTATGCAAAGAGGGCTAAACAAATAAAACCTTTGAATTAAAAAAAAAACTTGAATCTTGCCAAAAAGATCAGTCTTTTATTTTCATCTATTCATAACTACGAGAGCAGAAGATAATTCCTTGTACACAGAGAATTACATCACCTGTAACTTTTGAACGGAATGAGATGTAAACTTCAAATTTGGAATATACACAATAAAAGCTATTATTTTCCATATTTAGCAATTTTTTATTCGATAAGGCGGCGCCAGGGGGCAATATTTTAAAGGGCACTTTTTTGTCATTTTAAAGAGCTTAAAATTTTCTATTTAACTGTGTAACTATTTATTTTTTATTATTTTTTTTAAAGATTTTTTTTCTTCAAAATTTTTTAAATTTCCAAAAGTTATTTTTTTTTTAAATATCGAAAATTTCATCAATTTTGAAGAAAAAAAAATCTTCAAAAAAACTATTACAAAATAAATAGTTACATGGTTAAATATAGAATTTTAAGCTCTTTAAAATGACAAAAAAGTGCCCTTTAAAATATTGCCCCCTGGCGCCGCCTTATCGAATAAAAAATTGAAAAATATGAAAAATGATAGTTTTTGTTGTGTGATATGCATATTCCAAAACTCAAGTTTATATATAATCCCGTTGAAAAGTTATGTGGGGTGTACCATTTAAAAGAATAACCCTGTATATTAAATACTAAATGGTTTGGTACGCATTCCTCTTTAGGAGGGCAGAGTATAGTACGATAAAATATTCTTAGTGTAAGAAGTTTTATTTCAGTCATTATTTGCATAGGGCAAGGCTATATTTTATATGTTATACTTAAAGACTCATGTAACTTTGCCAGGTCTCGTTTAGTTTTGTTCACATAGGACAACTTTCTTTATTTAAATTATAAAGTAATCACAAAGTCTTAAAGTTTTCATATAAGAAACAAACAGACACAAGACAACTGTGATAAACTTTATGGAATATATTCCGATATTGTCGCAAAATATATGAAAGACGACGTAAATTTTAGTTAGCTAGTATACTCGTTCTGGGGGTTAGTATTTATATTTGTTTGGATATATTTTTTTCTATTTTGCGACTCTTATAAGTTCATAATCACATGCATTTTGCGTGTTCTTAAAGGCCCATAAGAGGTCTCTACTTTTTTTTCTTTTGGGTTGGCAACAGACAAAAGTCTATCTCTTGACGTTTGCCGTGCAATTGTAAACGTCGGTTTAAAGTTTAATTTTCTGCAATATTTTGTGTTTAGGTTATGTTTTACCGTGTTAAAATTGTGGCTTGGTTACTTGCAGTGGAAAAGAGAAGAAATGACTATAAAATATATCAAAATAATATTCGTTCTTAGAATTTTAAACATGGCGAAAACTGTAATGCCAATTCGAAACAAAAATCCCTAACTCAGTCATCAGTTTAAATGTACATTTTTTTAAAGTTTAGAGAAAAATATAAAAAATTGTATAAAGCACTCGTTTCATAACACATTTTTAGCGCACTAGTACTTTAGAAAACCCACCGCAAGCGGCTCGTTTTCCAAACTTGTACTCGTGCGCTAAAGACGTATGTTATGAAACTAGTACTTTAATATACTATAATAATACACTGCACATATAAAAAGGCTTTCCCATTTTTCTATTTGTTGATGTTTTTTGGAAAGGGGGTTAAATTGATACTTAAACTATTTTTTTAAACTCGTGACGTTTCGAGGGTAGTTTCCCTCGTCCTCAGACCTTTAATATAAGGAAAAAACAATATTAAAACTATATAACATCAACTTATTGTATAACCAAAAAAAAATTTTTGTTGTGTTATCCATAAATAATTAAAAACTGTTTACAAAAATTTAAAACCAATTTGAATGCACGTTAGAGACATACATACACAATATAATAAACAAAACATTATTAAGGACTATACAATACTTTTACAATTATTACCCAAACGTATCAGCTGACAGACAATTAAAACAATACTTCTTCTTCTTCTACTGTATCCGCTACAGGTATTTTTTCGTGGTTCGTCCAGTTATTTTATTTGTGCCATAATTAAGTTAAAATATTTACGACTAAGTCCCTCTACATCAGTTTTTCTATTCATTGGTTCCTGTTCTTTCTTTATAAAAATCATTTCAGCGAATTCACGTTTTTTTTTGTCTTTTTTTCTATATAAAATTTTCACCGATTCAAAGTCCCATTTTTCGACATTTTTCCCGGCCCCCCGAGGGCAAAGTTAGATTTTTATCATCAAAATTAGTTTCAGGGACCTCAAAAAGCCCTATATAACAAATTTCACGAAAATATTGTAATCATTTAAAAGTTACACAGGCACGCAAAAACAAGGTCTGTTTCCCCAGACAAGACAAACATTACTATACGTTTTTGGGGTCGCTGAATCCGTATCTGGGGTTGGTTTGACACGGTCAGGTTGTATTTCATTGCTAACCTCAAAAAAGTGATGAAAGTTAAAACATTCCCATATAGCATCGGTAGTCCAATGGACGTCTATTTATTTTAGGTCTCTTTTAAATACATTGGTCCACGGACTAATAATGGATGTAGGTCCCTATATTTACATTCTTTATATGGCTATTAGTGGACGTCCATTCAGTGTCCATTTTACGCCCATAATTTTTTAAGTTATAGTTAACGGTTTATACTGTTACACATGTGAGTTTCATCTTATAAATAAATAAACACTACAATTTTAGAGTTTATGGATGTAAGGGTTAATAATGGTCTTGCAAGTTCATATTAAACCAGCCGTCTCGAATGAGCGAGAACACTTTCTCATAAAATAAGTTATGTTCAGAAACAATTTATTACATTTTGGTACATTTTGAGGAGAGGGGGGTCATGAAAAAAATAATAATAACATTTTTTGTATAATTTTATTTTACCTTTTGGGTGGTTTTTAAATTTTTCTTTTATTATGAATAATAAGAAAGTTATTCTATTGGGAATACTAAAAAATGTCCAAAAACAATTTATTGCTTTTGGGGGGGGGGTTCTTTGAAAAATGATAAAATTTTTTGTGTAATTTTATTTTACCTTTTAGGTGATTTTTAAAATTTTCTTTTATTATGAATAATAAGAAAGTTATGCCTAGAAACAATTTTTTACATTCTGGGGGCAAGGGGGGGCGCTGAAAAAAAAATTACGTTTTATGTGGTTTTTAAACTTTTCTTCTATTGTAAATAAAAAAATTACGACCGTAACAAAAATTTAACCCGCAATACTTTCTTTTATGAGAAAGTAAAAAAAAGTTCTATTAAGTTTTTCACAGTCGCAAAAACCAGTTTAAGTAAGCAAAAAAGCAAGTCCAATGGACGCTGGATGGATGGTTTGAACGGACACCTTACAAATCCTATGGACGCTGGATGGATGGTTTGAACGCACACCTTATGGATGTCCACATTTGTGTCATCTTTTTCACCAGAATATTGTAAATATTTGTATGGTTTGGACTTTTTGCATCAGACGGACTGACAGACATTTTTAAAAGTTGTTTATAGCTGTATATAACTTACTTAGGTACAGTTTTTTATTTTGCACAAAAATTTTCTTTTTTCAGGGTCCAAAGTAAACGTATAATACTCCTCTGCTGTAAAGCTGCGAGGAGTGTATATTTTAATATTGTAATTAAATTCATGTACATATTTTAATATTATTATTAAATTAATGCAAATATTAGAAATTCTAATTTAGAATGCAGGTTATATTAAAAATTATAAAATTTTATTTCATTTTAATTTAATAAAAAACTTAAAACAGAGATGCAATAAAAAAATTAAAAGCAAATCTATTTTTAAATTGCCTCGGTATAATTAATAATGTTCCCTTTTGAAACATAATTAATTTATACCTTCGTTTAGATTAAGTATATAAATTTATAATATTTTCATCAACTTGTCATCTCTTTCTCCTAATTAAATCTTCTTCGCCACTTTTAATATTTAAAGTAGTTTTAACTCTAAATAATGTAAAATACCTAGACTCATAAATAAACTTCCTTCAAATTAATTCAATTCTCCTTATTACCTACAGTTTCGTAACTAAAGTTTATTTTTTTAAGGTATAGTTATTTTAAATTTGCCGCTAAATACTCCACAAAGTCCGATTTACACTGAAGCATGTGGCTTGTTTTAAATATCAACATAACCAAAATTTATAATTTTTGTTTAGGGGCTGTCCATATATTACGTAACGCATTTTTTCAAAAAAATTGACCCGCCCCCCTGTGTAACAAACTGTCACATTTACCAACACCCCCCCTCCCACCTGTGTAACGCGTAACAATATAAAAATTTGTATTTTTTTTCTAACATATCTTGATACAGAATTCCGCATTATGCAAGACGGTAAAAAGACGGTGTAAAAATGATACATATTTATTATAATAATACATATAGCACTTAATGTACTTAAACGAAAAAATATTCATAATCAATATCACACAGGGAAAAAATACTAGGTACCTCTTTTTACACTGAGTGTCACATATAACACGTATATTGTTTATGCACAGGTACACAAAATAGTACACACATTGGTGTTCTGTGAGTACACATTCCGCGCGAAAATGTATCATCGCCGATGATTCATCGGCAAGATCACGCAATAACAGGGCCGTAAGATTTTTTTTTTAATATCAATGTCAACAGTTTTTTTACTGATTACAATATTATTTAAATATGTATAGTTTCGTCAATTTTTGTGTGAAAAGGGGAATTATGGGCCACTAAATAGTAATTTATGTTGAAGTAAAAATACATCTGCCAAGCTTAGGAAATAAACATTAAATTTATTAAATTCCGTTACGTAACGTTTACCTAGACCCCCCCTCCCCTCTGTCACAAACTGTAACAATTTCTCAATTATAAAACTCACGAAATCTCATGCACATATGAAAATTTTAAAGGACTTTGTCCTTATTTGCTTACAATTTTCTTGTGGGTTTGTGCAAGATGGTTCTACGAAAATATGATAGAGGAAAGTCGCCTTATTTGGGATACCAATTACAATGTATTCAATAGTCAGTATTACTTTTTAATATTTTTTTTTTTTGTATAACAACATACAACTTATTATAAGGAACCATAATTTATTATAAAAACACTTTTATTACAGTTTACTTTTTTCAAAAAATACAGTTAAAAAAACGGATATAACCGAATTTTTTAGTAGTAGATATGGATCCCATTGCTTATGTTTCTTGATATTTAAGAAGTAATTTTATCAATAAGCTATTTTTTACGAAATAGGTACTATTATATAACATGGCTCCTATAATAGGATAATTTTAGATTTCCAATTTCGAATATCTTAGTAGGTACCTATCTTAGGTAATTTTATCTTTTTCAGAATTGTGTTAGTTAGTTTGTTGTATCATTATAATAATTATTATAATTAATGGTTGGTTATCCTAAATAATAATTACATTTCAGATATCCGAAATTGGAAATCAAATGCTTTTTAGATTAGAAATTTGTAAAATGTTTATGTTTTCAAGTTGCTTAATTATGTCTAGTGGATCAACTTAACCAACATCTCAACTTACCCAAGACAAAAACACATACTTTTAAAATAGCCTAAAAGCTGGTTACCATTTTTACTTCATTATTTGATCCCAGCTTTATTTTATATATGTCTTAAGTACATTCAAATTAAGCTATATGCAAATCGCCAGGTCCTGGATCGGGTTTCTTTGGATGCTAGAAGCCTCGAAAAGGTGGTGAAATGGGGTCCCCGAAAAATATATTTTTAACTTACCGAATCAAGCAAATTAAATTAATTACTATAAATAGTTCTTTTCCCAAAATTATTTAAGTTACGCTTGTCTCGGGTAAGGGGAAAGTTAAATAAAAAACAGTATTAGATCAGCTTACCGGTTTCGGGCATATATTTACCCTTCTTCAGAGCTAGAATATAAATGGTACATTTTAGAAAGCAAAGAAACATTAAGAAAAAAAGGAAAAAACAAAAAGTTAAATAATAATTTAAAAGCTAATAAACACAAAACACAAATGTTGTACATGTATTATTGAAAATCAGAGAAAGAGCAAAACTCTAATATTATAAATTATAAACATACTGTATAGTAATAAGAAGTATTGTTTATTATTTGGTAAGTATATCTAACTATAAAACACAAAAACAGCAAAACAAAAACGTAAAAAACTATATAATACAAACACTTACCATCAATCTTTAATATTAATCAACAAAGCTAATTCTGAGTCATCAAAAAATCTATATTTATTTGAAATATTAAAAACTTTTAAAAATTATAACAATAAAACGTTTTACGACCTGCCATGTTTGATACTAATGAAGGAGACAAATTGGCTGTGTCTAAGGTGTCAGCGAATGCTATAAAGAAGTTTTTTAAAAATCCGGTTTAGAAATAATTGTCAAAATAACAAAAACAAACAAACAATTAAAACAAAATTAAAAAAAAAATATTATAAAAAATATAAATAAATGAGCTTGAGTAACAATTATCTTAGTAAAATATATTTATATAAGGTATTTAAATTTTGGCAATCTTTTTGGAGGTTAAAGTTTTTGGGAGTGCGAACGATATGGGCCATCTCTAAGAAGATACGTTTATCATCATTTTCTTCAAAATCTAAAATCTTTACATTATCAAAATCTAATTTGTGCCCAGTTTCTTTTGCATGGGCTGATAGTCCTGTATTTTGTTTTAAATTCCTAATGTCTAATTTATGTTGATAGATGCGCTGGGATAATAATTGACATGTTTGCCCCAAATATATATAATAGGCTAGTAAGCTGATCTAATACTGTTTTTTATTTAACTTTCCCCTTACCCGAGACAAGCGTAACTTAAATTAATTACATTTAGATTAGTCTATTTTCACAGTTTTAGTAGGCTAATTGTTAAAAAAAGACTTTCAAATAACGCAGAGGCACTTTTTAAAGACTGTTCTTACCCCTTGGCCACATAATTATTGTGTGTAACTATGAAAATAGCTTAATCTGAATGTATTAATTGAAATGCATATGACTCGGCAAGTTAAAAATAGATTTTTTGGTAGCTCATTGCCATAGCTTTTGGAGCTTTTAGCACCCAAAGGAATCGGATCCGGAGTCTAGCAATTTGAAAATAAACTAAATTAAATTGTTTGATATTTACAAATTTAAAAGATCTATATAAAACATTTTACTATTCCTTAAAACGACTTTTGTTTGATTAACGCAGTCGTCCCTCCGAAGTGACTGATCGATTTCGTGCTTTTTAGCACTCTTCAGAGCCACATATCGGTAGTAGGGACAACTACGAAAATCAAATCCTTTCCATATATCTCTATATAGAGTTTAAAAATGTCCACCGTGGCATTGATTAATCTGCCCCCTATCGACAGGATAGGTTCTTGAAACCAATAACTGCTTCCTTTTTTGGACTGTCGATAGGTTTATCCAGTCCCTGCTTTTAGCAGTAAATGTCGCTAGCTGTTTTTGCTTTTCCTTATAACGATTTTTAAACTCTATATAGAGATATATGGAAAGGATTTGATTTTCGTAGTTGTCCCTACTACCGATATGTGGCTCTGAAGAGTGCTAAAAAGCACGAAATCGATCAGTCACTTCGGAGGGACGACTGCGTTAATCAAACAAAAGTCGTTTTAAGGAATAGTAAAATGTTTTATATAGATCTTTTAAATTTGTAAATATCAAACAATTTAATTTAGTTTATTAATTCAGATACCACTGTAAAAGGTGACCTCCTAGCGTTTATGATTCAATTGGCGGCAATGTCCACCGTGGCATTGATTAATCTGCCCCCTATCGACAGCGTGCAATAGGTTCTTGAAACCAATAACTGCTTCCTTTTTTGGACTGTCGATAGGTTTATCCAGTCCCTGCTTTTAGCAGTAGATGTCGCTAGCTGTTTTTGCTTTTCCTTATAACGATTTTTAAACTCTATATAGAGATATATGGAAAGGATTTGATTTTCGTAGTTGTCCCTACTACCGATATGTGGCTCTGAAGAGTGCTAAAAAGCACGAAATCGATCAGTCACTTCGGAGGGACGACTGCGTTAATCAAACAAAAGTCGTTTTAAGGAATAGTAAAATGTTTTATATAAATTTGAAAATAGCTTAATTTGAATGTACTTTAACACATATAAAATATAGCCGGGAGCAAACAATGAAATAAAAATGGTCACCAGCTCTCCGACTATAATGATTATTTTTAGAATAAACAAGCATGCTAATGCAACTGAGCACAAAACTGCCATTTGAAATTTAAAGGATTTGTGCTGCCGTGGAGAAGCTCTAGCGTTATCATATTATAGGACGGATTTAGTTTGTGTTTTGGCTTCACATAAAAGTAGGTTTCTGTTTACCTCTGCAGATAGTATCTTAGATACCCTACTATCCGAAATCAGGCAACCATCCGAAATTAGCCGTCATTCCTCTACATTAAATATTTTAATGGAGTATTTGGAATTAAAAATTTTACATATATGTAAAATTTTATATACATGTTTTACATATATGGACATTTCTGGAAATGTGTGTCCAAGTTGCGTCCGAATTACCGAATTCGGTAATCCGGACGCACCTTAGCTTTATCTCCGTCCGGATAAAGGAGGTTGTACTGTAATACAAGATTAAAATGCATAATATTTACTACGCACTTTTGGCACCTATATTAAGGAAGAAAGGATCCTTGCCAAAGTTATTTTCTTTATCGCCAAAGCTTATCCTACATATAGGTTTTCTATATTAATGTTTGAGTTTTCGATAAAATAAATGAGAAAGATTCCACTGTCATGTTTTTATTTATCTTTTGTACTTTGTTTATACAATACTACTATCACAAAAGTTCCATTTATTTTATAGGAAAAACCTATTTGATTTCCATAATCTAGATAAAAATGATAAACTAGCCATAAAAATTATAAAGCTTGTCAAATAAAACGTTTTAGCAACATTAAATGTAGGTTTATGTAGTGGCAATTTTACATTTTAATAAAATTGTAATGTATGTTTTAATTTTGTTTAACTATACACATAATGCCTATTCACAAGCTCGCATAAGAACATAAAACATAACTATGCGATGCCGTGATTGGGTTGATGGGCCGCCATGTATCTTGTAAGCCAATCACGGCATCGCATTCTTATATTTTATGTTCTTATGCAAGATTCTGGATATGCCTTAAGCTTTAATTTGTACATTGATAAAAATATATGTAAGAATATTGCCAACATTAAGTTATGTGAGTTTTTTAGAATATATTCTATATAATTTCATAATAAGTTATGTAAAATAAAATTTTACGGAACATATTCTGTATTCTGTATGTGAAATAAAATTTTACAGAACATATTTTGTAATAATTAATGTGAATGAAATTTTACGGAACATATTCTGTCGAAATTTGTGTAAAATAAAACTTTGCAGAATATATTCTGTAAAAATCACATAACTTGTTGGCTGTTGGTAATATTCTTACCTTTATTCTGCGAATAAAGCGCGCCAATATATTATGTGAAAATACATAATATATTATGTGATGCTTAAAAATTACATACAATATAATATATAACATATAATTTTTTTTTAGTTTATTTCTTGTTTTACGAAAAAAGAAAAGAAAACAAAAAAAATATTTGAAAACAATGATATTTGTTTTGAAATTAGTTTTAAAAAGTTTTTTTAATTTGTTTTTTTTTTGTTTTTGGTTTAAATGAACCTAAGCCTATAGGGAAAAATAGTATTTTGTTGGCAGAAGTATAGTACTATACAAATATAATATTTACATATAAAATCAAAATACAACTAAAAAAATCGTACCTTTCAAAATACTGCATTTCTTCAAAAATTAAAAATTAAAAAATAAATAAATAAATATAAAAAAAATATTTTCTCTAAAACGAAATATAAACTGAATTTTTTTTTAAGGAAGTTTCTTTTTTTGTAAAACGAAAAATAAATTTAAACAGACAGACCGACAGACAGATTTTTTTTTTACGGAAATCATATTTTTTGGATATAAAACGTGCGGAAACGTCAAAAAAGCAATAAGAATTTTTCGATTTTTGTTTACTAACGCAAGACTTTCTTTGGGGAAAGTACTGTTCTACGCATGAAAGAAAGTCTCCGACGTAAGGGGGAGGAATCATTAGCCATCTCTTCTTTTCGTCAAGAGCGTTATAAGGCGTGCGTGCCTACATCGAGCCTCCCACTTGCACACACATTCCAAACATATTTCCCGTAGCCACACATCAGTACGTCAAACTATAATATCAACACAACAGCGCCATCTATACGGCGAGGGAATAAAAATTTGGTTGTAAATATTCTGTAATCCCAGACATTCTTCTATTCTTTTTTCTGTGATTAATTCCTTTCGACGATCAATGCAAAAATCATTATGGTAGGGATTTTCTCAATGATTATGGAAAATGCAGTGTATAATGTCTATGTTGCAATCTATAGATTTCAAGTTGCAATTTGTAACATCTGATCTTAAAATGGTCGGTAAATGGTTGTCTTAAAATGGTCGGTAAATGGTTGGCAATATAATCGGCAAAAGAGCGACAATTGATCGTCGTTTGACGATCTTAAAATGATTGCCAATATGATATGATGAAAAAGTCACTTGTCTCCTATTGACGGCGGGACGACCGTCGCTATGTCGGCATGCCGACGATCGGTCGCAGGGCGGCCTCCGAACCATTGTTTATTGGGAAGTATAGAAACCATTGTTTATTGGGAAGTATAGAAAGCCATTTAAAACTCTAAGGCGGCAACCCATTAAACAAATACAGGATTATTCAAAAATAGGTTCGAGAAATTAAGGAGGTTTGGATCTCCTACGTTAAAAAATGTGAAAAAAAGTTCCTATAAAGGTTGGTCCGGAAATGAGTCCTACGGGTACATCTAAAAAGTAGTTTTTATTTAATATTTCTGGAACCCTATAAACCACAATAACGAATTTTTGCAAATGCCTTAACAATAATAAAGGCCATTATTTCATGTAATTTTTATTCGGTAATTTTAACAAGGGACGTGCAAAATGGTAGGCAATGCCACATTTTTGCAGCAAACTATTATATGTAGATTTTTTGACATTTTCTTAATAATATAATAATCTAATTAAAAATACATAAAAAATTTACACTTTATGTAACACCGTTTTTGATAAAATTGCAATTAAAGAGGCAATTTTACGTTCTGAGCCTCAAAAATAGGATCTAAAAAATCACCAATAAAGAATTCAATACAATAGAGTGATTCTACATCAAAAACTGTAAAAAAAGCTCCGATACATCTAGGTACGAAAATCAGTTTTAAGAGTACTACCATGGATAGGTGGTGGCGTTGGCGGTTTAAGCATTTGATATGGCTGCTCTCTTTGTAGCATGGAGAATTGTGGCCGACTATTATGATCTCAGGGTCCTTAGCAAAGGATCCCAGGTCTACATAGTATGGCTGCTCTCCTTGTGACATGGAGAATTGTGGCCGACTATACAGTAAGGATGCTCTCTTTGCGGTCTTATCCTGAATTATTGAATTTGAATCTACTTGCCTTAGATTAAACTAGGTGGCAGAAATAATAGTTTGTTCAATTTCTATAAAAAAGAATTGTTGGACAAAAATTGTATCTATGTCTTACAAACAGTGGTTCGGAAGTCACTATAAGCCGGTGGTCCACAGAAGGTAGTATGTACAATGGACATTTGGCCGGCGTGCAAGTGATATTATCATGCATTACTGTGGTATTATCCCCCTTCAATGTAACTTTGCCAACTACGGCCTGTTAAAAAATAATAACGTAAAAGTGACAAACAAAAATTACATGAAAATATAGCCTTTAACAATGTTAAGTCATGTGCAAAAGTTCGTTACTGTAGTTTATAGGGTTCCAGAAATATTAAATAAAAACTACTTTTTACATATACCCTTAGAAGAGTCGTAGCTCCCTTAGGACTCATTTCCGGACCAACCTTTAACCTCTTCAGAGACATATGTATACGTTTAAAAATAAATTCCGCAAAATGAAATTCACCGAATTCCTTATTGCTTAGTGGCTATAGCTGTTGCCATTTGCTTTGTTTCCAATCACAAGCGACATCCAATGGCCAAGATTCGATTGTTTTGACAATAAAAAGCATTTTTAACTTTTGCTACTAAATTAATTTAAACAAAAAATTCGTCCCTGAAGAGGTTAAAGGAACTTTTTTCATATTTTTTTACGTAGATTCACCTCTTAAATTTCTCGAACTTATTTATAAATAACCCTGTATTTGGCAACACATTAAACAAACATATTTGAAAATTAACAAAATATACCTAACACCACAGATTATGGATGTAAGTTTTTATTAAATAATGAATAAATAATAGGTACATAAATTTAAATAAATAAAAGAAGCTTTTTTATTATAGCCGATCTCTTTCAATGAACTACTATCGAATTTTATATACGTATTCCGAAGGCCAGAATAAAAAGCAAAAGATTGGCCAGGACTAATAAAATAAAAATAAAATAGTCCAAGGGCCACCAAAGTTTGGTGGTAGACCACTAAGATGAAAATCATTGAAAATTCAAACAACGTATCAGTGCGACGCCACGGCCGACAAAAAGAAAATCAAAACAAGTACACTCTTCGGCTAAGGGGAAATTGAGTATTGTTGTCTACGACCTGGATCTTTTTGAAGATATATCTGACTGTTATACACAGAAAAAAATATCTAGAAAAATTCCATGCACATAACATTAACTAATTTTGTTTTATTATTCCATCGATCTATTTTCTAATCATCGTACAGAGTGATATTGGTAGACTGACAATTTCGGGCTGCTGGCCCTCTTCAGTACCAAGAGTCATCTCTGCACGCTGATTAAGAAAACATCTCCTGACCTTACTCGGAGGAATGTCATTAGATTGGAGTAATGTCATTAGATTGATATATACTTGTGCGCCAACTACTCATACTTCTCCTAGTCTGGAGACTTTGAATGGTACATAGCAAGTTGAAATCAGCATGCAGAGATCACTCTTGTTACTGAAGAGGGCCAGCAGTCCGTTTGAAATTAAAAATTTCTGTCCTTATAAATTCTACGTCTAACCACAAGTTAGTGTTACTATGTGCTTGAGACATACTTGCTACCATTCAAAGTCTCCAGATTAGGAGAAGTATGAGTAGTTGGCGCACAAGTATATATCAATCTAATGACATTACTCCAATCTAATGACATTACTCCGAGTAAGGTCAGGAGATGTTTTCTTAATCAGCGTGCAGAGATGACTCTTGGTACTGAAGAGGGCCAGCAGCCCGAAACTGTCAGTCTACCAATATCACTATGTACGATGATTAGAAAATAGATTGATGGAATAATAAATTAATATTTTTATAATTTTGTTTAAAATAAAAAAAAATCTGTCCTTATAACTAGCTAATTTTATGTTATAACTGACTCTACCTAATGCCTATTTACTAGCCTGACAACTAAAAGTTTTCTACTTAACACCGTTTTCGAGAAAATTAATCCCAAACTTGTTAAAATAGACAAAATCATGAAAATTTTGACAAAATTACACAATATTTTTGTAAATGTGTATCCTAGAGATTTTAAAGTAGCTGAAACCAAATGCAATTATAAAATTTTAAAATTCAAAATGGAGGATCTAATATGGCGTCCAAATTTTTAAAAATTTCAATATATTTTGCCGAAAGTTAGTGATTAAGTATTTTTGAAGTCGCTGAAACCTTAAGAAAATTCCATATCGCCTTGTTTGTTTAGACCTCATATTAGATCAGTCATTTTGATTTAAAATTGTTAACATCGGATTCGGTTTCAGCCACCTCAAAAATACTTAATCACTAATTTTCGGCAAAAAAAATAAATTTTTAATATTTTGGCCATATTGGATCTGCCATTTTGAATTTTAAATTTTTAACATCGGGTTCAGTTTTAGCAACCTTAAAAACTCTAGGATCCTCATTTTTAAACATATTGTGTTAAAATTCTAATTAATTTGTCTATTTTAACAAGTTTGGGATTCGTTATCTCGAAAACGGTGTGTAGTAGAAACTTTAAGGTATCAGGCAGTAACTACGCATTAGGTAAAGTCAGAATCCTTTAACAGAACCCAGGTCCCTTGAAATGTGTTTTATTTTGTAGAGCTGTGTAATTCTTATTCTCAATTTTTGCCCATTATTTTATCGTGGTCGTCAATGAAAAACACTATGGCCAAAACTAGTTCTTTGCTGACAGGGCCGTAACCAGAAAAAAATCAGGGGGACACAGCCCCCAGGGTGGCTACCTAAAAAAACAGCTTTGTCCCTGACGGTTTCAACCAAAACTTGGCGCCCCTACAAAAAAAAAATTGGCGCCAAAGCCCAAAAAAATACCTTCATAAAAAAAAGCTTTGTCTCTAACGGTTTCTACCAAACTTGGCGCCCCTGCAAAAAAAACTGACTCCCAAAGGTAGGTGACTTAAAAATGCCAGGGGGGCTTAAACCAAACCAGCGTCCCGATTGATATTGTTAGGATGCTTGATGATTTCTATCGATTCCCGTATCTTCCTTGGCATTTTTCTGTTTTCTGTTAATATTTGTTTTGTTTCAGACAAATTGATTTTATGACCTGTTTCATGTACATGTTCGGCTACAAAAGACAAAATACCCCTGAGTTCAGAAGGCGTATATAAAATACCCTGCTCCTGTGGTACGGTTTACATAGGTGAAACTAAGAGAAAAATTTCTACAAGACTTCAAGAGCATGAGCGCAATATAAGAAAGAAACAAATTTCCTTATCGGCAGTAGCCGAACATGTACATGAAACAGGTCATAAAATCAATTTGTCTGAAACAAAACAAATATTAACAGAAAACAGAAAAATGCCAAGGAAGATACGGGAATCGATAGAAATCATCAAGCATCCTAACAATATCAATCGGGACACTGGTTACCACTTACCTGCAATATGGAAGTCTTTGATAGGAAAAAGCTCGTCACGGGTGAATAACCACAACTCGTCATAAATAGTGACACAAGTTGATTCGAAACTTAGTTTCAGATTAATCCCTGAAGATGTCTCTAGTAGTAAGAGACGAAACGTCGGAAAGTGAAAATCCATTAACACGGTCTAAACCCGAAAGTGAAAGTTCTTTATATCTTAATGGCCGTGAAAGCTTAAAATCTAAAATAGGATGCCTCTACGGGGAGGAAATCAAACGAGATGCCACTCTATTTGGCAAACTTCGAATCAAATTTGTGAAATTATTAAACAGTCTAACCTTCTTACGGCGGTGTCGTGACACTAAGGCAATTCCGAAGTGTTTACAAATATCTCATCACGTTAAGACTATTGCTGCCAATCGAATATATCGTAGAGCAGGAGAAGCCCTGGTGCGAGAAAGGATAAATGAAGATAAAAGGAAGCTAGACAACGTATCAGACCAACTGTACCGCTTGCATCAGAAACTGGGTAAGACAATTGATTTTGATTTATTTCATGTACTAGATACTATAACTTATGAACATGCTCATGCTATTGGTGTTAAAGTCTCAGAAATCCAAAAGAAAAAGTTTTCTTCTTTGGATAGTAAAGAGAAACCTCCAGTAAATTCAAACACTGTTGTTAATTTGTCAAAGACAAACTTAACAGAATGTGAGATCTCTTTGCTGTCCAAAGGACATAACTTTGCCATTACACCTAGGACAGTACCAACAGAAAAAATAATTTCTATAGTGGAGTCTTCCTTGTCTTCATTACCCCCGGTAGATGCAGAGATAGTACGTTATGAAACGGCTAAGATTCTAAAAAAGTCAAAACCACCTAAGTCTAACCTGACAAGGGAGGAATATTTAGCTTTAAAGAATCTTAACCGTAATGACGATATTATTGTTGTGCCTGCTGATAAGGGTAATGCCACTGTGGTGATGGACAAACTTGACTATTTTAACAAAATAACGGAACTCATAGACAATGACACATACGAAAAACTCGAGACCGATCCTACTGGAAAATTTGAACGAAAAATCACACAATTACTTAAACAATCCTCCCTTACACCTCTTGAAATTTATAATCTAACCCCCCGAGACTCCCGCGTACCAAAATTATATGGTTTACCTAAAATTCACAAGGACGGTGCCCCTCTTAGACCAATTGTCAGCACAATAGGTTCCCCTACGTATAAACTTGCCAAACACCTTGCCCAAATCTTAAATCAGTTAGTTGGAAAAACGAGGTCTTATGTAAAAAATTCCACACACTTTGTACAAACCTTATCGACAGTGACCCTGGACCCCTCGGACATAATGGTTAGTTTCGACGTAGAATCTCTATTTACTAACGTTCCCGTTCCCGATACAATAAATATTATACGAGACCTACTTACAACTGGAAATCTTGACCCTAAGTTATGTAAATTATTTGAAGCTTGTCTGACATCTACATATTTTCTGATACAGGGAGAGTTCTATGAACAAGTGTCAGGCGCCGCAATGGGATCCCCATTATCACCCCCTGCGGCCAATGCTTTCATGGAATACTTCGAGAAAAAAGCTATTGAGTCATTTCCATTAAAACCTAAAATTTGGCGCAGATACGTAGACGATGTCTATGCTATTTGGCCCCATGGCATGGAAAGCCTTCAAGGTTTTCTAAATCACCTCAATTCCCAACATAAATCTATACGGTTTACGATGGAAATTGAGAACAACGGATCACTTCCCTTTTTGGACGTTTTGGTTTACAAAACGGAAAATGGCTCAATAGGACACTCGGTATACAGGAAGAAAACCCACACTGACAGATACCTAAACGCATTTTCACATCACCATCCCTCTCAAAAACGCTCGGTAGTTAATTCACTTGTTCATAGGGCTTTCATGATTTCAGACAAGAATTCCCTAGACACAGAACTCCTTAAACTAACCAAAGCCTTGACCATGAACGGTTATACCAAAAAAGACATTAATAAGACCATATACAAATACAGAAATCCCAGACCCAAACAACAGGACAATAGTGACAATGACAGACAGACACAAGTTATACTTCCCTATGTAAGCGGTATCACGGATAAAAATAGGTAAACTTTTGAAGAAGTCAAATATTAAGCCTATATTTCGGTCCAACCAAAAATTAGGTCAATGTTTGACTTCAACAAAAGACAAAATACCCCTGAGTTCAGAAGGCGTATATAAAATACCCTGCTCCTGTGGTACGGTTTACATAGGTGAAACTAAGAGAAAAATTTCTACAAGACTTCAAGAGCATGAGCGCAATATAAGAAAGAAACAAATTTCCTTATCGGCAGTAGCCGAACATGTACATGAAACAGGTCATAAAATCAATTTGTCTGAAACAAAACAAATATTAACAGAAAACAGAAAAATGCCAAGGAAGATACGGGAATCGATAGAAATCATCAAGCATCCTAACAATATCAATCGGGACACTGGTTACCACTTACCTGCAATATGGAAGTCTTTGATAGGAAAAAGCTCGTCACGGGTGAATAACCACAACTCGTCATAAATAGTGACACAAGTTGATTCGAAACTTAGTTTCAGATTAATCCCTGAAGATGTCTCTAGTAGTAAGAGACGAAACGTCGGAAAGTGAAAAATCCATTAACACGGTCTAAACCCGAAAGTGAAAGTTCTTTATATCTTAATGGCCGTGAAAGCTTAAAATCTAAAATAGCAAATAAAAATATTAAAATAAAAAAAAGTTGTAAAATAAAAATTTGAAACCGACCTGTTCGAGGATTTTTTTTGAAAAAAAAATATTTTTTGAGTTGCTGAATTTATTTATTTTAAAAATTCCACACTGTATGGTTTTTAGGGTATAATTGGCTTACAAACATTTTAAATTTATTTTCCTTCATATTTTCAGCGGTATATTTTAAATCATTTTTTTCTCATGATTTATAACCTGTTACTTGATCTTGAACACAAAGCTTCTTAAACTAAACTAGTGTCTCCTGCTTTAGCTCCTAAGTTTGAATTTATGTTTCAATATACATAACTTCTATTTATTTTGGTCTAACATAGCCATATTTCATTCGCATTTTCTAAGAAATTAATTTGTTTTTACCGAAGGGTTATATTACAATATAAATTCAACCTAAAATATTATATACTTATAAGGACCCTAAATATTAAGAGCAATACACAGAACAGCGAACCATAGTACATATTTAATTTTTACGAATATTTTATCCAATACATACAGATAATAAGACAATTGCCAGCTTTATTTTAAATAGATAAACTCAATAATAACCCCCGCATGGCTTTTACTTTATTAAGTGGATAATTATTTATTTTACCCATTCAACTGTCACTTGTCAAATTATTTTCTTGTAAATGTCATTAAAATTTTTAATAAAAATATGTATTCCTAAGCTATTTATTGGAAAAAACCTTGTATAGCACTCATAGGTAAACCGATATTGCCCTCTCAAAAATTAACCTGCTTGGCTGACACCTCTCAGGTTAATTTTCTCATGGGCAATATCTTACTTTACCCACTAGTACCATAAATAACTATTATTATTAACTGGTTGTTGAAATTTTTTTTTTCACAGAAAAAAAACTTTTTTACGATTAAATTATTTACTTGTGAGATGTATATTAGGCATATTTCTCGAAAAGTGGAGTTCAGCTAACTTAACACTTTTAAGTGGTTTGTGTAATCCACATGATCGTAAAATAGTATATTGTTTTACTAAGAGGAAAATTTAAGCTTTTTTTTACTAGTCTGTAGAATTTACGGACGATGCGAAGCGGAGTCCGGAAACTACACACTAGTAAAAAAAAGCACTTTTCCTCTGAGTGAAATATACTATTTTTTTTTCAAGTATCCTATATATTTTTTTAATATTAATTTTTGAATTTAATTTATTCAGTAATAAAGTATGTTTTTTTTTATTAAAATAGGCCAATAAAACCCTTTAGAAATAAACTTAAACCTTCCTTAGCTCATTTTAAATTTTTTTCGTAGGCTAAATCGTACACTTTTCGCGATTTCCATGGTAACTTGTCTAATGTAGCATTTGCAATTTCGGAGAGATTTGTAGGTGTATAAACCATATATTCTTCTTCAATCATTTTTAATCAATTTCACACAATGTTTTTGCACAGAATCTCGAGTCAACTACCTGTTTACATAATAAACAAACAAGTTTGAAGTATGGCTGTCATCAAAGCCAAAGAGTGCTGCCGCCAGTGGTGGTTTTGCTAACTAACTTTTTTTACGGCGTATAACAATGAACTCATTTTTTTACTGTAAGAAAATAGATAATTTCTAACTGGCGTGTTCAGTTATAAAATATGAACATTTGAACGCTTGAAGAAAAAAATAGTTTTTTCTGTATATTATTTTATCCTTTTTACTATTTTAAAAGGGAGGTTTAAGATATTTCTTTAAAAAATCCAATATAAATGATCATGCTAGAGGGTGAGGCCAGATTTTTTTTATTTTAGCCAATAATTTCCATTAATCGTTTTTCTTAAAATACTGCTTTCTAGCACATAATGGGTCAGATATTTATTGCAAGATTTGCTTCTAATAACACAGCCCCACAAAAAAAAATATCGAGATCAGTGAGACAAAAAATGATATTCCTACGTATTTTTCGACGCTGAATCAGAAAAGACCCTAGACGTCTGGAATGCACCCCCAGAACCAAAAGGGGTGGTCGACGCTGAATCCTAATTCGGGGTCAAAAAAAAATCTACACCCCTGGAATTCATTCCAGGGCCTAAAAACTACCCCCAAGAAAGGTCGTGAAATTGAGTTTCGGATGCCAGATGCTCAACAAAAAAATCTACCTTCCTGGAATTCACCCCCGGCCTCTAAGCTACCCCCAGTAACTGGTGCAACTTGAACTTGGGACGGAAAACGATTGAAGTCGCAAAGCGCCAATCTCCACCAGTTCAAACGTGGTGTTACTTTTTCAGAGAGAATCCCCGTTTAGAGATCTTGTATTTTTAATATTTTTTGCCAGCTAACTTTTTTATTGTTGTTGTTGTTATAATAACAGGTTTTAAACAAATAAATCATAACATTGATTTTTCTGCAGGAGCCCTAGCGAAAGGAAAAAACTTTCTTGACCACGGTTGAGCATCTGGCATCCGAAACGCAATTTTCCAACCCTTCTCAGGGGTAGTTTTTGCGCACAAGGGTGAACTCCAGGGGTGTAGAAATTTTTTTGAGCTCAAATTCGGATTCAGCGTCGAAAAATACATAGGAATACCATGGTTGAGCATCTGGCATGCGAAACTCAATTTTCCACCCTTTCTTGGGGGTAGTTTTTGGGCCCGGGGTGGATACCAGGGATGTAGAATTTTTTTTGATCTCAAATTCCCATTCAGCGTAGTTAAATACATAGGTATATACCATGGTCGAGCATCTATCATCCGAAACTTAATTTTCCAACCCTTCTCAAGGGTAGTTTTGTACCGGGGGTGAACTCTAGCGGTGTAGAATTTTTTACCTAAAATTGGATTCAGTGTCGAAAAATACATATGAATACCATGGTACCCTTTTTAAGGGTAGTTTTTGGACCCGGGGGTGAATTCCAGACGTCTAGGGTCTTTTCTGACCCATGATTCAGATTCAGCTTCGAAAAATACATAGGAATACCATGGTCTGTCTCAGGGATCTAGACCTTTATTTTTTGTGGGACTTTATTATTATTAGAAATAAACATACAGACCGACACACATCGTAGTATGGGTATAAAAAGTGGGTGTTCAAGTTTGGTCAAATGTGGAGGTCCGAAATAACTGGAGAGGGCCGAGCGCACAGATTTTACATACATATATATGAAATCTGTGGCCGAGCGCCAATGTTGACAAACAAAATTTTGTAACAATAATAATAAAAGTATTAAATATTATAATATTATTTTATTATTATAAATGCGATTAAAAGCCATGTCATTCTAGTAAATAAGAGCAAAATATATATATAATGGTTTCATTAACTGTTAATCTTTCCAAAGTAATTTTCGTGTAATTGTTCCATTAAAATTATGTTGCACAACAATGCTAAGTGGAAACAAGCCGTGAAGATAAGTAATGCTTCGCATTCCATAGTATACTCTTCCCAGTGGATAATGTATTTTTATACTCTCCGCAGCTGCACAACTATAACTAAGTATATAATAAAAGTTATCTTCGAAAGTATAAGTTTACCTCAAAAAAGGAAAAATATTGTCCAAAAGAAAAAAAATGGTTATAAAGTGCGTAATATACAATTATAAACATCTTATAAAAATGTTTGTCCGTCTGTCCGAGTGTCCATATTTCCGTCTGCCCATCTGTCCGTCCGTCCGTCCGCCCGTTCGTCTGTGCGTCTATCACGTTTTCTTTTCCGAATGATAACCCAAGAAAGAATAATCCGATAAAAAATACGCGTGTATATGAAAAATTCTGATACAGGGTATTTGTTAACAGTTTTGCATTTGAAATTGTATTTTTCCTAGGACCTAGTTACAAGTTAGTGCCTATTTCCCACTCGTTGCCTATTTATTATCAAAAAGGTACATATTTATCTTAAACTTAAAAATAATTTCTTAAATGGTTTGGGAGGGGGTGAGGGGGTTAGTGTAAAGGACTTACTAAAATTACCAAGGGCTTATCCAGGAAGTGGTCGGGGGGGGGGGGGGGGGTTAAATCCAAAAAATAAAATTTTATATTCTTGAATGAGGAAAAAAACGTAAGCAACCTTAGCGCCGCAGGCGAAGTTTTTACAAACTCGATGGTCTATTTTAATTTTAAACCAGTATTTTTATTTACAATTATTGAAATATAAAATTTACAAAAATACAAGGAATTCCAGCGCCGCAGGTGAAAATTTTTACGAAAACTACACTTAAGTTCTACAAATTTTGCAATTATTTTATCCGGGAGGGGGGTAATAATCCCATTACTCCCCCGTGAATCCGCCCCTGAAAAGTACTTGGATTTTCTACAAAACAAACACAAAAAAAATTTAGTGAAAAGAGAGCTTTATTTAGACCAATTAGTTATTGATCGATTTCATCCCATCATTTCCCCACCTTTTATAAAAATATAACACAATGTTGATAAAAAACTAAAAACTTTTTACTACTAGGGCCAGATATTAGTTAAACTCAAATTTACTAACCACGTTCTCTCAGCTCTTTTCTGTGACTCTGCACAACCAAACGTTTCCACAAGTTTCCAAAAACTACTTTTTTACACCTCTAACGCAACCTACGTATCTCGACGGACCGACAAAATAGATCTTCTTCATGCCCATTCTCGTAAAGACTGATATTTCCTGCAGTAACTTGTCGACTTTTGCCGCGCGCTGTCTGCTGTATACTACCAGTGCTAAAAACTTTAGCCAAAATATACGTGATGTTTGGTTTCACCCCTGCGGATCGGTTCCACTCCAGTTGACGGACATCAAAACTGACAAATTGCAATTTTCTCTAATAACTTTCTACTTTACCGATTGACGTCGGTCCCATTCTAGGTGCACTATGAACTACTCACGAGTAGATCGAGCATCTAGTATTTAAACTGAAAAATTAATATACAACTGAGAAATACGAAGGCCACCATTACCCTAGGGGCCCCTATTCCCCCTCTTCCCCCTAAGTACATAAAACTGTGATAGAAAAACGTCATATAAAATGTAAATATTTGTACGATATTTGCCGATTTTTTGTGGAGCAGCGGTTACTAACCAAGTTAGGGGAATATGTATTTCTCTTTCTCTCTATTTAACTCATCAATTAAACAGAGAAAGAGTAACATACTGGTTAACCGGCGTTACCACAAAAAATTGACTATTATTTCACACGAGTATGAATTATGGCACTTTCTTTAAATCCTTCGAAATTTTTCGTTTTCATAGGTGCTCGTATGAAAATCATCTTTTAGCACTTGTTGTGAAGAGTATAGTTATTTTATTGTTCTAGTTATAGTAGCAGTTGTGTCTATATATAAATCTGTACTTAACCTTATAAATGACTAAAATACGACTGAGAATTAGTTGATGCAGAGTTTGGTAGTTACTTTCCATGTAATATGAATCTAGAGTGTGTTTTGGTAAATTAAGATTCATAGTTTTAGCAAATGCTGTTTTGTTTAATTTAATCGACAAAATATAGTACAGTTATTGTAGTAAATGGAGTTTGATTCAACTTGTCTGTAAGTTTGTCCATAACGCATAAACTTTTTAGTTTTTATTTGAGCCCCAAAATATTGGAGGGTCTATGATAAGAGACGCTTGAATTATTTTAATTTTTTTCAATTTATCACTTTTATTTTTTTGCTGATATCCTTGTTTTATCAAAAGTTGGATATAACCTTAAGGGTTAAATTTAAATCTAGCAATATATAGCATGCTGCCTCCCATTCCGTGACTTCTAAAAAATAAAGAATGTCGGGATGTACATCGATGGAAAATAAGGACAGGCATCAAGGCGACAAGAGTTCAACCTAGTTTTAGTTTTTTACTTATTATTTCAGATTTTTATGTTTATTTTTTTACAATTTTGTTGTTTGTATTTTTTACAACATTTTTTAATGGCCAACTTTTACACAGAAAGTGTTCCCAAATTCTTCTTAATATTCGAGAAAAAAACTCATAAAATATAAGCAATTTACCTAATTACATAAGTAGGTAGTTTGTTTTTTAATTTTTGTACTTACACCCATTAATGGCTATTGAATTCACAAAGGCCTTCAGTATTAATTGGAATAAAAAAGTTAAAAGAATAACTTCTTAACGCCAATATTCAATTATAGTAAGTCAATAAATTAGGAAAGAAAATTCTATTATAAGAAATTTATAGCTAAAACGTTTTATCATAAACGAAACAAGATTAGGTTTTGTCGAATAATGACTTAATTTATATATACCCTTCGAGATAAAAGCTTTAAATTTGGACTATAGGTTTTTTTACCCAAGGATCTCTGCTGGGATTGTTTTTGATAAAATTCGCGGTCAAACCGTGCAAAAACTATTCAAGAAAAAAATATTTTATTTTAATTTTTTCGAAAAGTTTTTTTTTTATTTTTGAAAACAGAATATTTTTGTTTTTTTTTTTCGATTTTGTCTTAGCATCATAGAGTAAAACCGAAATAAAATGGGATTGTTTTCAGTCCGATCAAAGCAATTATTTTGTAGTTTATATTTCTTAACTAGGGCTATAAAATGGCGTAAAAAATTATTTTTTTGAACTTCCGGTTTCGCCAGAAAGTCAATTAAATTATTTTTATAATGACACCCGCTGTACATTTTTGCATTTTTTGAATCCAGAAAACAAATTTACATTAAAAAAATCATTTAAAAAAAAATTATTTTTTAATTTTTTTAATTAACATTCAAGATTTATTTTTTTTATAAATAAAATCTATTTTTTTTGCTAAATGTGGGAAAAATACAAATTTTATGTAATATAACTTCATTTTTTCAAATGACACCCGCTTGGACTTGGTCTTAACTTTTTGGTGCGCTATTGTCGTAGTTTTTTTTCTTTCACTTCCACTTTTGTCGGATTAGGCTTTTTTTAATAAATACAAAATTAAATGATTTTTGTTTAGATGTAAAGTTGGTTTCTAAACTCAAAAATGCAAAATTTTACAGGGATTGCCATTAAAAAAATAAATAAATTGACTTAGTTTCCGACGAAACCGGAAGTGCAAAAAAATTATTTTGTAGGCTATTTTGTACAGTGGGTTAGGCTAAATGTAACACCCAGGGTAATTGTGACATGTCCTGTTATAATTCTTCTAAACTAGTTTATATCCAATCCAACCCTGGCATTAGGTTTTTGACAGTATTAAATATTTCGCGTAAAATTTCGATTTGATTTAAACTTGTTTAGAAGAATTATAACAGGACATGTCACAATTACCCTGGGTGTCACATTTAACCTAACCCACTGTAGCCCTTGTTAAGAAATATATATAAATAGAATCAGTATTTCAATGAAGTCATACAATTTATTATTAACTAATGTATGAGTATGAGTATTCATTGGTCTAAGAACTGCTGATTTCATGAAATATCTCTTTTAATTTAGAAAGAAAACAAAAAAAAAAGCTTTTAGGTAAAACAAATACATACGTTTAATTCGTTGACCAAAGCAACAAAATATTATTAATTTGCGCAAGATTTAAATATGCTAAAATGTCAATTTAACTAATTATTTTATAGTTTAGGTAAGATTTTAAGAAATAGGTTAAATTAATTTGACAATTAATTGTAAGTTTATTCAAAGTTTATTACAGAAAATGCATGCGAATAATGTCGAATATTAAAAAAATAATAATAATAAATAATAAACTGAAAAAACATTTAGAATATTTAATCAAATCAAAAATTAAAACACAATATTTAGTAAATCTTATGAAAAAATAAAAATTTGAACTCTACTAACCAAACATATAATTTATGATTTTCGTTTAAAAAAAGGTTTTTCCGGAGGTTTTTTTTTCGCTTTTTTAATCTTGAAACTATCGATGGGGCGACGGGCGATGGTTTTTGACCCAGGAAAATTTGTATTGTTTATAGCATGCACCGCTTCTTGTAAATGGTATTCTCTCAAATAATTAAGTAAATTTTCATCCTGTATTTCATTTGATATCTTCTTTCTTTTCGAGTCTGCACGCCATTTCCTCCCCCATCTATTTTTTCTTCAATCTTAACCATTATTCTTTTTTCTATGATCTTAACACAACTCTCCGAAACACTAAATAACCTAGCCACAATTAAAGGTCTCTATAGAGATCACTAGCCACAATAACTTTCTTACATCCTGCTTCCAATATACTAATAGTTTGAGATTTCTTAACGCATTTTTAATTACTTTATAATTATTTTAAGTAATTTTGACAAATATTGTCAACATGACAACGGCTTTGCTTGTATTGTAATTATTGAATTTAAGCAACTAAATTTTCAATCTTGTTTTTTTTTCGGATCCAACTGTACACGGGAAATATAAAAAAGTATACCATTTTAAAGTTAATTCACCTTTTTAAATAGCGTTTATTTGAAAATATTGAGTAAATGAATGCAAAATGTCAATGCTTTTTTTCCTAATCATTAAACTTGTTGTAAAAATTGAGCGGTATACTTGGGAACTTGCAGATTCGATGACTTTTTTTTTCTTTTTAGTCCAAGAGTAGTTTTTTTCCGATAAGAGGACTTTTTTTTTAGTCAGTAAAATTTCCGCCAGGGGTATTTTCAAGGTGAGAAAATTTTTTGACTACATCAAAATTTCTCTAGGGTAAAAAATTGGGAAATTCCTTAATCTTAATTTGGGAAATTTTTGTTCTGCCTCGCCCTTAATAATAATAACAATTTCTCTGTATGTAATGATTGTTGGTTATTTAAACATAATGGTTGCTAAATACTTAATCAATCATTGCCAAATAAAATAATTTCTTTTTCTGTGTGTGGGACAGCGTAGTGTAATATAATAAACTATAAATATTTAGGTAAACAGTGCAGGCTTCAAGATTAATATATCTTTATTCTTAAGCTCTGCATGTTTAATATAATATTCCTTTTAGAAGTAGATGCATTCTGTTTATGAAAACACAAATGTTCTACTATAGTGTTAAGAATAAGCGAACCAGTGGCGGACTGGCCATTAGGCCAAATCCTACCGTGCTTGATTTTTGAGAGTCTTGATTTTCAAGACAAGAAATCGATTGATCTTGTCTTGACCTTTTGTCAACGATTAACTTCTTGTCTCGTCTCGCAAAAGTCTTGATTTTCAGGACTATCGGCAAGGATATTGCAAAAAAAAACACATTTTTCTAATTTTTCATATGCAGCCCTCCTATGTTGTTTCAATGGAAAAACTATCCCACCAGTGGCGGCGGGCCATAAGGCCAAATCCTACCGTGCTTGATTGATCTTGTCTTGACCTTTTGTCAACGATTAACTTCTTGTCTCGCGTCCCAAAAGTCTTGATTTTCAAGACTATCGGCAAGGATATTGCAAAAAAAAACACATTTTTCTAATTTTTCATATGCAGCCCTCCTATGTTGTTTCAATGGAAAAACTATCCCACCAGTGGCGGGTGGCCATAAGGCCAAATCCTATGGTGCTTGATTTTTGAGAGTCTTGATTTTCAAGACAAGAAATCGATTGATCTTGTCAACGATTAACTTCTTGTCTCGTCTCGCAAAAATCTTGATTTTCAAGACTATCGGCAAGGATATTGCAAAAAAAGACATTTTTCTAATTTTTCATATGCACGCCTATGTTGTTTCAATGGAAAAACTATCCCACCAGTGGCGGCTGGCCATAAGGCCAAATCCTATCGTGCTTGATTTTTGAGAGTCTTGATTTTCAAGACAAAAAATCGATTGATCTTGTCTTGAACTTTTGTCAACGATTAACTTCTGGTCTCGTCTCGCAAAAATCTTGATTTTCAAGACTATCGGCAAAAAAAAACACATTTTTCAAATTTTTCATATGCACCCCTCCTATGTTGTTTCAATGGAAAAACTATTCCACCAGTGGGGGCGGGCCATAAGGCCAAATCCTACCGTGCTTGATTGATCTTGTCTTGACCTTTTGTCAACCCTTAACTTCTTGTCTCGCGTCCCAAAAGTCTTGATTTTCAAGACTATCGGCAAGGATATTGCAAAAAAAACACATTTTTCTAATTTTTCATATGCACCCCTCCTATGTTGATTCAATGGAAAAACTATCCCACCAGTGGCGGCTGGCCATAAGGCCAAATCCTATCGTGCTTGATTTTTGAGAGTCTTGATTTTCAAGACAAGAAATCGATTGATCTTGTCTTGACCTTTTGTCAACGATTAACTTCTTGTCTCGTCTCGCAAAAATCTTGATTTTCAAGACTATCGGCAAGGATATTGCAAAAAAAGAAATTTTTCTAATTTTTCATATGCACCCCTATGTTGTTTCAATGGAAAAACTATCCCACCAGTGGCGGCTGGCCATAAGGCCAAATCCTATCGTGCTTGATTTTTGAGAGTTTTGATTTTCAAGACAAGAAATCGATTGATCTTGTCTTGACCTTTTGTCAACGATTAACTTCTGGTCTCGTCTCGCAAAAATCTTGATTTTCAAGACTATCGGCAAGGATATTGCAAAAAAAAAACACATTTTTCTAATTTTTCATATGCACAACTCCTATGTTATTTCAATGGAAAAACTATCCTCCCATGCCAAATTTCAGATTACTTGAACATTTTTTTGACCCCCGCCCAACTCAGTTATAATAATATTTGTATTGTTTAATTTCTTACATTTTTACAATTTTAAATACAAAACAAGTCGTGAAGATATGTAATGTTACGAATTCCATTATATACCATTCACAGTGGATGGTATATTGCATTTTCCCAAATAATGCAACTTAAAAAAAAAATATATTTTTTTTTTCAAAAAATATTGCATTTAAAACTGTAACAATGTAAGAAATTAAACAATACAAATACCTCATTACTTTAACTGAGTTGGGCGGAGGTCAAAAAATGTGCAAGTAACCTGAAATTTGGTATGCAAGCATAGTTTTTCAATTGAAACAACAGAGGAGGGGTGCATGAGAAAAAATAGAAAAATGTGTTTTTTTGCATTACTCTACTATTCTTCAAGGTTGGTTAAACTTCGTATGAGGCGTGGAAACATTCTTACAGACTTGATCTTGATTAAGGGTCTCGACTCTCGACGAATTTACTCTTACCCAAGCAACAAAAAGTTGACAAAAAGTCTAATTATCAATTGATATTAGACTTTTTGTCTACTTTTTGACCTATTTTGTTGCTTGGGCATGTTGTCTTAATAAAAAAAAATATTCGCCTTTATCTGTATTTACTTATTTATTTAACAATTACTACAGTGTCATGGAGAGCTTCCATTAATTTTGAAATAAAAATATTTAAAATTGATTTTTTCTAATTTTTGTGTCAAAATTTCTACTTTCGATCAATTTTGTTGTAAATTATTTGTATTTATGTAGTTCTTTTTTACAGTCTATAGACTATATTCAAATTTAGAACTCTTAAATAAGACATCTTAAACTATCTTTTAGCATATATTTGATATTTTCAGCTCTTAAAATGTGGGCAGGGGGGCATGGGGGGACATTTTTTTAAACGGAAAGGGGGGTCGTCTTATACATCATTTTAAATCTTATAAAATTATCTATTTAAACTAACATTTTTAAATTTTTTAAAAATGTTTTTTAAGGTTTTGATTTTTCAATTTTTTGTGCTAAAACATTCGATTTTTTAAGTTTTTTTTTTTAATTTTATTTATGTCAACTAAAATTAGTTTAAATGTATAATTAACATTTTTTTATGATGAAATTAGGCATTTTTAAAAAATTATTTGTGTTTTTTAGAGGAATTTTGACATTAATACCCATTTTCAACCCCATTTTAAACCCAATTTTTTTTTTAATTAAAAATATGTAGTTAAATGGGGAATTTTATAAGCTTTAAAATGATGTATTACACGATCCACCTTTCCATTTAAAAAAAATGTGCCCCCATGCCCCCCTGCCCACATTTTAAGAGCTGAAAGTATTAAATATATGCTTAAAGATAGTTTAAGTTGTCGATATCTCAACTGGTTCAAAAGTTAAAAGGGGGGTGACCGCTCTGTATATATATATTTTTTTTTAATAGAAACAAATCAGAAATATTAATTTTTGGTTCTCGTGAAACCCTAGCCCCACCTTTAAACAGGACCTCACATACAGGGTGATCAGTAACTGCCATGCCAAAATTTAAGAGGCGATTCTACATCCAAAAATATGAAAAAATGTTTCTATGAAGGATGGTCCGGAAATAAGCCCTAAGGGAGCTACCGCCCTTCGAAGATGACATATTGAATGGGGATTCTTCATTTAAAACTGAGCAAAAAACTATTTTTTACCAAAACAGCTAAATTTAATATTAAAGGCGTAATAGCCTTTTAAAAAGTAACGTTTTTGGTGGCAAAAAATGTTACTTCCTCTTAATTACATCTTTTTGAAAACAGTTGCTCCCACACAGTTGCTCCCACACAGTGTTCCACTATATGACATTTTTTATGTATTTTAACTCAAGAAATCTATATTTTTTACAAAAAATCCAAAAAAACTACACATAAAAAATTTTGGGGCAAAAATGTGTTAAGCCTCACATAAATTAACATAAAAAAAGTCCAAACTTATTGCCCTTATTAATATTAGTATACGTGCAAACGCTCGTCGCTCTAGCTTAAAGGGTACCAGAGTTATTAATTAAAAACCTTATTTTTATTACAATTTTAGAGGGCTGTAGCTCCCTTAGGGCTCATTTCCGGACCAAACTTTATAGGAACGTTTTTGGTTATTTTTGGATGTAGAATGACCTCTTACATTTTGGCATGCCAGTTATTGATCACCCTGTATAAATCTATTTTATTTGGGCAATTCAATCGATATCGATATCTATTTTTCTTGGGTTTTGGGCCGTTTTAAGGGCCTGTTTTGTCATTTTGCCGACCTACCCTGAAAAATCCAGTCCTCGCCTGATGAAAACCATCTTAATACCTGCTCATTTAAGAAAATTTTGTTTATGAATCTAAGCTTCTTCTACCACAATATTCCTGCATATTAGACTAAACAAGCTGTGAAAATAGGTTATGCTTAGCATTCCATAATATACTCTTCGCAGTAGATATTACAGGGTGATCATTTAAAAACGATCCACCCCAAATATCTCGCAAACCAAGCAAAATATAAAAACCCTAAAAAATAGGCCTATTTGTTTTTTCGAGGGGGGAATTTAATTATATTATTTTAGGGGTTGTTACTTTCACCTCCTAACTCCCAGCTACCCCAACATTAGAATCTTAAATAGCAGCGCCCATTTTGTGATACCTTATTTAAAAGAGCTTAAAAAATTATATGTTTTGGATAAAACAAAAGTTAAATACACCTTAACAAAAATGGATCATTTTATTTCAAATTGGTTAAAAATATTCATTATGAATATTTTAACCAAAATATAGATTTTTTAAGCTCTTTTAAATGACGTATCACAAGATTGGGATTGCTGTTTAGGATTTTTATGTTGAAGGAGCTAGGATTTACAAATTAAATACTTAAATTTTCCCCCTTTATAAACGACCTATTTCTAGCAAAAAACAGGCCTATTTTGACATTTTTTTACAAGAAAAGCTTTAGTGGCGGTTTATTTTCTGTCACTAGGTATCTGCTTTGATAGGCCTACGTTTTTTAATTTTTTTTATTTTTTTATTTATTTTTTATTTATATAGCTATTTATATTAAATAATTATAGCAAACCTTTAAAAATGATGTAGAAAATAGGCAGTAATCAAAGCAGCAATGGATAATAATATGGTCTTGAACAGGGATCATTTTAACGTGCAGTTGGACACGAAATGTGAAGTGGAAAATTTAAATGGGCAGTGGGAAATTAGAATTTGTGAAGTATAAAATATTACTTAATAAAAATACTAAGGCAAGACATGAGGAAGGTATTGTGGGGGTGTAAAATTTTAAATTGTTATTTTTTGTTGTTGTTTTAAAACTAAAACAGACAATTAAAGAAGGATATCGCTTTAAAGGTGAGTTTTGGGCTAAATGAGAACAATAAGTTTTTGTTTTAAGAAAGTGCAAAACGATGAAAAGAAATGATGAAAAACTGTTTACCAAGTTTATTTGTTAATATTGCTTAAAATAATTATTTTACAATATTCGTTAACAATCGCAAACCTGACTACCAAGCATCATCTTAAAAAAAGTGATATCTTTAGTTTATTTAAACCAACATAATTATACATTTAAAATGACAAATAATCATACTGTACAGTGAACAATATTAATTAGGTGTATTTTTTTTCAACTACAGCTTGAAATTGTCGGAGAAATTGTCCATGTAACTTTTTTATAATCTAGTTTTTCATTTATATCATTGAAATAAATTAAATACATTTACACATTAAAAGCCACATTAAATTACAAGTCTGGTGCCACACTGTCCTATGGGACTGCATGTTTGGGGCTGCTGGATTGCTTTATATATAATATTATTAGTATAAATACCTCAAAAGTAACTCCATAAGAAACTAGTCAAAAGTCAAAAGTCCAACCTCATTACACATTTTGTATGTTCCAGGATGTAAAAAGGGCTAAAATTTTGGAAAAGTAGCTTTTAAAACTTAGGCGTGAAGTTGTTAAAAAATTTTGCCTTCGGCGCTAGACCTATCTTGCATTTTTGTAAAATTTTAAATTGTAAAACAGTTTCTAAATTAAAACACACCATCATATTTGAAAAAAAATCGCTTGCGACGCTAAGGCTTTTTGGGCTTTTTACATACAGCTTTTATGCATTTTTGTGAAATTTTAAAACAGTTAAAAATAAAATAGACAAAAATTTCAATATTTTTTGTCCTGCGACGTTCGGGCTTGCTTACTTTTTTATTTGATATTGTAATATTTATGCTTAAAATTCCTTATTATTTTCGCCTGCGGCGCTGGAGATTTTTTATGTTTCTGCGAAATTTTAAATTGTAATTGTAAATAGACCATCTAATTTGTAATATGTTCGCCGCAGGCGCTAGAACTTTCTTGCATTTTTATTTATTTTTAAATTTAAGCGTGAAATTAGTAAAAAAAAAATGCCGGTGGAGCTGGACCTTTCTTACATTTAACTAAGTAGGTGTCACTTCAGAACCCCCACCAAGTTTTTAGCTAATGCCCTAAAGGTACCTGTTTAAAGATGTACATTTTCGCCCGCAATTTTGGTTTTATCCAAATTTTTGACCGGTATTACTTTGCATTTTGACTTATTTCATTTAGCATTTTTACCAGTCACACCTTTAAAACAATTTAAATCTTGTAGTATAGCGTTTTCTTTAAGTTTTTGTTCGTTAAATGCACATTTAAACAAAAATCAACAATTTTTTATTTTACAGCTTTTGACATTGAAACGCTTAAAAGATTTTCTGCGGCGCATTTAATTCATTCATTGATTTCAACCTTTGTTAAAAACGACAGAAATAGTTATTTATTTACCAAGGGACTAAAACAGCCAAGTTTAGTCCTGAGGTATATACACTATTTTTTGCAGTACTAAACATAATTTAGGTAGGTAGATAAAATTAAAATTAAAAACCACGCGTCTAAAATCGGTTGTTTTATTTTCGTAATTTAATCAAGATACCTGTAAATTGCGAAAAGTCAGTTTCATGGCTATCGCGATTTCAATTGTTTTTTAATATGGTTGACACAAACGTCAAAAAAATGCACGAAGATGATAAATTTTAATTTATGTATAAATTGGTATAATAATTTTATTTTTAAAGGTTTTCTTTGTTAAAATCAAATAAATTGGTTTGAATCGCTAATTTATTACAAAACACCACCAAACCTAATTTTTGAACCAGCAAAGTATAATATTTTAATATTATCAAGGTTGCCGTGATTTCTATTCCCTATGGAGAAAAACGGCAAGTTTAGTCCCGAAAATAAAAGCGTAAAATTAGGTTTTAGTCTTGGTCGTGCAAAAAAAATATTTTTAACCATGTGCAATTTTGGTGGATGGGCCGCATTCTTTCTTGATTTGTGCAGTGGGAAAAAAAGCCTAAAATAAACCCTGGTCTTGAAAATTTTGATAGAATATAAAAGTTGCAAGTATTTTGTTTACCGATTTTAAAATTTTATGTAAAATTAAACTTTTCTAAAGGTCCCTATAACGAGTATGAATAAAATAAATAAAATAAAAATTTACATTTAGATACAAAACTATATGTTAAAAAACTCTATGTTTTCACCTGTAGTCTTTATTATACTATTCACAGAGCGTAAGCTCCCTTACGACGCATTTTTAGACATATGTTTATAGGAACTTTTTTTCATATTATCTTATGTAGAATCATCCCTTAGCATTAATTATATCGTTTACTGGACAAGGGCGTAGATGAGGGAGGGGGGCAATGGGGGGTAATTACCCCCCCCCATAGGCGTGGGCGCCAATTTTGTTTGCAGAGCGCCAAGTTTGGTAGAAACAGTCAGGGGCAAAGCTTTTGTCATAGGGTATTTTTTTGGGCGCCGTCATTTTTTTGTAGGGGCGCCACGTTTGGTAGAAACCTCCAGGGACAAAGCTTGATGGCATTTTTTGGGGGAAATTTTTTTTTTGTAGGCGCACAAAGCTTTATTTTAGGGTGTTTTTTTATTTGCAAGGGGCGCCAAATTTGAGGCTTGAAAGGCCAGCCCTGGGTATTACCCCCCCTCCCCCCCATAGAAGAAAAAGGTCTACGCCCTTGTTACTGGACATCTGTATACCAAAATTATTTAGGTTTTTTACGTTTTCCAAAATTCAATTTGATACCTTAAACCGTTCAAAAGTTAAAGGGTGGGGGCGGACTTTTGACACGGTCTGTATAATGGAATATTTTCTTTACATATTTTCATAAACTTATTAAAGGTCGCGTATCTTTGTTAAGTGCTTTTCGTTCCCTGCTAGTAGTAATGTAGAACATGCAAATTTTTATCTACTTTTATTAAATGAAAAACAAAACCTCTAAAGCAGTATTTTATGATCATAAAACATTTAGGTAGGTAATTTCCAGTAGCGTTACTACAACAATATTCTTGTAGCATTATACACTAGAAAAGTTGGTATTACTGGTGCACTCCTTTATGCTGTCATTGATTGATTGATTGATTGTTAAAGAGAAACAAGATGAGGATTCGTACCTCAAACACTGCGGCCACCTGCGGGACTATTGTGTTGTTCTTGGGTCTCTTGCTAGTCAAACAGCTTCGTTTCCTTTATCAGGCTTACTAGGTTGTTTACTAGATTTGCATTGGAGAGCATAGCTTCTGGGTTACCATTTCCCGGTTGCCGGTATCTCCAGCGATGTAGAGCCACGCAGTCAAAGAGAACATGAGAGGCTGTTTCCGCCTCCTCATTACACAGTCTGCATATTGGCTCATCCCTATACACACGGATGGTATGCATGTGTTTCCTCAGGTGGCAGTGACCAGTTATTAGCCCTATCACCTTCCTAAGGCGGTCCCTGCCATTTAAAAATTCTGTAAAAAACTATCTGATTGATAAAGTTGTTTATAAAATTCAGGATTATTTATCACCCCCTAGTAACTGAACTTATTTTATTGTTAATTTTAAGATTGTGTGTTTATTTGAATGCGTGTTAACATTTTTATTTTTATTTTATTTATAATTATATTTTTATTTTTTTATTTCAAATTTATTAAGTCTATATTGTGTACTTTTTATTACATATTTTGTAATTTTTTATATTTCGTATTTTGACATACCATATATACTGTATGTATCTTTATTGGTGAATAAATTATTATTATTATTATTATTATTATTATTATTATTATGCTGTCATAGAATAACACTGTCATAGAAGCCCAGAGAAGTGGTTTTGGACTCGTGACTCATCAAATTTTTAGAAATGTGACTGGAACCAAAGTGCGGACCATAAATATGATTAGAAGTAAGTTTTAATATATATTTTTTCAAAAATCAAGTCAAAAAGAGACCAAATAAATGATTTCGTGCAAATAAATTGCCAAAATTTGTATTTTTAATATAAAGTCAAGTCAAATAACGCAATATTTCTATGTTAAATTGCAATAAATGTAGACGGGCTGATATTTTAAAGGGTAGTAGTGGATAGTAATAGAACACTCCTGTCAGTTTTTCACCCGGTGAAATAACAATATTAGGCTTCCTACGACTGGAGGCAGCAGGTTTAGTTAAAATTTACAAACATATCCCTAAATGCATTTAAACGCAAATTAAAAAATTACCTTCTGCAGAAGGCTTTTGAAAGTAGCGAAGGATTTTTAAATAATAATTTAAGCAATCTCGTTTAATGTTATAATTTTTATATTGCAATGTCCCTTATTTATTTGATTTAGATTTTAATTGATTATATTTGACAAATGCTAACCCTGTATCATGATAAATAAATGAATACTGTATACTGAATACTGAATCTCGCTAAATATGCATCTTACGATAAAAATGTATATAACCAATTTTTTTAAGGAGAAAATTTCCAACAATTTTTATTGGGATTATTATTTTTTTAGTATATTCTTAATAATCGAGTTATAAATATTCAAAAATGGCCATGTTGGGGGTGTAATTGGTTTTTTCGATTTTTCAGCCAAATTATTCATCGGAGGATAATAGTGGTTATGAGCAAAAAAGCCCTTGAAATTCTCTACATGGTTTTTATATTATGCATTTTTATTTAAAAAGTCTTTTATTACGGATAAAGTAAGAGCTAAAATAAATAAAATGCGCCCTCTGTAGCCGTACCAAAGAACTAGAGTACTAGATAGGTAGGTTTGTTAGGGTAGGTGGGTAGTTTCAGTGGTTCTGCAGGAGAGTACCGACATAGCCACAATATCAGACCGCAAGAAATTTTCCTAGAAACCGAACATGTCGTTGCTGCTGCAAAAAAATTGTTGAAATCAAGTCTGTTATACACCAAAAATTTGCGCTAACTATTAAGGTTAAAATAGTTTGACATCAACTATGAAAATTTCAATATTTTTATCCAAATGGTCTAAATAGTTTTTTTAAGGTGTTTTTATCATAAATTGCATAGAAGATACTGTGTATTCTGTTTACAAACGGTTCTATTTAAAATTATAGTTTTAAAACTTATTCTCACGTAAGTAGTAATATTTTTGTATTTCTTTACTAAATAGAAACAATATTTTATTAAAATTCGCAAAATTTGTTAATAACGAATGTATTCTCAATGCTGAAGATACATTAGGGCTACCAATTGATAATTTAAAACTTTGTTTTAAATCTTTCGGAAGTTAAATCTCTTGATGATGATGATGATGATGATTTTAGATAATTTGACAGATCGTTTATAATATTTTAATTCATACCTTATTATTAACCAGGCTATGATTTCAGGAAATATATCATTTAGTTTAGAAAGAAAATAGAGAGAACCGTTTTTTTACCTGAAACAAATACATAAGTTTTATTCTTAAACCAAAGCATAAAAATATTTTCAAAATTCACCATTGATTAGCTCTGTACGAGAACCGTTTTTTTACCTAAAACAAATATATAAGTTTTATTCTTAAACCAAATCAACAAAATATTTTCAAAAAGTCCAAACCATTGATTAGATCTGTAGAAGGCCTGTTATATTAGGTAGTTACCTTATGCCACTTAAGTTAGACACTCACTGTCATAGATAATCAAAGTGATAAATTAAAACTACATTTTCATATTAAAACTGATTTTAATTAAACCAAATGCTGAGTTTAAAACAAGGCCAATATAAAATTACACCATTTTTAAGTTAATTCATCTTCTTAAATAGCGATTATTCAAAAATATTAAAAAAAATTATTCAAACTGTCACAGTGTATTTTTTGTTATTGTCAAACTTTCATGACAAATAGAATAACAATTAAAATTAAAAATTGTTTTGTTTAAATTGTTTAAATTGATGAGACGCACTTTCGTCCGCCATTTTATGTCTGAAATTTCGTGTATGTCGGTACTCTCTTTGTGTAGTGTGTAAACTACCTACCCTAACAAACCTCTCTATCCAGTGCCTTACAAAGGATCTATGAAAAATTTACTAATTTTCCTTTTAAAAGTCTGAGGTGAAAAAAACATGGTCTCGAATAGTATACAAAACTACCAATGTAATCATATGAAAACATTTAATTCATTTGGTTTTCAAATTCTGAGGAAATTGGAAAATGCGTACACTCTACGTATTCTACAGAATTTCGCCTGCAGCCCTGAATTAATTGCCAGTCATATGGGAAAATTTTATTAATTTTTTTTTATATTAATTCACGAATAAAAATCCTGAACTTTACTTATTGTATTATAACCAGAAAACAAAATTAAAAAAGTGAATATAGCCACTTAAAAAAGTTTATATCTACTAGCCGTTTTTTTTGCCAATTGGTAGTTACGCCACTGGTAATTTCTCTGTAAAATTAAATGCAGATACCTAGAATAATAACCGTTAGGCTAGAATAATAGCCGATAGCTACTGCCTACCTTAATTATACAGTAATTTTAAAAGGACAATTTACTTAGGTTCCCTTATAATAAAGATAAAAGTCTTGCGTTAGTATATCACGCACCGAATACGCGTACCTGCTTTTTTAGTGCACGAGAGTGCACTGAAATGGTTTGCGTCGGGGTGCGTATACTATTTTTCCTTCGACCTAACACCTAAACATAAAAAAAAACCCAAAATTATCTTAAAATTTGTTTGTCAATTTGAGGTTATGTGTTTGACGTTTAATAATTTTCTGACAGCAGATATGTAAGATAAGCTGAATGTCACTTTCCAACCGTCATACGAAACTCGTGGGAAATAGGCACTAACTACTAACTAGCTAGTAGAAAATAGTATTATGGAATAGACAATATTCCGCGCAAGCGGAAAGTTTGTCATACGAGCCGGCAGTCGAGTATGACGGTCCCGCGAGTGCGGAATGACTATTCCATACGTGTTGTAGACTATAATTTTTCTTCGACTGCAAATATGAAACACTGTATGGTTTTAAACTGCGGACAAGGTTAAAAACAATGTTTGGACTTTGGACTGTTAAAAACAATGTTTTTTGTGACTCGACATTGTAAATGCAACAAAACACATATTTTTAAATAAAGCAATTAATGTTATTTAATAATTATCAAATACGTACTTAAAAATGATTTTTATTTAATTTTAGCACATATTTAGAAATTATAATGAAAAAATTGGAGGTTATGTCAGATTGTTGTGACAAATATCAGGTTTAAATATTTAACAATAGATGGAGCAGTTTTAATTTTTTGAACTAAATTGATAAAAAACTGGTCAAATATTAAGAAAAACTAACAAACTTTATGTAATTGTAAGGCAAAACTTTAAATTGCATTAAATTATTCAATGTTTCATGGTAAAATATATATATTTTTGCTAATTTTGCTACAGTTTTCTTTACTTTCATATAACAAGAGATTACACTACATGTGCTAATTCTAACACTTGATACGGAATATTCATACCGTATCTAGAGCTAGAATGGATTCATTCTGTGTTTGAAAAGTGTGTGTATTTGCTTACATTCTAAAGCAGTCTTAGAAAGTAGTATATTACGCACCGAGAACGCGAACCTAGTTTTTAGTGCACGAGAGTGCACTGACGCGGTGTGTTTGACGTTTACTAATTTTCTGACAGCAGATATGTAAAATCAGCTAATCATATGAAACGGGTGGGAAATAGGCACTAATTACTAACTAGGTCGTATGAAATAGTATATAATATAGAATATAATATATTATATTTCTAACCTAATAAGAAAATAAAACATTTCCAACTCAAGACATTGCATTTGATCGAGCTTAAATGGCTTCTTCAGAGTAATTTTCTTAGGAGTTTAGAACATTATTTTATTCTTAGTCATATAAAACAAAATATTACCAATATAATTGTATTTATCCACGGCCGTGATTAATAGGCCTATTAATCACGGGTTTGTTAAACTAAACCGTTTAAACTTCAAAACAGCTGTGGATAAAGTATACTCGTGTATAATAGCTATTAATCATTCAGCTGATTAATAGCAAATATTATACCCTCATTGAATAATAAACTATTATTCACGGCCGTGATTAATAGGCCTATTAATCACGGGTCTCTCTTAAATTAACCTTTTAAAATTTAAAACGACTGTGGACAAAGTATAGAATTCTACTCCCGTATAATAGCTATTAATAATTCGGGTGATTAGGTCACTCGCCTTTCGGCTCGTGTCCCAAGATTCACCCTCATTGATTAATAGCAATTATTATACTGTTTGGTTGCTTTAATATGCTCTACCAATGAGTTACAACCTAAAGCCGAAACAGTTTAAAAATTAGCTTTTTTCTGCCCTTGGTTAGAAAAGATAACTAAATTGTTAAAAAGTAAATAAGAACGATATACTTTTTTAATGCACAAAAAGACCGATAACACTAGGCAACAAATCTCAACTTTTTTTTTGCCCCGATCGGAAAGTAATTTTTTTTTACTAATTTGAGGGCATAGAAACCGAATCTGACCTTAAAAAAATTTCAGCACCTAACATTTTTAAGATATAAGTTCAGGAAATAATGACGTTTTTTTCCAAAATCTTAAAAAAGAAGAGTAGGATTTTGAAAATTTTAGGGTATATTAAAAAAAATACGAGAAACTCAAAAATATATATGCCAAGGACCTACTGTCAGAGTAAGTTCGCGAAAAAAAATAAAAAGCTTAAAATGAAAGTGTGTTTACTTAATTGTTCTTTTGTGGCAAAACTATCAAATCTGTATAAAAATTTTATAGAACTTAATTTGTAGATTATAAAATTCTCTACAAAAATATTTATACAAATATTTTTTTTATTTTGCTTAGTTTGTTGGTAAAAAGTAAATAAATGAAAAAGAAAGAAAATTAAAGTACACAGTTTAAACTTTTTTCCCGAGCCCAAAAAATATATTTTTCTTATCAATTTAAAGGGGCAGAATTCAAATTTGACCTTAAAAAAAATCCAGCACTTCTTATTTTTTAAATTTTAGTACAGGCAATTATTCGAATTTAAAAATAATTTATAAAACAAAATATTGTGTATTTTTTGTTGTTTTTTTTAATGGTTCTACATCATAAAAATGTTACTTTATTACATAAGAACTATATTACGTAACATTTTTTTAGTTCATTTTTGACCCCCTAGTAATGATTTTTGACAATTTTTAGCATGAGTACGTGGCGATAAGCTTGTCCCCTTATGCACCCTTCTTCTTACCCTCCACCCCTACTTAGTTTTGTCACATTATCCATTTTTTTTAATATTTTTTTTATAATATCCCTATTTATTCTACCTATGAATTTAAAGTTTCCATGTTTTAAGTTGGGTATTTTTTAACTAATATTGAGTCGCCGAATCTAAATTTGTCCTTGGAATATTTTTATCTCCCATGATTTTAGAACAAAAGAGGGATAAAATAATGATTTTTTAACATTTTTATCTCATTTTTCTCAGAAAACTTAGGTAATAGAAATATTCTGAGGCCAGATTCGGTTTCAGCGACCCAAAATTAGTTAAAAAACATATGACTCCAATGGGGACAAGAAACCGTGTTGCCTAGTGTAATTATCGGTCTTTTTATAATTATTGTCTATATATTATTTTGATTTTCTTTAAATAACAAATAGCTGACCAAATGATTTTTTTTAGAAAAAGTCGCCCTTTCTGTGTGCCTGTCTGTCGGTCTGTCTGTACGGTAACTTTAGACACTTTTAACCTAAATGTTTTAAGTTTTAACCAAAGCTTGGATTGTATATAAATAATATAGGAGGTCAAAAAATGTGCTTTAGGGGGTTTAATGTGTTATTATTAATTTTAGGAGTTTTTCTAAAGAATGGTATCTAAGGGTTTTAGGGATTGCTACAAAAAAAATCATTTAGAAGAAAGTTCTTTTGCTCTTTGGGGGATATATTTTCTATATTTATTTCGTTTTTATTACTTAACAGAAAGTTAGGTCATGCACAGAAAAAAAGGTTATCTTGGCAGAAGATAATAAATTATCTTGGATTTATATTATCTTAAATCGAGGTAATAATCTTTTTAAGATCATGTATCCTCGGTTTGAGATTATCTGTGACTTTGGTTTCCTTTAATTATTCTCTTGGTAGAAAAACCCTGTGTCAAGGATTTTTCCTTAAATGCATGACATTTAAAATAGTAACAGAGAATCAAGAGTTATTATCTTGACTCAAAGTTCCTGTTGTCTTACGGTAAAGAGTTTGCCGGTCTCACACCACGTAGATATACAGTAGACTCGCCCGTTGTTATTGTTGGCTGGCAGACAATCTGCGTAGTACAAGATATGCGCGGGAGAGAAGTTTGTTTTTTTTTACCGAAAGTTGTCTTTAAAGGTGTATCATTGTTTTTATATGCTTAAAAATGGACGAATTTGTATCTGTTACCCTCAAACGATGGGGATTTTCAAATTTACTTAAAAAATTCACGGGTACGTAGCTTTAAATAATTTATACCCATAAGTGCCATTTTGCAATGGCGTTGCAACAAGTTTTTCTTCAAAAACAAGTGCTTTTTCCTACGACCACCTATAAAACTAAATTTCACACGATTAACAGAGTAAGGAAGTATCATAATTCATAGGCGTGCGAAATAATATATTACATGTGGAATTTTTTTTTCAAAATATTTACCATTCTATTAACCCTGGAACCTGACAGTGGGGTCTTTATCTTACACCAAGTCTTGGTTTACATAACATTACATTACATTACATGTTTGTTTAACCTCGTACTATTCTATATATAAAGATAATATGATCTTGAATCAATATAATTACATACTTGGTTTAAGATAATATGATCTTAAATAAATGGTTTAAGTGGCTTTGATTTAAGGAAATGTCCTTAAATATAGGACCTCAAATGCCAAGATCACGGCGGACTTGATCCAAGACAGTCATGACGTTGAACATATCGAAAGCCATGGCGGCCTTGGTTCAAGATCGTTTTGCTTTGATTCAAGATATTCTTTTTTTCAGTGTGGTATGCTGAATAAAAGCAACATTGCTTTGGTAAGTACATAACCTAAAATAACAGTCCTCAAGTTCTAACGTCGTTTTCTTTTGTATTTTATTCTAGAATTCGAAACATAATAAATAAAAATACAATGTTGAAGGATCTCATTAAATATAATAAATTTTGCACTTTTCTATGTTCAATAACAACACTAGTTAACAAAATTATTTTTCTTTTCCTCTAAAATTAAAGCATTAATGAATTCTGCACTTTTTTTAAATTTGACTTGCTGAATGCGAGCAGGGGCGGATTTAGGAGGGCTATCCCCCCACCCTTAAAATGAAATAAATCTGCCCCTGAATTCGAGTCAATCTTGGTCGTAGAATAAAATTTTTTGCTGTAAAATATATTTTGATTTATTAGAGCGTTTATCTGGTTTAACCATCTGACATGTTTTAACCACCTGACATGCTTTAACCTTTTGGCATGCTTTAACCTTTTGGCATCCTTTAACCATCTTGAATGCTTTAACCATTAAAGCATGCCATATATGCTTTAACCATCTGACATAATTAACCATCTGGCTTTCTTTAACCAACTGGCATGTTTATACCATATGGAAGAAAGTCATTAAAGCCAAAGACCATGGTTTGGAAAAAATATTTATCTACTTTGTTTTTCTATGCCTTTAGGTATTTTTGTAAATATTTTTAATAACTATCTTTTATTTATGGTTTTTGTGTATTTTTATGTTTGTATTTTTCTTGACATTTTCATAATAAATTTCTCTCTCTCTCTCTCTCTCTCTCTCTCTCTCTCTCTCTCTCTCTCTCTCTCTCTCTCTCTCTCTCTCTCTCTCGCCCTCTCTCCCCCGCGCTCTCTCTTTTTTTAAATTTATCTATGTATATTTAGCTTTTTATGATACAATTTATTATAATTCTTCAATTAGTTATTGGGATACCGCACACAAATGCAAATTTAGGCGGATCACCCATCTGTATTATTGTAAACTTTTTGTAAATATGAAAATATGAAATAAATATGAAATATGAATATAATATGAATTATTTATCCTTATTTGAGACATATATTCAAATATTTACATTTCTTAATATAATAAATACACTGCCGTACATTAAATTCCGGACACCTAAAAAATTGACATTTTTTAAATTCAAGTATTTCGAAAACTAATTAATGGATTTGACTGATTCTACTTTTGTTTATTTTAAGAATGATTAATTTTTTTTTCTTTCGTATTAACAGCGACAAATAATATAAAACTATGTTTTTTACCCGATCTTCTAGGACTTGCATGGTACGCCACTGCAACTGTTTATCAAATTATAATTTAATAAGTATTAAAGTCTTTTTTATTGCCGCAGTTTTAATGAATATTTTCTTTTTTATTTTTTTACATTTATATTTCTGGTTTAGGAGATATCAGGATTTTCCTGTAAGTTGTCATTTTTTCAGTTAACTTAAGAAGTTTATCAAAAACATAAATTGGGTTTGAAAAATTTGAGTATAAGAAAAAATAGCGTCACTCCGTCCGGCGGTAGTTCTGTGAAATCACCGTTAAGCCACCGTCAGACGGCAATAAAATGTTGCCCCGGGATGAAGAAACTGTAGAAGAAGAAGTAAAAGACATGAGCGTAGAAGAAGAATAAAAGACATGAGCTTCAAATAAAAAACTCTGCTGATTTAGTACTTATTGAGTTGATTGAAAAATGACAACTTTCAGAAAAATCCTGATATCTCCTAAACCAGAAGGAAAAATGTAAAAAAATAAAAAATAAAATATTTATTAAAACTGCGGCAATTAGAAAGACTAATAATTTGATAAGCAGTTGCAGTCGAGTACCATGCAAGTCCTAGAAGATGGGGTAAGAAACATAGTTGTACATTATTTGTTACTGTTAATAAGAAAAAAAAAATTTTAATCATTCTTAAAACAAACAAAAGTAGAGAATTTTTAAGCCGCAAAACAAAAAAAAAAGAATCCATTAATTAGTTTTGGAAATATTTGAATTTAAAAAATGTAAAAATAAAGTAAGAAGGAATTATTTTTCTAAATAACCCTTTTTCTTTGGAAATTATTCCTCGAAACACAGTGTTTAGATCACCTTCTTATACAATATTTAATAATAGGCCGACGCGTCCAATTGAGAACCTCGTTTTTTGATAGTCGGTTAAAAATATATTTGTTTAGACAAAGAATTTTATAATTTTCCACATAGTGACACTGAATTTCTTATTCCCTTTTCTTTTTTCATTTTGTTTCCAAACTTCGAACTTCAGCCTTATAAAAACTCTCCGAAAACCATTGTCGTCAACTTTTATGACACCAAAGTGAGATATTTATTGCCGCATATAAAGAAATTTCGATATTAAGATTACATTCTTGTCCTTATAGGCAAATTTGAATAATAAAAACGACCTATAAGCCTAAATATATTAGGTAGACTTTTGAATAAATTTTATCAGTTGTGTGACGAAAATCATAAAAAATAAAAAATAATTTTGTTACAAGAATAAAATATTTATTAAAGGTACATTTAACGATTTAGGTCATAACATGGGATAAAATAGACTATTGGTGGAGTGTGGAATAAAATAGGCCAACTTTTTTAAAGTGACACACGGGAAGAAACCTATAACGAAAAAAAAATACTCAATCAAGAACATTTTTTTGATACATTCGCTTATTTATAGTTTGACGCACGGATCTGTGGCTACGGGAAATATGTTTGGAATGTGTGTGCAAGTGGGAGGCCCGTTGTAGGCACGCACGCTTTATGGTTTTTTCACTACTAGCACTATTTAACTATTTTTATTCAAATAATAATAAATACTTTGAGCTGACGTTTAAAAATTTAGTTTTTATTTTATTTTATTTTCATAATATTTAGCTAATTATTGATTCTATTAATTGGTAATAATTATAATTAATTATATTTAATAAATAATAAGTTAGTTAAAGTAAAAATTGCACAAGGAACTGAAACATCTAAAGTGACAAATCAATTGTACTAGGAGAGAAAAAATTATTATTGCTATAGGTGAAGAAAATTGATTTCACAGTCTGAAAACATGATAAATAATAATGGTATGTTCTAAAGCTAGTAGTGAAAAAACATACTTATAATTATTACCAATTAATACAATCAATAATTTGCTAAATTTTATGAAAAGAATTTAAAAAAAACTAAATTTTTAAACGTCAGTTCAAAGTATTTATTTGAGCAAATGTCATTGATCAAGGCTACTTGATTTTTATGAAAATTTCATGAAATATCATTTCAGTTAATAATTTATTTTATTATTTGAATAAAAATAGTTAAATAGTGCTAGTAGTGAAAAGACTAATATATAAACTACGGTAGAGAAGACTATTATAAATTATATTATTATAAGTCTTAAATCGCTCGGCTATAAAAAATGTCTTCTCTACCTTGGTATATAATTACTATTATTTACTCTTATTATAGGACTTTATAGTCACACTGATCTTAACTTAATTTAATCAAATAATTTTTTTAATTAAAGCCGAGTAAAAACATAAGATACGACTATTATTTAACCATTATAAACATAAAAAAAAGTCGTATGAGAAGTCGGAAATTTATAATATCCGACGAAAAATATTATAAATTGCTTAATTATTTTTAGATTACGTTTTTAAACTGAGTTTAATTTCCTTTTACATGCCGAAAAAGACAACACGAATGTAATAGGTATTTATGTATATACCAAGGGACCAAAACTGGGTGCAAGGGACTAAAACAGCCACGTTTAGTCCTGATGTATATACACTATTTTTTGCACGACTAAACATAATTTAGGTAGATAGAGAAAATTAAAATTAGAAAACCATGCATCTAAAATCGGGCATTTTAAAGATGCCTGTGAATTGCGAATTGTCAGTTTCACGGCTATCGCAATTTTAATTGTTTTTTAACATGGTTGATAGTAAGTAAGTAAGTAAGTAAGTAAGTAATTTATTTGTGATACAATGTTTTCACACGTCAAATAATAAATAAATGTTACATTAACATAATTAAAATAGGTTAATTTAAATCAAAATTCAAAATACAAAATTTCACGGCACAATTTAGTACTATCACTCGTACTATACAGGGCCTTTTCAATCAAAAACTCCTTCAATTTAATTTTAAATTGCCTTGTTGGAAGATTGCGCATATTTAATGGCAAATGATTAAAAAAAGTAGGTCCATAGAAGTTAAAGCCAAGTTTACTGCTCTGAAGTCTAAAATTGGGCAATCTAATATTATGAGAGAATCGAGTATTTCTCTCATGGATATCTAATTGTTGAGAAAAATCAGAAAAATTTTCTTTAACATAACAGGCAGTAACATAAATAAACAAAGATGGTACAGTTAAAATCTTAAGTGATACAAAAGTCGGTTAAAAAAAAAAACGAAAACGATAAATTTTAAGTAATTTAAATGGTTATTTTTAAAGGTTTTCTTTAAATAAATTTATTTGAATCGCTAATTTATTATAAAGCATCACCAAACCGAATTTTTGTACCAGTAAAGCATATAGTATGTTTACTATTTTAATATTATCAAGGTTGCCTTAATTTTTTTCCCTTGGAAGAAAAACGGCAAGTTTAGTCCCGAAAATGAAAGCATAAAATTAAGTTTTAGTCTTGGTCGTGCAAAAAAATTATTTATTAATATCAGGTTTATGAAAAAAAAATTACCACTTGCATTTCTATCTTCCTTAGCAGAAACGCAGCAAATGAAGATTATTACTGTATTATACAGTCGATTTTTACGTAAGCGGTCACAGAAATATCGACTATATTGCTACTACTACTTTTACGGCGTTTCTGCTAAATTTTAGTCACTATAGTTTTTATGCTGAAATTTTAATATATATGCGGTGATCCACGTAACTTGTCACAGTGTAACAATCCCTATAAAAAAATCGACAAAATTAGTTTTATATACTAATCCTAAATAGACATTATGTTTAACGCATACCAAGGGTTAATCCTGTTAGTAGGAGGTCTCCACATTATAAAACAGTAAAATCTGAGGTACTCTGTTTCTGACTTTATTCCTCAAAAATGTCCATAGTCGACTTAATACATGAGAAATACTCATACTCAGTGAGTATGTATAAACTTTTTTTAAGGGCCCGGAAACGGACTAAACTAAACTAAACTAATAGTTCTCTAGGTTATAATGTTTTAGCTTATTAAATCCAGATAATTTAAATCCATTCACAGAAAGTGTCTTTTGATGTCCATTAGAGAAAAAAGTATCACTGAGTTTTTTTGCAACTTATTTTTTTTTTATATGCATATTAGTATATCAATTTTTGACAAATAATTTGTCAAACACTTATTATTGTATTAAATTTTTTTGGAAAATAAGCTACCAAACACCTCTGTAAATATATTTTCTAAATTGAGAATTTATAGACTATTTATGTGATCCTATTTAAAATTTCTGACCAAAATTCATATAGGAAAAATTTAAAACAGCATAAAGTATAAAATAAAGTTTTTTTTTTGGTTCACTATGGTAATTTCTGAGGAATAAAGTCTATAATATTCCGAAACCGAGCCCCTTTTTGCTGTTGATGGGTTTATAATATGTGGCCCTCCTACTAACAAGATTAACTCTTGGTTTGCTTAGGCAAGTCACATAAACTTGATATCTGTTCAAGCTTAGCGTGCTGTGAGCTTTAATCACATTTCATGTCATATATCTAAAAATGCAAACTGTATGTTACATCGGCACTTAGTGCTACTAAGAGTGTCGATGTATTGAAATCTTCGCCGAAAAGTCAAAATCTTTGACCACGTTTTTTTCACATTTCTCGACGTTTTAGACCATTCTGAGTCGAAATCAGTAAAAAAAAAATTTGCGTCCTTCTGTCTGTCTGTCTGGGTGTAAACTGGGTGTAAAAGTCCAAACTCCATACCTACATGGGATATCGATTTGCGGTTTTTTGCATATTGTTTCTTATCGTATTCCGAAGAGCTGATTAGATTTTGGGGGTAAACGATTGGGGGTAAGGGGGTAAAAATAGGGTAAAACTCCTATTTTTAGCGTTTTTTGTTTATAAATAAGGCAATTATTATTGTATTTGGTTAATTTAGCACTTATATAAAAGATAATTTTAAATTGGTCAAAAAATGTTATAAACAATATTTTCCTAAAAAGCATTGTTTTTGAGATATTGGCGTTTAAAGCAGTAAAAGTTTTTTTTAGCATATCTCACATATTTATAACCCGATTTCAAAAAATTATATTTTAAATAAAAGCTGTTTTTAAGCCCTATAAAAAATGTTATATACAGTTTTTTGCTAGAATATAATGTTTTAAAGATACAGAATTTAAACCAAACAAAACACCTAGTTTGAAATTTGCAAACTAGATGGCTGTAGTGTACAATAGTGCCGATGTTTCGACAGGGTGCTTGCAACGTTTCATCTAGTTTTCTTATAAGAATACATTGTTTTTTAATTTTATAAATTCCTGATAAAGTTTCATATCGCTCTGTAAATTTCGAAACATCGTATCTCAGAAAAATCAATTTTGGGTCCCTTGCACCTCTGTACATGATGAAAGATAATATATGCAAACTCCAATTAACTATTTCAATTAGATTATGAGGTATATTATATTCGAGTAATAAATTGAAGTTTGTAAAAGTCATGTGATAGTCATGATGTAGATGAGTTGATTAGTATAAGCAACCGAAAATTAATTCTTTGAGATACTATGTTTCGAAATTTTCAAGGCGATATGCATATCCATAAACTTGGTCATTAAAGTTCATGCACGAGTTCATGGGATTTTATAAGATTTCAAGGGATTTCATTAGATTTCATAAGTTTTCATAAGGCTACATGCTGTTTTTGAAATTTCTGTATAAAAATTTGATGTGAATTAAGACCGCTTATTATCAGATTTTTTTATATAAATTTTCCAATTATAAGCAAAAAATAAATATAGTATTACCAATTTTTTTTTTTCTGGCAAATCTGAGTTTTTATTGGAAAATTTTTGAAAATCAAATAAAAAAGAATGAATAATTACGCTATGTTAGCTATTATCATCTTAAAAATTATGTATTTTAATAAATAATGTTGATAGGCCTTGGCATGGATAAACCTATTGCCTTTTTATAAAGTTTGTTTGCCCCAAAAAGTTTTAAAATTTTTAAAGTTTGAACGATATTGCCTTGTATTGATTTTGGTAGTGTGGGATAGAGTTATGGAGTGAAAATCATTTTGCTTTTTCTTTTTATCGACTTATTTTCGTTTATTTTTTTTATTTAATATTTTATTTCTTTTCTTTCAACATGTTTAATTTTAATTTAGTAGAGAAAGACCTTTTCATATGCGAGTTAACATCATTAAATTTATAAATGTTGTCGTGTACAGGATCATAATTTTGCAAAACCAAGCTAAAGAGAGAAAAAAGAAGCCGTATTTTTTCTCTAGAAAATTGAACATACACGACTAAGTCACTCTATCTAGCGGCGTCAGTTTAAATTTAAACCAGCCGTGTCGAATGACCGAAAATACTTTCTCATAAAAAAAAATTAAGTCCAATTTCTAATATCTTTGGGGAGTAGAGGAAGAGGGGATTTTTTTATCTTTTAGGTGGTTTTTAAATAGTTTTTCTATTGTGAATACTAATAAAGTTATGTCCAGAAACAATTTTTTTAATGACATGGACATGGAAAAAAATATTTTATTTTTGAATTTTATTTTACCTTTTCGCTGGTTTTTAAATGTTTCTTCTTTTGTAAATAATAAAAAAGCTATGTCCAGAAACAAGTTTTTAGATTTTGGGGGAGAGGGGGAGGGGCTGGAAAAAAAATTATAATTACATATTTTGTCTAATTTTATTTTACCTTTTATGTGATTTTAATTTTTTTCTTTTATTGGAAATAAAAAAGTAATATCTAAAAACAATATTTTACATTTTGAGGGTAAGGGGGCCCCTTACTCTGGAAAACAAAAATGAAAATAACATTTTTTGTGTAATTTTGTTTTACCTTCTGTTGCTTCGTCTTTTTTTATAGAGAAAAATGTTAATTTAATTGGAATAATCAAGGTTAGTCTAAAAAAAATTAACTAAAAATTTTATTTCCAAAAAAGGTTCGTATAAATTTAGATTTTGTGATTAATTTTAAGTAAAACCAAAAAAAGGAATTATCTTGGGGGAGAATTTTGAGAAAATCGATTTTCTTTTGTTTTTCTTAAACGAGTGTTTGCTTTTATTCAGATTCTGGCCTAAGGAAGTATTTTATTGTTTAATTAATCGTTTTTATTATATAACTTTGTAAGTTACATAACCTAAATAGCTGCAGGAGGCTACTGGTAGAGTTGATAGAGAATCTGCTAACCTAAAGTTTTTGGTTTTGACATAGTTTACAATTTTTTTTTGCTACACTACTGGCAAGGGGGCTTGGTGCCCTATAGAATTATCGCCGCAATTGTACATATGAGTGGTAACTTACCGCTAAAATTTTAACGCGCAAAATACCGTTAACTGGGGTGACTTCGGACGATGTATGTGACTTCGGACAAAGTGCAGTCGCCTCCTTTCATAAAGCCAATGCAAAAATCAAGACGGCTCGCGCGCATTTTTATTTTTGTGAGTCAAGTTTACATAGTAGACAGTTGCGGATAAGTGCTTCGGTGAGTTTTTTCCCAATATTTACATTTTTATTAGGTAGTAATTAATTTCTTTTGAAAAAGGTATAAATGTAACTTTTGTGGTACTTTTCCTGTATAATTTTAAAGTTTTTCATTTGTATTTATAAAAGGGTCCACGTTTTAAGAAAATTTTCATTTTCTTATCTTTCGTTAATTTTTATATACGTGGTGATAACCAAAATGTGTAGCTTTTAGGTAGTGACTTCGGGCATGGCTCGAAACTATAGAAAAAACCTGAGACTGAGGAAATAATCAAGAGAACTGAGAAACAATCTAAAAACTGTTTACCTGAAAATTGGCAAGAATTTTATGTAAATAATTTTGCTATTATTAAACTTCCTATTGAGAATTCTTCAAAGAATAAATTCTTTGTGGAAAAAATTTTACCTGTAGCTTAGTTAGATTTTTCAGAAGAAAGATGAAGTTTGGTTGTATTTCCCCAATAGTGTGACGAAAGCATTATCACGCAAACCGAAATTTATCAAAGATTGTTTCCTCTGCATTTGCGAAGAAACCGATACATGTTCAATAATTTGCCCGAGGGTATTATTTCAGAATAGCTTATTCTAAATAAAACTTTAATTAACCCTTATAAAATTCTTTTTCATTTGAATTTAATTTTTTATATACTGTTATTTTGTATTTTGTTCGTTTTCTTTAAAAAATATATTTGATACCGACTTCCTAACTTCTCATTAAAAAAAGATAAATTATGTTGGAAATGTAGCAATGCCCTGTTTAAAGAACAAAAAAAAATGTTTAAAAATAAACAAAAAAATAAATATCATAAACCTAAATATCGAATCTATCTATCTACTAAAATTTTTAGTGAAACTATGTTTTCTGTTCAGAAGTTTTTGAGAAAATAGTTCAATAATTGTCCGAAGTCGTCCCAGTTGACGGTACGTGTTATACGTAGTACTACGGCGAATCATAGGTTTCTATAGTACACGGAGTTCGTCTGCCAGTAGTATCATCTCGCAAACTTTTTGTGAAGTTTTCAATACAGGCGCAGTTAAAGTTATAATATTATACAGGGTGTATTTGAAATAGCGTAAGAAATTTTAACAGGTGATTCTACATGATAAAATATGACAAAAAGTTCCTATAAACATATGTCTAAAAATGCGTCATAAGGGAGCTAGGCCCCTTTGAAATTGGCTAAAAATATCGGTTTTTATGTAATAACTCAGGAACCCTTTGAGATATATCAACGAGGTTTTGTACGTCAACTAATCCTACCAAGGCCCGTTTTTATGTGTTATTTTCATGTACTTATTTCAACCAGGGGTGTGCGAAACGGGGGGGCTTATCAGTTTTTTGTCCCAAACTTTTTTCTGTGTAACTTTTTTGCAATTTTATTTTTGAAATATGATTCCTCAGGTCAAAATACATAAAAAAGGTACTCTTGTTATAATACTGTAGGATTAACCGTTTTCGAGAAAAGTTCATTTGAAGGTGAAATTTCACGGTTCGAGGACGAAAAATTAAATACTAAAATGTCGAAAACCAAAATTTTAATGATGCAATGTTATTCTACATCAAAAACTAAGAAAAAAAGTTTCCATACATGTAGGTCGAAAAAACGCTTTTAAAGCTACCATAGCCCTTTAAAAATGGTGCATATTTAGGAGACCATAGCTCCATTAGGATTCATTTTTGGAAGTACCTGTATATGAGGTTTTTTTTGTTTGGACGTGCAAAACCTCGTTGATGTATCTCAAAGGGTTCCTGAGTTATTAAATAAAAACCGATTTTTTTTAGCCACTTTCAAAGGGGCGTAGCTCCCTTATAACGCATTTTTAGACATATGTTTATGGGAACTTTTTGTCATATTTTATGATGTAGAATCATCTGTTAAAATTTCCGAAGCTATTTCAAATACACCGTGTATAATATATGTATTATATGAAAAAATTGTTGTCAAAAATATTCATGCTCTAGTATATTCGGACTATGAACTTTGTAGCTAAAAAGTGTTATTTTTTTCTGACCTAAAACCGCCGCAAGATAGACTGGTATACACGATTACAAGCAAAACCTCGATGTGGTTGAACATGACTTAAATTAAACTAATGTTAGAGAAAACGAGAGAGAAACGTGACGAAGTGTTTTATTTCTACTTCCTACGTAAATTCATCTCCCGGATGAAAATCTTGAATATGCAAATATATTCAATAACAAACGTTGAGTATGTGTAATGCTGATTAATGCATCGACTACTCTACGTGATTTGCACCTCAGAATTGGGGTCATAAAAAAAAACAAAAAATCAAAATGATAGTTTTATGGGGACTCAAAGCTCAAATTATTCTTTTTGGTGTAGAAAAAAACTAGGTATCCAAAATTTGTTAAAGAACCCCGCACAAAACCCCGTGTTTTTGGCCTTCGGCTAAATTTGCTGGAAGTTATATATTTTATTAACTTACATGTTCTTAGTAATTGACCAGAATTTCAGCTTAATTGTATGTACAGTTTTTGAGATATCGAGCTTTAAAATTGGTGATTTAGAATTCAGGAAAATTTTACACCTGTTAAAATCTTGTGCTTTTTTAATGTCAGTTTTTTATGTATGATTAAACTTAATGGTGCAAATTGAAGGTGTTTAAATGCTTTATTTAAACGTGTTATAACATTGGCCACAGAATGTTTCCCTTTTCCGCGGCAATAGCCCAAAACAGGCGATATAATAAATATTAAAAATGCTAATTATTAATTTTGGTTTAATATTAAAAAACTGAAAATATAACGGCTAGAATTTCATAATTTTTATATTTTTTATAGTTTTTGAGTTACTGAATAAAAATAATTGAAATCGAAGCTTATTAGAGTACTCAACGTCCTTCTGTTTGGGCTTGATGGGGTTAATCCACATCAAAATAAATTAACCCGATTCGATCAGCTAAAAGTTTTAAATTCTCGCTAAATCTTACAAATAAATATAATTTTAAAAAAGCTATTGCTAAAGTAAAGTAGGTAAACCAACTATAGTAGTATAGTATATAGTGGCATAGTGGAGCAAAGGGCACAAAACGTTGAACTGTTATAAAATTACTTATTTTTGTGTTTAAGATAATCGCAGTATGGCTTGCAATGGAGGGAGTTAAACCAAGTTAACTAGTTTCTCAAAAGTGATTTAAGCTTGGTAGGAACATGGGCGGATTTAGGGGGGCATGCCCCCCGCACCCCCAGTGAGATATATTAGCATAGAAATACCTTCAAAATTATATTTTTGGTGAATGAGCAATTTTTTTCCTTATGTATGGTCCCCTTACAATGAAATAAATCCGCCCTTGGGTAGAAAAAGGGGTACCTAATTACTTAAATGTTTAAGAGGAAATAAAAATATGAATCTAAAAGTTAATAAAAAACTAGTTAATTGCTTCACCTTTGTGTGCTCTTCTTAATAAAATTAGTTATAATATAATTTGGTAATAAGGAATATCGGATCTTTGGATTCAATGGTTCATTTGTTTGAGGAATATATTTTGCAACTATAGGTATCTTCCTATAGGAAGTCTTATACCCTGGGTTTTATCTTTTGCCCAATTATCCAGTTTCTATCCAGGTTGAGAATTAAAAACTTCTAGCTGATTAAATCGAGTTAAACTATTTTTATGTGGTTTACCCCAATCATGCCGAAACAAAAGGACTTTGAGTACTCTAATAAGCTTCGGTTTCAATTATTTTAGATTCTTATTTTTATTTTAAACATTTAAGTAATTAGCCTATCTATAAGCTTAAATTACTGTTGAGAACCTGGTTAACTTGGTTTAACTGCCTCCATTGTAAGCCATACTGCGATTATCTTAAATACAGAAATAAGTAATTTTATAACAGTTCAACGTTTCATGCCCCTTGCTCCACTATGCCAATGTAGGCTCTTTAGTTGATTTACCTACTCTACTTTAGCAATACCTTTTCTAAAATTCCATTTATTTGTAAGATTTAACGAGAATTTAAAATTTTTAGCTGATTGAATCGAGTTAATTTATTTTTATGTGGTTTACCCCCATCATGCCCAAACAGAAGGACTTTGAGTACTCTAATAAGCTTCGCTTTCAATTATTTTTATTCAGTAACTTAAAAACTATAAAGTATATCAAAATTATGAAATTCTAGCCGTTAGATTTTCTGTTTTTTAATATTAAACCAAAATTAATAATTAGCATTTTTAAAATTTATTATATCGCCTGTTTTAGGCTGTTGCCACGAAAAAGGGAAACACTCTGTGGCCAATGTTATAACACATTAATATAAAGTATCTAAACACCTTCAGTTTGCACCATTGAGCTTAATCATACGTAAAAAACTGACATTAAAAAAGCAAAAAAAATTAACAGGTGTAAAATTTTCCTGAATTATAAATTACCAATTTTAAAGCTCGATATCTCGAAAACTGTACATACAATTAGGCTGAAATTTTTGTTAATTACTAAGGACATGAAGGTTAAAAAAATATATAATATCCAGCAAATTTAGCCGAAGGCCAAAAACACGGGGTTTTGTGCGGGGTTCTTTAGTTGTGAAGCTACAAGCTTAAAGTTTAAGCTTGTACGTCCTTATAGGTAGTACGTTATTAACATTAGTAACTGGCATGCCAAAATTAATATGTCCATCTTCGAAGAGTCGTAGCTCCCTTAGGGCTCATTTCCAGACTTTTTTTCATATTTTTGGATGTAGAATAACCTCTTAAAGTTTGGAATGCCAGTTACTTAAATGTTAGTTAAATTTGAAGATAAAATTATTGTAACCAACACAAACGATTTGGAATATTTTTATCAAAATTAATGGAGAGCCCCTAGCTCAAACCAAAAGCTTATTTGGGGCTCTCCAGGGCTCTCTAGTAAATTATACATAAATAAATAAATTAAATGAAATTACATAAATACTGATCACCCTGTATTATACTTAACTGTATTATAATAAACCTGTAAACCATCTGATTCAAATTCATATCATAGTTGGTACTGTTCTATAGTACTAAAATGCTTTATTTAAATTAAGATTTTTTTTTAACTGTATCATAGTACTGCTCTATACTGTCTACTACAATACCATATTTAAATTGTTTTCAACTGTTCCATGTAGAGATCTTTAAGTTTTTTCCAAACTCCTAGATACACGAAATTGCATGCCGCCTATTTTTCAACATGCCGTAATATAGTTATTTTTTAAACAATTTTATTGACTAAAAAAGATTTATAAAACTTCAAATTTATTTTTTTTATTCCAGTGAAAACTTTTTTAAAATAAAATAACTGACTACGCTGCGCATGCGTATTACGTATTGCATAAGTATAATCAAGACAACCAGTTATATATACCAGGTATATATACATACGCATGCGAAGTGTAATCATAAAATTAATTATATTTCTAGGTATTTAGTTAATTATATATTACCATGCGCAGTATAGACCAACATTATTTATATTTCTCCTTAGCTTTTTTATTTTTTGCATAAACTAACCTTTAAACGAATGAACTAATTTTCTTAGAATGGAGTAGAAGTATTTTGATATCAACATGCAGGTCTCAATATGACGCCTATTATTTTGGAAACCTAAACCGTCCTTTTCTAGCTTTATCACTTTGAAGAGTACAAAAACGACCCAAACAGGTTTTAACATCGTCTTGTCTATAGTTTATTATGCTTGGTTTTTCAGTATTTATAATTCATTGACATCTGATGCTGATTCAGCATATACTAGAATATATAAGAAAATTTGTAATAAACTAAAACAAGTACTTTAGTGTAAGTTAAATTAACTTTAAACATCCCTGGAGACGTATTCTGGAATTTCGGGGGGTAGAACAACGCTTAGAATATGACGCATAGTGTTAAAACCAATAGGGTACGATCACAACCTAAGACTAGTTCAGTCGTTCTACTCCCTGGTTTTCAAGAATACGTCTTCTGTAGACCTGCTGCATAATATAATATTATTTAATATTATTTAATATTATTTAATATTATTTAATATTATTTAATATTATTTAATATTATTTAATATTATTTAATATTATTTAATATTATTTAATATTATTTAATATTATTTAATATTATTTAATATTATTTAATATATTAATGTTGACTAAACTTTTGGTTCCATATACTTAGGGGCTGTCCATATATTACGTAACGCGACCAAGGGGGATGGGGTCAGAGAAATTGTTACAGTTTGTAACAGGGGGGGGGTCCAGGTAAACGTTACGTAACGGAATTTAATGTTTATTTCCTAAGCTTGGTAGATGTATTTTTATTTGACATAAATTACTATTTAGTGGCCCATAATTCCCTTTTTCACACAAAAATTGACGAAACTATGCATATTTAAATAATATTGTAATCAGTAAAAAAACTGTTGACATTGATATTAAAAAAAAAATCTTACGGCCCTGTTTTTGCGTGATCTTGCCGATGAATCATCGGCGATGATACATTTTCGCGCGGAATGTGTACTCACAGAACACCAATGTGTGTACTATTTTGTGTACCTGTGCATAAACAATATACATGTTATATGTGACACTCAGTGTAAAAAGAAGTACCTAGTATTTTTTCCCTGTGTGATATTGATTATGAATATTTTTTTTTAAGTTTGAGTGATTTTTTCGTGTAAATTTTTTTAAGGTTATGTTATACTATATTTTAGGTTCATGTTTGTTTTGTCGAGAAAAACGAATCAATAGTGAGAATACACTTTAAATTTATTGCGAAACAAAATTTTTATATTGTTACGCGTTACACAGGGGGGGGTGTTGGTAAATGTGACAGTTTGTTGCACAGGTGGGGGGGGGGCAATTTTTTTGAAAAATTGCGTTACGTAATATATGGATAGCACCTTATGCAAATACGTTCAGTATGCAATACAGTAACCGATTCTGAGTGCATTCTTTTGGAGTTTAGTGTGTTTGGAATACTTCATTATAATAATAATCTTTTGCAATTTTACAATAGTTTCCAATCTAAATATAAAAAACATAAAACCGCACTCTTATAATACAATGACAGTGCGGTTTTTTCAGAGTTGGCCGAGTTTCAAAGGCTTTGTATTAAAAGTTGAACAGAAAACATAAAAGCACTGTGACACAAACGATACACGCATAAGGCGGAATTTAAATCTCGGCAAGGTAATCTTACTGCTATACTGTTTGTTCAACTTTTCAGCGAGAAAATGCTAAATAATCACAAAATATAGGGGAGAGTGGGTCTAGATGGATCCATGGAGAATCTTTATGGAAGATCTGGCTACATCCCATCGCATATTTAAAAAATAGTTATTTTTAATACAAGGGCGAAAAGTTAAATTTTTCGATTGAGTAGGATTGTAGAAGCCGAGGGCCTCCTGTCCGAGGGTAATAAACCTAAGAAATCAACATTAAATTTTAACTTTTCGCCCTTATATTATACAATATTTTTTATTCGATTGTTACTAGTTATAATTAATTATTAAAATATATTTAATTTTAAATTGCAAACAATATTTCTTTTTACTATTTTATTACCTATCTAGTTATCCATGAAAAATTGCTATCCAATCAAATCTATAAAAAAACAATCGAATCGTTTTTTTTTGCGTCCGGTTTTGATTTTCAAATTAGCTTTTTGATTAATTTGTGTTAAAATGTGTTTGATGTGAAAACAATAATACTTCTGAAACCATTCTATAAATATTATAAATATTGAAGTTGATTTTACAAATGAAATTGTGTGTTTGTAATTTATTTTAGTGGATGAAACGATTAACTATATGTTTTGACGGTATGTTATAGAATTTTTTTTTATTTATATGAAATGATTATAACACTTGTATCTGGTCAAAAAGAACATATAGATCAAGCCCAAAAGTGAAAAAAAAGTCATATTTCTTTATAAATATTACAGTAAAGGTAAAGCATCTTATTTTTTAAATCTTAGGAATAAAAAGTTTTAGTTAGCAGGCCAAAAAGCTTTTTTGGCCCTGGACTTTATAAAAGAAACAGGGATGTTATGAGGAGATCTGTGCGGTTAACACAAAGGTCCCTAGGGACCAGGTGTTGAGGGCAGTGAAACCCGCACTGAACTAAACTAAACTAAAAAGCATCTTATTTTTTGAATCTTAGGAATAAAAAGTTTTAGTTAGCGGGCCAAAAAGCTTTTTTGGCCCTAGGGCCACAATGTCTAACTTTTCTCCCTCAAAATATGAAAAGTGTCACTTTTAGAATTAATCTAATAAAAAAAACCTTTATCTTGACTTTTTTTAGTTACACTATTTAAATTTTAATAAAAATTATAATAATTATTTGTGTGCCAAGGCCCAAAACGGAAGAGTCTTATTTTCGAGCCAAGATACTAGATAAAAAAGGAAGTTTAGCAAAAAAGTAATTTCGGCCATGGCGTGCAGAATATTTTTTAGACGATCACACTAAATACAATGCGTTAAACTTCGGAATAAAATAATTTCTAATTAGGTTAGGTTTAAGTTATACTATAAAACTAGTATCTGTCGTTGACATTAACAAAATCTGTATTGTACTACCAAGACATGTACTTGGTATAAAATTGACTCCTTTCTCTAAAAAGTAGCAAACAAATAAACTTGTTAGTTTGGCAGTCTTAAAACTGTGTTTTTATTTATTAGTTCCTTATGCGCGTGCCAAAGTTTTAATAAGTTGCAGTTTGAACAGTTCAAATAATTTTCCTTATTAAAATTTGCTGCAAGAAAACGTCAAACAAACAAAAGATTTCAGCTACTTTTAAATTAACACGCTTGTTATGAATATTTTGAAATTGTTGCACTTTTGACGAAAATAATCATATTTATACTATTTAATTTAAAGTTCAACGTTCCAAGATTTGTTTTGAACAAGAAAGTTTAGTAAAAACTTTTATGCAATATTCGCAAAAGCAGAAACGTACAGATTTAATTGTATTATTTTAAATAATAGCTAGACTAGTCTCTGGGTACGAAATAGTATATGTACTACTAGTAATAGTGATACAAGGATAAAAAAAAATTATTTTTAGGGTGATTACTGTAATTACCTAAAAACTGTTTTTGTCCGTACCATCATGCATTTGTTTTTGGGAATCTTAAAAAATAAATTTGTATATTTGAAAAAAAAAATACATTTTCTACCTACCGACTCTCACTCAATATAATCACGACCATTCATACGCCTACTTTATTAATGTCCAAAATAAGACGACCCTAATTTTGGACATTAACAAAGTAGGCGTGTGAATGGTCGTGATTATATTGAGTATCATGGCTAGTACCTAGGGTGTGTTATAGATAAAACTCTGTATTGCGATGTCAGGAAAAACTTGAAGAAGAAGAAAAATGAGTTTATTTAAAAACGGCTTCGTGAGCGATTTTAATTTTTGTCAAAAACTGTTTGAAAATGTTAAAAAGAATTAAACTTTTCGTGCATACTTACTATACAAAATGGGCGCTTTTAGACACAATCCAATAAAAAATAGGGCCCTCTCTATTAAGAATTATAAAATGAATTTATTATGACTTTTGTTCAAGAAATCATCTTTGAATAAGTTTGTTCTCCAATTAGTAAATTTCAAAAGGTTTAATAAAGACAATAAAGACTAATTATATTTAATTGCAGCAGAACTTTTTGTTGAGTTTTAATATAATTGGTTGTTAGAACAAGTAATCAAGTGAAAAGTTACATTTAAATTGCAGTTTTGTAAATTCGTATAATCTGTACTTATATGTAAACTTAATGCGCATGTGTTTGTATTAAAACCCTTCTATTCTCTTCACTTTCATATACATATGTATATAGGATTATTCAGAAATAAGGAAAGAGAATTTTAAGAGGTGATTCTACATTAAAAAATATGAAAAAGAGTTCCTATAAAGGTTGGTCCGGAAATGAGCCCCAAGGGAGCTGAGGCCCTTCGAAGATGGACATATTGAATGGGGAACAAATAAAAAACACCAATAAAATTTTAATGCTGCTGGGCGATTATTCACTTAAAACTAAGTAAAAAAGTACTCATTACCAAAAGACCTAAATTTAATATTAAAGGAGTTATAGCCTTTTAAAAAGTAACATTTTTAGTGGAAAAATGTTACTTCCTCTTAATTGCATTTTTTTTTTAAACGGTTGCTCCTACAGTGTTACACTATATGACATTTTTTATATATTTTTATTGAAGGAATCTATATTTATTACAAAAAATCAAAAAAAAATACACATAAAAAAGTTTGGGGCAAAAATGTGTCAAGCCTCACATATTTTGTCCGTCTATAGCACGCCTCTGGATAAATTCAAAAAAATAAAATAAATAACTTATTTCCCTTATTAATACTAGTATACATGCAAAAGCTCGTAGCTCTAGCTTAAAGGGTACAAGAGATTAATTAAAAACTTTATTTTTATTACAATTTTAAAGAGCCGTAGCTTACTTAGGACTCATTTCCGGACCAACCTGTATGGGAACCTTTTTTCATATTTTTTAACGTTTGCATCACCTCTTAAATTTCTCGAACTTATTTCTGAATAACCCTGTATAAAGAATTTATTTGTCCTCAAATCTGCCAAAGGCTTTTTCACCCTCTTAGAATATACTTAGAGAGCTAAAATTTGGTACACATGCTTATCTCGGTTGACAATAAAATTTTATATAAAATTTACCCCCCAACCCCTCCATCCCTTAAATTTAAAATACACTTTTTTTAACCCATGTAGTTAATTTAAACTAAAATTATGTTCAATACTCATCCAGCTAAAATAATTTTTTAACATCCGCCTCATCTGCCCTATCACCCCCAATACGCCTATACGGCTAAGTTAACCCCCTCTGTTTCAGGCACTTAGAATAAACGTAGTTCAAATTTGGTACGCATACTTAGCTTTGATAAAAATACAATTTTATATAAAAATTTACCCCAAAGCCCCACCCCTAAAATTTAAATAACCCATTTTCTACCCACGCGAGATGACAATCAAATTTTCTTATAAATTAAGCACCCCCCGCCCTCCCCTATTACCCCTTATCCGGTTAAATGAACCCCTTCTCTGTTTTACCCAGTTAGAATAAACTAAGAGAGTTGAAATTTTGGTACACATGCTTATTTCGTTGAGAATAACATTTCATATAAAATCAACTTCCTTTTAAAAATCTCTTTTTTGTAAATTGGTATAAATGTATATTATTTTATTTATTTTATGGTTGGCAGAAGAAGTTTAATTTCCTATGTAAGATTGAATATCTTTTGTTTTAAATACATTGGAAATTACAAAACAAATAAATTTTACATTTAAAAAGTTCAAATAATTTTTGAAAAGCAAGAATAAAATGGTAGAAAGAACAAGAACAGTCTTAAAAAAAGAAAGTTAAAGCATTAATCTAAAATATTTAGTTGAAATGAAGCAATATAATACAGTGCTAAATAAAAGTTTCATAGTAAACTAAGAGGTAGTTGTTTTTTCGCAAATAATACTGGTCCACAATTTTATTTAAAAAAAATAATTTTAGATATAACCAACTCAGGCAAAGTAAAATTTTATATTAATAGCACATTATGAATAAAACACTTAGTGTTATTATAATTTGATACAAAAGTTAACTTTTACTTTTTTAAATTATTTTCTAGACGTAAATTATTTAATATAAATGTCAAAAATTATCTAAAGCACAATGAACTTTTACTAAAATAAAGTTTGTTTGCCTTAAGAGCTAAAATGACAAAGAGTTTCGTTATTTTGCCTTTAATGTTCTTAAATAAAGTATTTAAATAACTGAAATAATTTTACATAGAAGTAATAAATTCTTAATGTGATAAAAGCTTTTGTGTAATAATTTTTCGTAATGACATGTCTTGACATCTAAACCAGTTTTCTCGATGTAAGGAACCCTCATTACTTGAGTATAACAGCTCTTGACCAATTTTTTTTGCAGTGAATGTCTACTATCTTATTATCAATGGTTGGCTTTTACCCATGCCATGAGCCCAGCGTTAAAATGTACATCACGTCCAACAGATTATGTTCCTTCCAGAAATTCGTTTTCAAATCGAGGTTTGTCGGAAATTGCCCCATCTGGTGGATATATAATAAAAGCTTTAACAGAGCTTTTTTAAGTACGTAATTATCGTGATCGAATTAATGAATTTATTGCGAAATTAACGAAATAACTTTGTAAGCTTACTTTCAAATGAAATCAAATATTATTATATTATTATTATTATTATTATACACGGTGTATTTGAAATAGCGTAGGAAATTTTATTAGGTGGTTCTACATAATAAAATATGACAAAAAGTTCCTATAAACATATGTCTAAAAATGCGTCATAAGGGAGCTACGCCCCTTTGAAAGTGCCTAAAAAAAATCGGTTTTTATTTAATAACTCAGGAACCCTTTGAGATATATCAACGAGGTTTTGCACGTCAACTAATCCTACCAAGGCCCGTTTTTTATGTGTTATTTTCATGTACTTATTTCAACCAGGGGTGTGCGAAACGGGAGGGGGGGGCTTATAAGTTTTTTGTCCCAAAATTTTTTCTGTGTAACTTTTTTGCAATTTTATATTTGAAATATGATTCCTCAGGTCAAAATACATAAAAAAGGTACTCTTGTTGTAATACTGTATCATCATTAAAATCATTAAAATTTTGGTTTTCGACATTTTAGTATTTAATTTTTCGTCCTCGAACCGTGAAATTTCACCTTCAAATTAACTTTTCTCGAAAACGGTTAATCCTACAGTATTACAACAAGAGTACCTTTTTTATGTATTTTGACCTGAGGAATTATATTCTAAAAATAAAATCACAAAAAAGTTACACAGAAAAAAGTTTGGGACAAAAAACTGATAAGGCCCCCCCCCCGTTTCGCAAACCCCTGGTTTAAATAAGTACGTGAAAATGACATACAAAGATGGGCCTTATTAGGATTAATTCACGTGCAAAACCTCGTTAACATATCTCAAAGGGTTTCTGAGTTATTAAATAAAAACCGATTTTTTTAGCCAATTTCAGAGGGGCGTAGCTCCCTTATGACGCATTTTTAGACATATGTTTATAGGAACTTTTTGTCATATTTTATCATGTAGAATCACCTGTTAAAATTTCCTACGCTATTTCAAATACACCCTGTATTATGCACCTAATATGCGAGACTGAAGTTTTTTCGCTGAGTCGAGGCAAAAAATCAGTTGAGAACACTAAAGACAGTTCGCACTAAAGACAGTTCGCATACGTGGTGCATATAATATTTTTTCTACTACCTAAAGCTAGTAACTCCAAATATTAGTTAAAAATACAGTATAAAAATTATTTTGACATAGCTGTTAGGTTGACATATAAGTTGAAAAAAGTTAGTAGTTGTCTTAATTTTTTTTCATTATTGACCGTCGTCAATAAAAAATGCTTAACAATGGTCAATAATAAATTAGTTTACTGATTTTATTGGTTGCTAAGGTAAAAAAGCCTTGACAACGGTAGATAATATGTAAGCTAGCACTAAATTAGGTAGTAGAAAATATACATATACGTGATGCTTATCATTATTCTATGGTATACCTAGATACACTAAAAAATTTATATGTAATTGAAATTTTGGTTTTCAACATTTTAGTGTTTAATTTTTGGTTCCCGATACGTGTAGTTTTTGCCTTGAATTGTATTTTGTACCTTTTATGTGTTTTTATCTGAGAAATACTATTCTAATAATAAACCCACAAAAAAAGTTAAGCATTTAAGCACCCCTTATTTCAGACCGTTCTGGTTAAAGTAAGTACAGGCAAATACGCTTGACTAATAGGCCTTATTAGGCATAGATCACATGCAATACGTCATTGCTATACAGAAAGGGTTCCCTTACAAGTCGTTTAAGGACATATGTTTATAGGAACTTTTTTTTCTTATTTTTAGGTAAGGAATTACACCCTAAAGTTGGGTACCGTACGTACGGTACGCAACTTAGGAAACACCCTGTTTTAACGCCCTTATTGGCGTACATTATTTATATACAATTCCCGCCGAGATATATTCATAAAAACAAGCTGTGGTAAATCTAAACACTTTAGGTTAAAAGTCTCCAAAGTTAACGTGTTAACAGACAGATAGACAGACAAACCGACAAACGAAACAATAGCAGACCAACAGACAAACCTATAGACAGAAGGACAGACAGACTGAAAATACGAGGAATATGTTATAACTTATTTAATATTCCTCCATAAATTATAAATAAAAAAAGGTCTAAAGGAATTACCTAGGTCAAACACAACTTTTGCCTCTCAATATTGAAAAACATATATAGGAAACCAAATTTAGAAAATGATAAAATGGAAAAAAAGAATTATGAACATTTTTAAAATCTGCACGAACATATAGTTTGACTTTGATGAAAATTTAATAATACCCGAAAAGAATTCGAAATAACAGAAATGGTTTGGAAAACAAATAAAAAGTATTGTCTAAACTTGAAAAAGAATTATTTGAAAGGAAGGATAGTTCATAAAATATCTGTGATTGACTATTTATCGATTTTAGTTTAAAACTTAATTTACATCGGCACTTATTGCTACTAAGAGTGCCGATGTATTGAAATCTTCACCGAAAAGTCAAAATCTTTGACCACGTTTTTTTCACGTTTCTCGACGTTTTAGACCATTCTGAGTCGAAATCAGTAAAAAAAATTTTGCGTCCGTCTGTTTGTCTGTCTGTCTGTCTGGGTGTAAACTCTCTAACTCCATTTCTACATGAGATATCGACTTGCGGTTTTTTGCATATTGTTTCTTATCATATTCCGAAGAGCTGATTAGATTTTGGAGGTAAACGATTGGGGGTAAGGGGGTAAAAATAGGGTAAAACTCCTATATTTAGAGTTTTTTGTTTTTAATAAAGGCAATTATTATTGTATTTGGTTAATTTAGCACTTATATAAATATATAAATTTAAATTGGTCAAAAAATGTTATGAACAACGTTTTCCTAATACGCATTGTTTTCGAGATATTGGCGTTTAAAGCAGTAAAAGGTTTTTTTAGCATATCTCACATATTTATAACCCGATTTCAAAAAATTATATTTTAAATGAAAGCTCTTTTTAAGCCCTATAAAAAATGTTATATACAGTTTTTTGCTAGAATATAATGTTTTAAAGATACAGAATTGAAAAAGTCCAAACAAATTTGCAAACTAGATGGCTCTAGTGTACAATAGTGCCGATGTTTTGACAGGGTGCTTACAACGTTTTATCTAGTTTTAATAAAAAATATTCTGTTAGATACAAGAACACTTAAAATTCTACTGCCAACAAAAGAATGCCTACTTTCCCCTTCAATTAAAACTAAAAATCTTTTTTTTACAAAAACCTTTTTTTTTTGTTTTTCAAAAAACGAAAAAAATTGAAAAATAAAATTGCAAACAAAAAGTCCAAACCTCACCCCTATTTTTTCCAAACTATCGTCACCTAGAACTTTGGATAAGAAACTTATGATCCAAATTTGATGTGTTTAGCTCAAAGCGTTCTCGAGTTATCGTGGTTACAAGTTTCTCGGACAGACCAAAAAACAGACAGACCGATTTTTTATGAAAATCATATTTTTTAGTTACCCGCATAGCACAAACGGTTCTAAGGATATTCTTAAAATAAATATTGGAAATGTTGTATGATTCTAAGAATATGCGATGTTTTACATAGAACCTTTTTAGAAGGTTTTAAGACATTCAATGGATACCGTTTTAATCATGCGAAAGCTGCTATGATCATTCTAAAAAAAATCTTACAGAATATGCCCATCATTGTATAATTTTTTATCGGCTACTGTAGAATTACAACTCCATGTCAAAAATGCACTGCAGAACAGCGGCAAATTTAAATAAACCTTCTATCAGAACATTCTTGTAATATGCATAGCATTATTTCTAAGAGCATTCTTAACAGAAATTTCTTAGAATATGCATAAGAAGAATGATATGAGAAAATTATAAGGATATGTCATGCATATGCATAGATTATGCATTTTAAGCGCAAGTTTTGTTTTAATCATAGCATATCTAAAAGTTTATTCTAAGAATATTCCCAATAGAATAATTAGAGAATATTATTAGATCATCGGTGCTATTTGGGACAATATTATAAAAGTAAAACTACCTACCCAAAAATGTACACTGTATAATATATATTATAAACGGAAAACAACAATGAAATTAATTACCCAAGCAACAAAACAGGTAAAAAAGTGGACAAAAAGTCTAATATTCATAATAGACTTTTTGTCCATTTTTTACCTGTTATGTTGCTTGGGTAAATCTAACGAACCAACTAAACTTAATAAAGTTGGTTAAATACCAAAAAAAAACTAAAACAAATTTTAGGATATGTCGCTTCAATAGGTCAATTTATTAGTTTGATTATATTTGAAGACGATTTGCTGTAAATGTTTACCACGATTTTTTTTTCTTTGGTAATGCAATATCGCCACGCACATTATGTTCCATCCTAAAACCAACAAACCAAACCAAATTTGTGTTTTTGGCACTTTTAACATAAGTGACCGACATTCTTGAAAGAAAACAGCGTATTAGATGAAATGCGATTAAATTTATAAAAATATTCTTGAAGCCATTAAAAAAATACATACAAAGAAACAATTTTTTTAATTGACCTCGACAATTGGCATTCTGCGAAATTATGGCCCGCGAACTAACTATTTATGCGATATAATGATTCGCGAAGTTTTGGTTCGCGAATTAATGTTAATACGAAGTTTTGTATTTGCGAAATTAAAATTTGCGATCTTTCGGTCGCGATGTTTCGGCCCTGAACTATTTTTTTGCGAACAAAAGACTGGCTCCCATGTTATGCATATGCATAGATTATGCAAGTTTTAAGCATAATCATATCATATCTAAATATTTGTCCTAAGGACTTTCCCAATAAAATAATTAGAGAATATTCTTAGATCATCGGTGCTATTTGGGACCTTGTTCGTTAGGGGTCTCGATATGATTAGATAATATTAGAAAACGTGATGAAAGGCGAGTTCTTTAATTGTGTTGTGAAGCATGTTGTATTAGGGTGGTCCAAAAATATTTTTATCTAGGTTAACTTCTCCATTTGTCGTGGTTAGAACGCCCTTAAAGTAAAAATTTATATAGACAGCCCTAAGTGGTACTTTTACTGCCCTAAAATCCCTAAAATCATGCAAATATCGATAAAATTCGTATAAAATCAGCCCTAGTATTTGTAATTTTATGTATTTTTTGAGTATAAAAATAAGCCTGCAAAATCTTAGCCTGATCAAAAGTTTCTAACCCTTGCCAACAAGACGCCATATTGGACCGGCCATTTTGAATTTTAAGTTTTTAACAACAAGACCCCTAATGTCGGAAAAAGTTTATTTTCTATTAATTAGTGCTACTGAAGAATTATAAATATTAAATAAAAGTCCCTTTTTTTCTACATAAACCTATTTTAGTTATTTTTAAATATTACGATAATCTACGCAACCAGTATGGGGTCTAAGCATTTATCATCAACATTTTGATGCGATTTTTGTTAAAATAATGATGTTGTATGGCGCTTAGACCCCATACTCGCTGCGTAGATTAACGTAATATTAAAAAAAAATACTAGGGCTGGTTTTATAGGAATTTTATCGATATTTAGGTGATTTTATGGTTTTTAGGCCCTTAGGTTTGTCCCTATAAATGTTTACTCTAAGGGCGTTCTAACCACGACACAGAAAAGATTAAGTAAATAAAATAATTTTTTTGGACCATCCTAATGTTGTATATCACACATGTAATATACAAAATTTTGTCTTCATATAATTTGAGATAATTGGTAATTTTATGTTACAGCACTAGTCGCCAAAATTGTAAATTATTTTAAATATTTGCAAATTTGGCGGAGGCGCATGCGTTACACAGCTCTACAAAATAAAACACATTTAACCCAGGCAACCAAATCATGTTACAGAAACGTGCAAAAAACGTCACCCGATGCCTGGAATTACGTTTCCAAATGACGTTTTATTGACGTTAAAATCACGTGAATAAGTCCCACCACAATGACGTGATCTTTCGACGTGCATGAAACGTGATCTTTTCGACGTGGATGAAACGTGATCTTTTCGACGTGAATGAAACGTGTTCTTTTCGACGTGGATGAAAATTCTAGTTGCGACAGTAAAAAGTAAATAGGAAAAAAAGCATTATTCTTCTATTATATGAATATATGTTCTTACATATGTCAATAAATAAATAATTAGAAATACCTACAGGTACTTCTAATTATTTATTTGTTGACGTCACTTGTCTGACTATTTTTTGACGTGATAAAAACGTTACTGAAGCGACGTTTTTTTTGGGCACCGTATGACGTTTCATTTAGGTCATATTTTGGGCAGCTTGCGACTTGACCCCCTTTTCGACGTCTTTCTCACGTGATAAAGACGTGATCCGTCATCTTGTGGTTGCCTGGGAAGTTCTGTCAACTGATTCTGAATCTACCTATTGCCTAGTTACTAGCCTGATAACTAAAAGTTTTCTACTATACACCGTTTTTGAGATAATTGATCCCAAATTCCTTAAAATAGACAAATTAATTAGAATTTTGACAGATTACGAAATATGTTTGAAAATGGGTATTTTAGAGTTTTTAAGGTTGCTGAAACAGAATTCGATGTTAGAAATTTAAAATTCAAAAAGGCCGATCCAATATGGCGTCAAAATTTAAAAAAATTCAGTATTTTTTGCTGAAAATTATTGATAAGGTATTTTTGAGAATAGACGGACGGACGGACGGATGGACGAACAGACGGACATTTATAAAGTTTCTTATTTTTTCATGAAACATATACTGTGAATAGTATAATAAGAGTTTAACAAAAGTAGGGGGAAATACCCATAAATGGGACACTTTTTTAAACAGCTGCCAAAATTTTATTTTTAATCTTTCATACGTATTTTTTTTAGTTATCATATCTGGAAATAAAAGAACACAGTCCAAGTGTTAAACCTGAATAATATTTGTTTTTACCAAAACTACAACCATTTAAAAAAAAACGTTAATTGTCCCATTTATGAACACGGTACTATTGATTGGGACACACATACAAAATTGCTATTAAATCATAAAAATTACTATTATTATCACTATAACTAATAACAATAAACCTATAATGCCATTTCATAACAAAAAAATAGATTAAATTCTTTTTTACATAGAATTTACTTTAAATAATTTTACCATGTTTTTTCAAATCAATATCAAATATTAGTTTGTTTTGAGTTCTGACTGTTTCAATTTGTTTTTTGAGTAGTACCCTAGACACTTTCTGCCCTTTTAGAGTCATTTCTTATCTAAAAGATATAGATAGGAATGAAATATGCAAAACTGTCCCATTCAATAATTATTGTATTATAATACTAACAATATTATCAAGAAAAATAGGCTAAAAATATTTACCTTTATCTATAATATTCGATTATTTGGTATATCTGTTGTGTTGTTCTAGACTATTACATAAACCAAATTCAAACAGTTTCCTTTTGCCATTTGTCAATAAAACATCATTTAAAATTATTTAAAAAAGTTACTTTTGACTTGGTAAAACTGACTTATTAAATTTGTCAAAAACCCAGCTGCCCAAACTTTGCAATTTTGTATGATTTTTTAACTGCACATCTAGGGCGATCTAATAATGGTAACAAAAACCAAAAATTACTAAGCATAGCTTAGAAACAGGCACTGTCCCATTCATGGGTATATCCCCCTACCTATTGCTTTTGGATGTACATATCTGATCTCTTAGCCATCATGTTGTTTTATGTTTTAACGACTAAACCGACGGTATTATCTTCAAAATTAATGTCTATATTTAACATTTAATTAATCGAGTTAGTCCTGTAGGACCGTATACGGTTAAAACCCAATGTACCTAACCGTGATCATATTTATGAGGTTAATTTTCGAGGTTGTAAATTTGCTTCAATAAAGTAACTAAAACTACGAAAAGTTGCTGTTTATAGGGGTTAATATCAAAATTTTCTTACTCTTTGGTTACTTATGCATTAAAGAATGCTTTTGTGTATTTCGGTATAAAATTTATTAATAGCCGAGCCGACTTTCAGCTACCTATGTAGCCATTTTCAAGGCTCCTGAAAAGTAAGAACATTGTAGGATGGGGTACCCCATCAATGTTCTTACTTTTCAGGAGCCTTGAAAATGGCTACATAGGTAGCTGAAAGTCGGCTCGGCTATTAATAAATTTTATACTGAAATACACAAAAGCATTCTTTAATACATAAGTAACCAAAGAGTAAGAAAAGTAATAACATTGATGGGGTACCCCATCCTACAATGTTCTTACTTTTCAGGAGCCTTGAAAATGGCTACATAGGTAGCTGAAAGTCGGCTCGGCTATTAATAAATTTTATACCGAAATACACAAAAGCATTCTTTAATGCATAAGTAACTAAAGAGTAAGAAAAGTAAGAACATTGATGGGGTACCCCATCCTACAATGTTCTTACTTTTCAGGAGCCTTGAAAATGGCTACATAGGTAGCTGAAAGTCGGCTCGGCTATTAATAAATTTTATACCGAAATACACAAAAGCATTCTTTAATGCATAAGTAACCAAAGAGTAAGAAAAGTAAGAACATTGATGGGGTACCCCATCCTACAATGTTCTTACTTTTCAGGAGCCTTGAAAATGGCTACATAGGTAGCTGAAAGTCGGCTCGGCTATTAATAAATTTTATACCGAAATACACAAAAGCATTCTTTAATGCATAAGTAACCAAAGAGTAAGAAAAGTAAGAACATTGATGGGGTACCCCATCCTACAATGTTCTTACTTTTCAGGAGCCTTGCAAAATGGCTACATAGGTAGCTGAAAGTCGGCTCGGCTATTAATAAATTTTATACCGAAATACACAAAAGCATTCTTTAATGCATAAGTAACCAAAGAGTAAGAAAAGTAAGAACATTGATGGGGTACCCCATCCTACAATGTTCTTACTTTTCAGGAGCCTTGAAAATGGCTACATAGGTAGCTGAAAGTCGGCTCGGCTATTAATAAATTTTATACCGAAATACACAAAAGCATTCTTTAATGCATAAGTAACCAAAGAGTAAGAAAAGTAAGAACATTGATGGGGTACCCCATCCTACAATGTTCTTACTTTTCAGGAGCCTTGAAAATGCCTACATAGGTAGCTGAAAGTCGGCTCTGCTATTAATAAATTTTATACCGAAATACACAAAAGCATTCTTTAATTCCTACAAACGGTATACATTGTCAACCCCAACATTTTATTACTTATGCATTGTTCAATGAATATTGTTTATTGTATACTATACACTGCGAATTCTTTACTGTAGTAAATACTAAACCTTTTTGCATATATAGAACCCCACTGCAGTACTGGTTGTTACAGTAATACTTAACGTTGTTATAGTTCTGGTAACTGTATCAACCAGTGAATGCTTACTAAACTTTCGTGGCGTTCCATATATGGGTAATTCTGTTCCAAATGGGACCCAAGGAAAACTTTGACTTCTTTGATTTGCCCTATTTTTGGCTCAAGTGTGCTATGTTTGTCCAAAAAGGACCTGATTTTTTTTCAGATTTTTTTGACATTTATTTTTGGAGTTATGGCCTTTTAAAGATGACAAAAATGACCAATTTTTCTAAAACGTATAATTTTTAAACGGCTGTATCTCTATAACGGTAAGATATAGAGACTTCAGACAAAGTGTATTTTAAAGTTTGTTAGTTGGAAGTTAGTTTGGTGATTTTGGTGATAGTCACCAAAGTAACCAATTTTTGGTGACATTTTACTCAAAATACACCATCTTCGATTTTTTTTTAAAAATATATGTTAAACTACAGACATTTCTCTAACAGTTACCCAAATTTCAAAATGGGACCGCCATATATTCGTCTTTGGTAAATTTTTAAAAATATAGTAGCAACTCAATTTTTTATTTATTGGTAATATTATGACCACAGTTTGATGTATGTTGTATGTTAACTCTACCTCAATCAAATTTAAACTAAAATTAACTTTTTTGCAAACGGAATTATAAGTTAATTGATTAATTTTTTTAATAGAACTTTCCAAGACACCCGTTTTTCGCATGGAATTTTTAATAATTAGATTTTTATTAAAATTAGGCAAGGTATTATTTTTGCATTTTACATAATGTTTTAGACATTCATAATATTCTATAATTTGTTTCAATAAGCAATTAATTATAACTAGCCATATTTTGTAAAGCCTACTATGTTTACTAAACATTGTTTAATGTCAAAGGAATCTAAAAAAGGCAAATTCTCATTAAGCATGCATAGCATACGTACTTATGCCAAAAATCAGACAAATCGAAGAAGTCTGTGTTTAAAATTGAATATTTTGTGTTTCATTTGCCATGGAATGAGCCCAAACTATTTCAGCTAGAATTGTTTTTGTTAAATGTTGAGATGGAGTTTGGACTTTTTCGTTTGGACTTTTTTCAAAAAGATCCCAGCCGAATTGTTTGAATAAGGAACCTATATTTAATATTTGAAGTGTTTAGCTCAAAGCGTTCTCAAGTTATAGTGATCACAAGTTTTCTTAGACAGACAGATATACAGATTGACCGACATAGAGATTTCTATTTGTAAACTATTGTTTTTTGTATATTAAACGACGAGAAAATAAAAATAAATAAATAAAAAAAAATTACTAATGCAGAAGAGGAAAGTAAAATTTAATTTAAATTTCCCATGCGAAGATTGGATATCACAGCTAAAGTATATAAACTCAATTTAAGGTTTTCCAAAACATATTATCTAAGTATCTTATTATTACATTAAAAGAACTGATGTTAGTTTAGTTAATTCCTAAAACCAAATTCCCGTGCGAATAACGGGTCCACTGCTATATATGTATACCAGACGTAGGAAAAATGTTTCAGATAAATATAAAATAGTTATTAATAGTATTATTAAACTCTGCGTTAAAAAGTGATTGGGAAATGAAATTTTGACTGACATTTATATCTTTAATATTTTGCCCAAAGCAATCCCATCGTCGTCCCATTATGAATTTTGGTACATGGTTAAAGAATAATCTACAGATTATTATATCTTTTTATTAAAAAAATCAAAGATGGCGTATTCTGAGATAATCGTCCCCAAACATTGGCGACTTTGGTGACCATCACCAAAATCACCAAATTTGACATATCTTTAAAATATATTAAAACACAACAAAATGGCTTTAAAATATATTTTTCTTTAAATCTGTATATTTTAGCGTTACTGAGATAGAGCTGTTTAAAAACAGGCTGTTTTAATGACTTTTGCATTTTTGGCCAATTTCAAAAGGCCGTAACTCCATAAATAATGGCCAAAAAAATCTGAAAATTATATAAGGTCTTATTAGGCTTACGTAGAGCAAGTATACCAAAAAAAATCGAAGAAGTCGATATCCAAAATTTCCCTTTTTGGGTCCTATTTGGAGTGGAATGAGCCATATACAAAAGCGTTCAGTATTTACTACGGTAAGGATTTCTCAGTGTATGTTTAATAATAACTTTAATCCCAGCGTACAAGGCCGTATCCAGGATTTTAGGATTCCTCAGCCCCCCCCCCCCCCCCCCCGGAATCCTAAAATTTTATATGAAAATCTAAAAAAATTTGAAGCTTCTCCGGGGCCCGGGTTCAAGGGGGCCCGGCGTTGATAGTTTCTTTTGATTTATAATAAATAGTTTATACTTTATTTTTAAAATAGACTGTTACATTTTTTAAAAAATTTGCCTGCGGCGCTATAGCTTTTTTACTCCCCCAGAACGATAAGGGTACAAAGCGAAGCAAATATGCACGCTCTTTTCCAAGTGGACCATACACTGTATGGTCCATACAGATTCAAATTCGTAAAAATTTTCACCTGCGGCTCTAGAGGTTTCTTGCATTTAAACTTTAATTAGTACCACCTTTAAAATTTAAATAGACTATAAAATTTCTAAAAAAATTCGCCTGCCTGCTGCGCTATAGATTTTTGCTCCCCCAGAACGATAAGGGCACAAAGCGAAGCAAATATGCAGGCTCTTTTCCAAGTGGACCCTACAGCTTCAAATCGTAAAAATTTTCGCCTGCGGTGCTAGAGTTTTCTTGCATATAAACTTTAAATAGTAACACTTTTAAAATTAAAATAGACTATAAAGTTTCTAAAAAAAAAACGCCTACAGCGCTATAGCTTTTTTAGTCCCCCAGAACGATAAGGGCACAAAGCGAAGCAAATATGCAGGCTCTTTTCCAAGTGAACCATACAGCTTCAAATTCGTAAAAATTTAAATAGACTATAAAATTTCAAAAAAAATCGCCTGCCTGCTGCGCTATAGATTTTTGCTCCCCCAGAACGATAAGGGCACAAAGCGAAGCAAATATGCAGGCTCTTTTCCAAGTGGACCCTACAGCTTCAAATCGTAAAAATTTTCGCCTGCTGCGCTAGAGTTTTCTTGCATTTAAACTTAAAATAGTAACACTTTTAAAATTAAAATAGACTATAAAATTTCTAAAAAAAATCGCCTACCGCGCTATAGCTTTTTTACTCTCCCAGAGCGACAAGGGCACAAAGCGAAGCAAATATGCAGGCTCTTTTCCAAGTGGACCATACAGCTTCAAATTCGTAAAAATTTTCACCTGTGGCTCTAGAGGTTTCTTGCATTTAAACTTTAAATAGTACCACCTTTAAAATTTAAATAGACTATAAAATTTCTAAAAAAAATCGCCTGCCTGTGGCGCTATAGATTTTTGCTCCCCCAGAACGATAAGGGCACAAAGCGAAGCAAATATGCAGGCTCTTTTCCAAGTGAACCATACAGCTTCAAATTCGTAAAAATTTTCGCCTGCGGCTCTAGAATTTTCTTGCATTTAAACTTTAAATAGTACCACCTTTAAAATTTAAATAGACTATAAAATTTCTAAAAAAAATCGCCAGACCTAGCGCTATAGCTTTTTGCTCCCCCAGAACGACAAGGGCACAAAGCGAAACAAATATTCAGGCTCCTTTCCAAGTGGACCCTACAGCTTTAAATTCGTAAAAATTTTCGACTGCGGCGCTAGAGTTTTATTGCATTTAAACTTTAAATAGTAATACTTCTAAAATTCAAATAGGCTATAAAATTTATAAAAAAAAACGCCTGCGGCGCTATAGGTTTTATACGGTCTTTTTTATTGGAGTTTATAAAACCTAAGCTTCAAATTTGTCAATATTTTCGCCTACGGCGCTAGAACTTATACCACTGTTTTCAAATTTAAATAGCACAGTTATAAAATTTTTTCTTATTTTTTTTATTTGAATTTTTAAAACTTGAGTTTTACTACATTGAATTTAAAAAACAGAAGTAAAAAAAAAACATGAAAAAGTTTTCTCCTGCAGCGCAATTTTCATTCTTTTCGAGATTTAGGGAAAAAATGTCAAGCGACAATGAGATGTCGTACCTTTTTTCACTATTGGTAAAGCCAAATTAATTAACCATTTAGATTTATCACTTATTTCAAAATTTAACTCATATTATTTAAACTATGTTCAATATTTTTCACAAAAATAATGCAACCCACCTTATTCCAAAACCTCGCTTGATGGTAATAGGAAAATGCTCTTAAAACCCTTTGTCTGCTAGGAAAAGGTATCAAGTGGTTGGTACCAAACTAAGACATTTGACCTTACTTGAAGATATTTTGGAAAGTGAGCTGGAACTTGGCAGAAATGTAGGCAGGCTATAAATAACAAAGTATGTAGGGTTTAGAAATTTTAGGTAAATAGTTAGATTTGGATGTCTCAAATAAATTTCGGCACCGATAACTTGATAATTATGATGATCATGATACTAATGATTTAATAAAAAGTGTAATTTTTAAAGTTTAACTGTCCAAAATCTCATTCGTCTGGCTGGTCCGGATCCTTCAAATTCTCCACTACATGGCGCAGCTCAAATTGTGAGCTTTTTACGTTTTAGTTTCTTTAATTGTTTGCCATTAAACTTTAATTTAAAGTGCTGAAGTACGACTAATTTCTCCTTGGTTTAAAATTAAGTAATGATATTTTGATATTAACCCCGATGCATAGGCATTCTAGTAAACTTTGGCTAGTGTTTTCATTGAAAGTTATATAAAATATAGTTTAATGCATTTGGTAGTGCAAAGGAATATTTTATCTTAACCCCGAAGCAACTCTAAAACTAGTTTTAACTTATCGTTAATTTGTGTTAATATAATCAATTTAGGTGTCCGCATATCTACGAGTTCAATTCTAATACCTGAAGTGCTTAGGAGAAATTCCTAATATTCAAAATTACTCACGACCAGTTTTGAAAATATGCACTGACCTTGGATTTTTACTTTCTCTTAACGTATTGTGCCAAATCAAAAACAAGTTTGTCTGTCGGCTAGTTTAAACCCCTTTCGCTCCAGTCGGGTTTTCAAGGTATTTCAAGGGACCTTACCAGATTAAATTTTTTATAAAAAATTAAAAATAAAAATTTTGCCAAAAAAAAATTATAACCTAGGAGCGCTTAGGGAACGTTCAAGTATTACGTAACGCAAATTGTACCAAAATTCATACACTTCATAGCCCAGTTCTCGCGTTATAATAGATTATAGACATTTTATATTTTGGCTTTTACCCCCCTAACACACCCCCTATTAGGGGGGTAGCCAAAATATGAAATCTCTAGAGCCTTGAGCCTTTATGCCGCGTTTTGATAAACTGCGCATGCGCACAAGCTGACAGTTTTTCAATATATTATTTTAAATAAAAAACATTTTTTTACAAATAAAAAACACCAAACAGAAGCCAAACCAACGTTAACGTAAACCAAGGCCCCCTCATTAAAAAAAAACAAAACAAACTCCGGTACGGAGAGCTGAAATTAGGCGCTTTTTAAATATAATAAATAATAATAAATAATCGTTCCCAGCAAACATTGGTTTGTTGGTCGCCCGTTGGCCAAACATTGGCGTGCCAATGTTTCCTGCATTTGGCCTATGTTGGGCCTACATACTGAGGAGACATCGGCCGCCATACGGCGGCATACGACGGGCAATGTTGGCAAAACTGCATTGGCCCTACATTGGCAGCTAGAAGGCCAAGGAAGTTTTTTTTAATTTTCGTTGTAAATTTATCATTGACCTTAGTTTGGCCAACGTACGTTGGTTTATAAGACTGCGGCCTTAGATTGGCCAATGTACGATTTTACGACCGAAGTTATCGTTGGCTTTAAAGCGGCCTTCGAGCGGCCAATTTAGCACCAATGCTGTTTTGCCAACATTGGCCCGACGTATGCGGCCTAAGGGCGGCTGATGTCTCCTCAGTATGTAGGCCCAATGTGGGTTTGCCAACGGTCGGCCAACGAAAGATTGTTTGATGGATTATATCCGGTTATTATATCCGGTTATATCCATGCAGGTATACGCGGGCTACTACCACGCTTTACATAAAAGTACTAAGTATATATACACTGCGGTCCAAAAGTCACCCCCCCCTCTTAACTTTTGAACGAGTTGAGATATCGATTTCAAATTTAGAACTCTTAAATAAGACAACTTAAATTATCTTTAAGCATATATTTGATACTTTTATCTCTTAAAATGTGGACAGGGGGGCATGGGGGGAAATTTTTTTAAATGTAAAGGGGGGTCGTTGATACATCATTTTAAAGCCTTTAAAATTCTCTATATAACCATACATTTTTAAATTTTTTAAACATGTTTTTTAAGGTTTTGATTTTTCAGTTTTTTGTGCTAAAAAAATAAATTTTTAAGTTTTTTTTGTTAATTTTTATTTATGTCAACTAAAATTAGTTTAAAAGTATAATTTACTTTTTTCATTATGAAATTAGGCATTTTTAAAAAATTGTTTGTTTTTTTTAAAGAAACTTTGACAAAAATACCTATTTTCAACCCTATTTTAAACCCAAAAAAAATGTTCAAAAAAAATAAAAAATATACAGTTAAATGGAGAATTTTATAAGCTTTAAAATGTTGTATCACCTTTCCATTTAAAAAAATGTCGCCCCTGCCCACATTTTAATAGCTAAAAGTATCAAATATATGCTTAAAGATAGTTTAAGTTGTCTTATTTAAGAGTTCTAGATTTGAAGTCGATATCTAAACTCGTTCAAAAGTTAAGAGGGGGCGGGTGACTTTTGGACCGCTCTGTATATATTTCGTATGAACAGATTAACATTATTAACAGTACAATTAAATTGTAATAAAATATAAAAAAAAGGTGAAAGATCACAGTCGCAAGTAGGCATTTTGAAGCCAATTGGCAGGGTTCGGTTCTAGACGATGTATCTCCTCCAAAGCACCATCAAAAAGTACTAAGTTTATTACCACTAAAACACAATGAAGTCTTATCCCGTATACGAATATCCAACTGTGGATATTGTGGTAAATCTTGCTAAACCTACCTAAAAATATCCATGTTTGATTTTCATTTTTTTACTATTTTTAATATTTTTATTTTTAATACTTTTATAATTTGTACAAATCAAATTATATTTAAACTTTAAAATTCCGCGCTTCATTTTGTGACATTTTTACATTTTGCTGCGCAACCGCAGAAACAGACAGTTCAGTATAGAATTCAAAAACATGGAAACGTGTTAAAATCGCTCCGCTTAAAATTAGTTCGTTTTTTGACATAATCTCCGCTATTTGTTATTATTTTATAAACATTTTGTGCATCGTGAGACACCAGACTGGAAACCACATCAAGGGTACCCTTGGATCAAGAAAAACTGAAGAAAAAGGTCAGTGCTATTTTTTGTAATGAACATATTCTATTCGTGCTTTTTTTGTGAAAAATAGATTTAATAGAGCAGTCCCGCGTGCTCCATTTGGTCCTTCGAGCCGGATTTATCCGTGATCTAGCATCTTCTATTCTTAAAATTTGTCTATTTTCTCCAAAAATTGAATTTAAAATAGTCACTTTAGTATATGTCTGTCTCTCTCTTCACCATTCATTTTGCATACGTCTGCCTCACCTTGTACGTGCTATTTTAGCTTCTTTGTCTAACACATATAGCTCTGTATACGCTATCTTACTCGCACAATTTCAATTTTATTTTGGTGTGATTTAAAAAAATTACACAAAAAACCACACGCGTTTGCTTTAATTCAAACAAGACAACCTGCTCAGCTGATTGACATGGGCGTACCTTTCATTATTATTAATTTGTTTAAAACATTCTATTTTTGTTAAGCATACAATTATTCGCACCGCATATTTTGTATTATACAAAATTCATATTTTTGTTTTAGTTTGTATGCTCCGCTCCGTTTTTTAACAGGTTAATAATCGCTTTGGGTTGAATTTTTTATTTTTTTTTTCTTTTACTTTTGACTTTCATTGTTTTTTGTCGCACTATGCCCAATCCTGAAAATCCAGATCAGGGAAATGCAGCTCCTGCTGCTCGCTCTGTTTCACTCATACAGCGAGATGCTGCAATGCACCGCATGCGCACGCACTTAAATCTCGCAAATCGTGCAGTACATGACGATTCGCTTCAGGGTCGCTTGCGGGGCATTTCTCGTGATTTGGATAATATTAAAAAGGAATTTCAAAAGGCACATAATGCTGTAATTAATAGAATGACAGATCCAGATGTTGATTTGAATCCACAGTACGATATTCAGAACCAGTTTGATGAAGCCTTTTATTCAGTTAAAGCCATCTGCGCTACGCTATTTGAAGATCGTCCTATGGGTCCTGTGGGTCCTGTCGCTCCCGCTCAATCCCATCCTAATGTCCGTCTTCCGCAACTCTCGCTTAATAATTTTGATGGAAAAATTAAAGATTTTCCTACATACATAGACCTTTTCAATTCGCTTATACACTGGAACGAATCCCTCAACAGTGTGGAAAAGTTCTCGTACATGCTTTCATCACTTAAGGGTGACGCTTTGTCCCACATAAGGTCATTGGCTCTTACCAACAACAATTATCAGATTGCTTATGACATGCTTGTTGAAAGGTATTCGAACAGAAGGGCTCAAGCCTCTAATTGTTGGAAAACCATAGAGTCATGCCCTAAACTCACCTCCGAATCTGCCTCAGGTCTACGTAATTTATTAGACGTTTTTTCTGAAAATTTAGAGTCTCTTAAAACTTTAAAGCTGCCAGTAAGGCACTGGGATTTCATACTTTTTCACATGTTAATTAAACGGCTTGACTCCTCAACTATAAAACGTTTTGAATTACAAAACGCTTCAAATGAAATTCCTAAGTATTCCGAATTAAAAGATTTCTTAGAAAAACAGTGTACCGCATTAGAAACTGTCGCTTATTCTACCTCGCGTGAAAATACGACTCAGAAACCGCCCATTAAATATGAAGCTAAGTTTAGCAAACCGCAAACCGCTAATTTCTTTGTAAATACGAATAATTCGCCAAAATGCCCTTGTGGGAGTTTTGATCATAATATTTATAAATGTCAAACTTTTCATAATAGAAGTCCTCAGGATAGATATCAATTTGTAAAACAGCATAATTTATGTGTGAATTGCTTATCTACCCAACATACATTTAAATTTTGTAAAAGTAACTCAACTTGTTTTGTTTGTCGTAAGAGACATCACAGTTTAATTCACTTCAATGAGACGCCAATGAACAACGTTGAGGGTGGACGCACCGCAAAGGCCGAGTGTCCCGGCAGGCAACTCGATGATGACCCTGCTCGCTATATCGCACCGTCCAGTCAATCTAGAGCATTTAATGGAAAAAATAATTCAAATTCTACAAATACTTTATTGCCCACAGCTATAGTTGAATTAAAAGATTGTAAAGGGACTTTCCACCCAATTCGTGTTCTTTTGGATTCAGGATCGCAAACTAGTTTCATTACTTCAGAATGTTCTACTCGGTTAGGCCTTGCAAAAGGTCATTGTACTCAGTCTATTTATGGTATTAGTAACACGTCAACTACCACTGAAGGTATGATCGAGACAACACTGCGCTCTATGATTTATCCTGAATATTCTTTTGATTTAACGGCCTTAATTGTAAATAAAATAGCCGATTCAATGCCTAATGAATTTATTTACACCGATAACTATTATCATATTAAAAACTTATGTCTTGCCGACAAAGAGTTTTTCCGCCCCGCTAAAGTTGACGGCCTTATAGGCTCAGACTTACTTCCGCATCTTTTGACAGGCTCCGTCATTCATGATGACAGCCGTCAGTTACCTACTGCCGTTCATACCGTAGTAGGTTGGATTTTAATGGGAAATACTTCATTAAATAACGCTAAAAAACATAACTCTAAGATTAATCAATTTTTTACCGCTACTAACGCTTCTGATTCGCTTGATGATATTTTGAAAAATTTCTGGACCTTGGAGGAGGCTCCTAAAACGCCGCTCACATTTTCACCGGATGAATTACTGTGTGAAAAAATATTTACCGATACGCTCGCTCGTGACCCTTCGGGAAAGTACATAGTACACTTGCCCTTTCGCGATACTACCCCAAAGGTCTTTGGGGATTCCCGCAATATTGCTATTCGCCGCTTTTTATCTCTAGAACGCCGCTTAGTCAATGATAAATTACTCTATGACGATTACATCGCCTTTATGAAAGATTATGTTGATACTGGACATATGTCCTTAGTTGAAAAATGCACTGATAATGACTGTTATTTCATACCGCATCATGGGGTAAGACAGAATTTAAAGTTGCGCGTGGTCTTTGATGGCTCCGCTAAGAACTCTGAAGGGCTTTCCCTAAATTGTACGCTTTTGCCTGGACCAAAACTGCAAAACGATATCGCTTCTTTATTGTTGAAATTTCGGGCCTTTACATACGTATTTTCCACTGACGTGAAACAAATGTTTAGAAACATATTGATTACGCCAGAACACCGCAAATTTCAGCGTATTCTATGGAGATCTTCGCCAAGGGATCCCATTCGTGAATATCAACTAAATACGGTAACTTACGGGCTGACCTCTAGTCCATATCTTGCTAATCGCACTATACAGCAACTTTGTATCGACGAGCAGTCAAATTTTCCGCAAGTGTGCGAGTCATTACCAAAACATATCTATGTGGACGACGCCGCGTTTGGTGCGAACACAATTAAAGGTACCCTTTTGCTACAGTCGCAACTTATCTCGTTGTTTACAAAAGGTGGGTTTACTCTACACAAATGGGCTGCTAATCACCCTGCATTATTAAATAATATTCCTCCCGCACTCCGCTCACAAGATCCGCTTTCTTTTGACGACACGCAAAGTATTATAAAAATTCTAGGCCTTATTTGGCTCCCCAATACGGATTGCTTCTCTTACAAAATTAAACCACTAGATAAACCGTGTACAAAACGTAGTGTTCTGTCAGAACTCGCTAGAATTTTCGATCCTATTGGATTTCTCGCACCTTTAACATTTTTTGCTAAACACTTGATCCAACTTATTTGGACTCTTGGACTCGACTGGGACTCACAGGTTCCTCCCGAGATTCAGTCACGCTGGTCACAGTATAAGGCCGAATTACCCGCGCTTGAAAATCTTAAAATACCGCGACAATTAATTCCCAATAATGAGTATACTTCTTGCGAAATTCACGGATTCGCAGATGGATCAGAAAAGGGGTTCGCCGCTGTGATTTATTTTCGGTTTGAACGCAAAGACGTTGACCCTTGCGTAACTTTGATTTCCGCTAAAACTAAAGTCGCACCTCTTAAAAAAATTTCGATTCCTAAAATCGAGTTATGCGCCGCAGTCTTATTATCAGATTTAATTGAATCTATTGTGAATACTTATACCGAATTTATTAAAATTGATAACGTTTTTTGTTATACAGATAGTAAGGTGACTTTGGCTTGGGTCAAATCGCCGCCTTACCGTTGGCAAACCTTTGTCAGCAATAGAATCAGTCATATCCAAGAAAGAGTCCCGCCTAGTTCCTTCTTTCATATTGCTGGGACGTCTAACCCAGCGGATCCCGCTTCACGGGGTTTATTACCCAATCAATTATTAGACAGTACCTTATGGTGGGCAGGACCGGACTGGTTAAAAGGTTCACGCGATCTATGGCCCATCAATGCAGAAATTGAAATTGACAACATACCTGAAGCCAAGAATTTTACCTTTACCGCTATGATTGAGAACAATTCTTTTGATTTATTATTAGAAAGGTTTTCTTCGCTCGCTAAAATCAAACGTATTATTGCTTACGTACTTCGTTTCACGTATAACTGTCGTAATTCCAATAACCGCAAAGTGGGACCCTTTCTTGCGGTCGAACTTCACCTTGCATTACTCACATTAATCCGACGCGTACAGTTTATTGTTTTTCATGATGATTTGTTGAAAATTAAAAATAAAATAAATTTATGCAAAGATTTGCGCAAACTCAACCCTTTCCTTGACGACAGCGGTTTGATTCGGGTAGGGGGACGCCTTACGCATTCGCAACTTAGTTATGATCAAAAATTCCCTCTTCTCTTACCTAGAAGTCACAGATTAACTTACTTAATTATTGAAGATTGCCATCGAGTGCATCTACATGCTGGTCTAAATAGCTTACACTACTTAATTACGCAAAATTTTTGGATACTTTCCCCTAAACGTGCCATTCGACATTGTCTTTCCCAATGCATCCGTTGCTTTCGTGCCCGACCTATTACTCGGCAGCCCTTTATGGGCGACTTACCTGCTTGCCGACTTTCCGCCGCCAAGGCTTTCCAATGCACTATGACTGATTATGCTGGGCCCTTTTCCATAACCCTTAGCAAGCATCGTGGGGTTAAAACTCAAAAGGCCTATATTTGCCTTTTTGTTTGCGCTGCAACCAAAGCGATACATTTAGAGCTAGCCTCTGATTTAACCATGGAAGCTTTTTTAGCTGCTTTTCGCCGCTTTTGTTCCCGCCGCGGTCGGCCTAGTACCCTCTATTCTGATAACGGGACCAATTTCGTAGCTGCGCGCAAAGAAATCGATTTATATTTTGAACAAGCCGCCGAAATAGAAAAAATTAAATGGTCGCTGAACCCACCTAGTGGTTCACATTTTGGGGGTCTTTTTGAAAGCGCTGTGAAATCGGTTAAGACTCACATTTACCGCGTAACTGGGCAACAAATCTTATCCTATGAGGAGTTTTATACCTTACTCGTACAAATTGAAGCGGTATTAAACTCTCGTCCGCTCTGTCCACTTTCGTCTGATCCCTCAGACCTGAGTGTACTAACTCCAGGTCATTTCCTAACTCTCGCTCCACTCTCCGTCATACCTGATCCTGAACTTACCAATGTTAATATTTCACGCTTAAATCGCTGGCAACTTATTCAAAGTCTTCATCAGAGCTTTTGGAAAAGATTCTCGTCTGAATATTTGTACAATTTGCAACAGAGAGAACGTTGGACAAAAAACATAGAAAATATTAAAATTGGTACTCTAGTTCTCATCAAACATGAGAATTTACCGCCGTTGTCTTGGAAACTAGCTCGTGTTAAAGAGCTTCATTGCGGGTCAGATGGTGTATGTAGAGTTGTAACGTTATTAACTTCTAATGGACTTCTTAAAAGACCAGTAAATAAATTGTGTCCTTTACCGTCCAATGAATAATTTATCTATATTAGTTTAGCTATTATTATTTTTTTTTTCTCTTAATTTTACTTATTTTTTTTTTTTTTTTCTTGCTTAAAATACCATGTATTTTGGTGGGCAGAATGTTTGATTTTCATTTTTTTACTATTTTTAATATTTTTATTTTTAATACTTTTATAATTTGTACAAATCAAATTATATTTAAACTTTAAAATTCCGCGCTTCATTTTGTGACATTTTTACATTTTGCTGCGCAACCGCAGAAACAGACAGTTCAGTATAGAATTCAAAAACATGGAAACGTGTTAAAATCGCTCCGCTTAAAATTAGTTCGTTTTTTGACATAATCTCCGCTATTTGTTATTATTTTATAAACATTTTGTGCATCGTGAGACACCAGACTGGAAACCACATCAAGGGTACCCTTGGATCAAGAAAAACTGAAGAAAAAGGTCAGTGCTATTTTTTGTAATGAACATATTCTATTCGTGCTTTTTTTGTGAAAAATAGATTTAATAGAGCAGTCCCGCGTGCTCCAATCCATATGTGGATACACGGCAGCTAAAGGGGTTAAAAAAGTTTACCCAAAAGGTCGCACACATCTAATTTTTATTTTTTCAATTATTGTGTTAAAAAAATACCAAATCATGTTTTTTTTCCAAAACATCAAAAAACATCAAAATAAGCAAAAAAAAAATTATTATGTATGTCTATCTGTCTGTCTGTCAATCTGTCAATCTGTTTCTCTGTCCACCTGTACCTACGTTAAGAACGCTTTGAGCTACTTTAAATTCGTTATGTAGATGTATTATTATATTATCTTGGACAGGTTCTTATTTGAGCAAACTTGGTTGGGAGAGGGTATTAAATGTGTTTTCCTGAACATATCTCTTTAATTATTCAAAACAAAAGAACAAAAACAAAAAGAACAATTTTAAAACTACCTAAAGTTAAAAATACACAAAAAAAAATATTATAATTTTTTTATGATCTCGAAATGTTATAAATTATTTCTGGACATTTGGATGTAACAATAGAAAAAAAATAGAAATCACCAAAAGGGCAAAAATATACACAATTTTTTTTATTATAACATTAATTAGTATTTATAGGATTCGTGATGAAAGTAGCTAACAGGTCCTTTAAATTAACATGCGTGGATACACTGCAGCGGAATGGTTAAAACCAGGATTCACTTTTAACCGAATTTAAAACCCTCTAATTATATTTGTGCAAATATTGTTTTTGGTCATTATCCAATAACTGGTCTGGGTAATTGCCTTGCTGATTACTCTATATTTATGCTAATGTAAAGGCATTAGCCGTAAGCGATAAATTATGTTGCATTAAACTATATCTGTATGTCAAGTACAATTAAAACTTGTGCAGTTTTAGTATATCTAACTCATTTGCTATATAAAATATGTAGATAAGTTCTTAGACAAATAAAACTAGCTGTGAAAATATTTAATGCTATTTATATGCTCTTTATAGGTAGTTAAAATTATTTAATACGCAAAATAAAGTTTAAAAACAAAACAAAAGAAAGGGGTAGCAGGGGACGGAATTTAAACTCCTGTATACAGACAGCTCTTTTTAAACTCTTTGAAATAAGGTTTCGCAAGAATGGACAGCAAAATTGTTTAAGAATACATAAAACAGCTTATTAAACACAAAAACAAGTACAAAATCTTCACACACAACGGGGTTGTTTAAGAATACATAAAACAGCTTATTAAACACAAAAAAAAAAGTACAAAATCTTCACACACAACGGGGTATTATCAATGACTGTCAAATTAAGGAGTAGGTTATAAGTTCTCTAGGAAACTTTAGACCTACTGTACACATAGCTGTGTTATAAAAATTAAAAAAAAATGTTTTTTACTTAAAAAAAACAAGTATCTTACCTTGGTGTAATGTTAAATTTTAATCTAAAATGTTATTTTTATCTAAAATATACATAAATTTATTTTAAAACAATAATAATTATACTTTTGTCTCTTTCTGTAGAACTTCTCTCTTTATCTAATCTAAATAGTCCATTGTGTTTAATTAAAACTAAAATATTTGGAGTATCTGGTAGCTAAAGGGTAGAAGTTACAATCTCCATGAAAGTGAAATTATTTATTTTTAAATACTGAGCTATTTTTGTGACAATTAGTTCAAAATAAAATCATCCACCATTATAGTATATTCAACTTCAAGATGCAGTAAGTTTAAACAAACGCACGTGAATACAACGGATTTAGTGGCAGGGTAGGACTCAAAACAAAATATTTCTATATGACGGTCCATTGCAATGCATTGTACGCTTCACCGCAAGTGCTCACGTACTGACTTGTTTAATTTTCTACATCCCTACTCTCGCAACATTCCTAAGGGGACTACGGCCTCTTTAAGCGTACACTATATCAGTACTGTAAATTCACAGTTACCTGTAAAAATGTGAATTTTTACCTGTGATTTCACAGTAATTTAAGCATCGAATTTAATGTGTATTTCAAGCAGTATTACGGGCTCTTGTAATTTTCGGGAAAAAGTGCCGGCTTTTTGGACCACATGCATGAATTTTAATGCAAAATTATTGTACCGACAGGAAAAGAGCTGAGATTTTACTAAACCCAGTAATATTGAGGTTAATTTAATAAATATTGTAAATTCACATTCTGACATTGTAAATTTGCTTTAATTATTACAGTTAAAACTACTGTAAGATTGACGGACAAATTTAGAGTGTACATCTAAAAAGTAGTTTTTATTTAATATTTCTGGAACCCTATAAACCACAGTAACAAATTTTTGCACATTCCTTAACATTGTTAAAGGCTATCATTTTATGTTTTTGTTCGGTAATTTTAACCAGCTTTTTAACGTGTGAAATGGGAGGGGGGGGGTCGATTCACTTTTTTGCCCCAAACTTTTTTCTCCGTATACCTGTTGACATTTTCCCAATAAAATATTAATCTTTAATTAAAAATACATAAAAAAGATACTCTTAATGTAACACCGTAGAGACAATCGTTTCCAAAAAAATTGCAATTAAAGAGGTAATTTCACGTTCTGAGCATCAAAAATAGGAACTAAAAAATGCACCAATAAAAATTTTAATAATGCAGAGAGATTCTACATTAAATACTATGAAAAAAACTTCCCATACACAAATATCCACAAATCGCTTAAAAGTCCCTTTAACAGTGTTACTCTTTAAGAGGCTGTAGTACTCTTAAAACTGATTTTCTAACCTAGATTTATAGAAGCTTTTTTTCAGTTTTTAATGTAGAATCACCGTGCAGTATCGAAATTTTTTATGGTGCATTTTTTATTTCTCAGAACGTGAAATTGGACCTTTTATTCCAATTTTCTCGAAAACGGTTGGCTCTACAGTGTTATATAAGGAGTATCTTTTTTATGTATTTTTATTTAAAGATTAATATTTTATTGAAAAAATGTCAAAAAATTTAAGGATAAAAAAGTTTGGGGCAAAAAAGTAACATCACCCCCCCCCCCCCATTTCGCACGTCCCTGGTTAAAATTGCCAAACAAAAATTACATGAAATGTTAGCCTTTATTAATGTTAAGGCATGTGCAAAAAATCGTTACTTTGGTTTATAGGGTTCCAGAAATATTAAATAAAAAGTACTTTTTAGATGTACCCTTATGAGGATCGTAGCTCCCTTAGGGTTCATTTCCGGACCAACCTTTATCAGAACTTTTTTCATATTTTTTAACGTAGAATCACCTCTTAAATTTTTCCAACTTATTTCCGAATAACCCTGTATATGGGGGTGACCCCCCCGGGGGCTTAAAATCCGTAAAAAATCTCTTACGTAATTTGTGCACGAAACCTTAAGGATAAGAAACGCAGTCCGAGTCCTACAAGACTTTTTTATGGGGTCGAATATTGACCAAACCAGATCAAAATATATAAGAAAAAAGGTAAAGATTTTTGAAGTATAAAATTTATTTCAAATAAATAGGTTTTAAAAAGCAATATTTCCCGGAAAATCCCAGAAAACTTCTTTGACCGTCATGTAATATTGTTTTGTCTTATGAGAAGTAAAGTTTTATTTATTGTTTTGAATGGCTTATAAAACTCTATTGGAAATCGAACGAGGCCACCGCTAAAAACGTGAAAATGGTCGGTAAACAGTAAAAATGTTTTATGTATGTTTCCGGAAAAGTGCTTAATTCAAGAAAATAAAATAGAACAAGCTATAGATACATAGCATAGTCTTCACAGTGGATAGTATATTGAGTTTTCTCTCGATTTTTCGTTAATAATTTGTCTTTAATAGTAACGCAGCTTATAACATTTCCCCGATTTCTTTCTCATAACTTTGTAGTTATTAGAACATTGAGCACTGCACTGTTACAAAGATTGATGTAAATTTGCAAAACACTAGGTGGTACGTTTCGAACCCATGTAGTGTATAGTAAATTTTTTCGTGAGATGTAAATATTGTGTAATATTTTATTATATCTAATGTAATAATACATACGGCTAATGTAAAAGTGTAAAATTACCATATTAATAATGTAATATTTTATACAAATTGTAAAATTACCACACGAATAATGTAAAAAATTACGTTATTCATATGGTAATTTTACAATTTGTATAACATATTACATTATGACGTGGGAGGATTGGTTTAGTGGACTACCGCGTCGTACTTGACGAGTTTACTACCCAAATAGTGTGAGTTCGATTCTCACCGGCGCCGATTTGTCTTTTTCAGTTAATTAATAATTGAAATTTGGCGAAGGCGTAAGTAAAGCGGACACTCCCTATAAATTGGTTCGAAAGTCAATTAAAGCCAGTGGTTCCCTCTACTACTAGCCCACCCAAGTCCTGGACTTAGGGGATGGTTAATTAAGTAGAATAGTACTAGGGTAAACAAAAATGTAATGTTATGTATTATGGTAATTTTACATTACATTAGTCATATGGTATTATCACATTAGATATAATAAAATATTACACAATATTTACATGGCACGAGAAAATTTACCATACACTACATGGGTCCGAAACGTCTCACCTAGTGTATTGTAACTTTTTATTCCTCAAAAGATTACACAGGCACACAAAAAAAAAACAAAAACGTCTGTTTCTGGGGTGGAGACAACAATCTGGGGTTGGTTTGACCTGGTCAGGTCGCATTTCATTTCTAACCTCAAAAAAGTGATGAAAGTTGAAACACATTTCATCACCTTTTTGAGATTAGGAATGAAATGCGACCTGACCGAGTCAAACCAACCCCAGATACGGATTCAGAGATCCCAAAAATGCATAGAAATGTTTGTCTCGACCCAAGAAATAGACCTTTTTTGTGTAGGTACTAGTGCACAGGCACACAAAAAAAATATGTGGTATGCGTGTTTGGGGTCGCACAAAAAAAAAGGTCTGTTTCTGGGGTCAAGACAAACATTTTTTTACGTTTTTGGGGTCGCTGAATCCGAATCTGGGGTTGGTTTGACTTGGCCAGGTCAGCAACAAAATACGACATGATCGAGTCAAACCAACCCCAGATTCAGATTCGGTGACCCCAAAAACGTATAAAAATGTTTGTTTCGACCCCAGAAACAGACCTTTGTTTTTTGTTTTTGTGTGCCTGTGTTACTAATAACTCAGTTTTAATCAAATTGGGTTTATTTTTAGAATAACCCTTATACCCATTTTACCTAATTTTCTGCTATAAATATTTTATCTGAAAATATTTTTGAAACGAGAGAAGTAAATTTCCATAGAGAATTGCATTAAATTTACAAATAACCGCAAGAAGTAAAATAAACATGTGGCGTACAAACTAATACAAAATTATGTATCGAATGTCCCAAAACCTTTCAAAAGCTGAACAAAACATATTTAAAAAGAAATTTTGCAGTAAAAAATAACCTTTCACAATAAATTTTATTTTCTTAGCAGCAAGCATCACACAATAGTATTTTTGTATTAGGAGCGCAAATTACTTATTTCTGCTTCAACGTAAAACTTGCTGATAGAGGCGTCAAGCCGAGATCAGCAATCAGGCAAAAGCAGAAATCACATTTTATGCTCATACAAATAATAGTTTTGCGCTCATACAAACAATAGTTTTTCTTAGGCAATAAAAAAAATGTGAAACGGGTACCTTTTCTAGACGGGTGGAAATGTTCTTATGTATTTTAAACTAAACGTAAAAGTTTAAGTCTATCAGCAACTTTCTTGCTAGGTTCGTTTTTCACAAATTCCTTACTTTTTCTGTATTTTTTGACCATTTCCTTCTGTTTTTTCTTTCTAGCTTTATAAAATTGTCTTTTTTAACGAGGACATTATCAGATATAAATTTATTCAAAAACATCAGAATTTTATTTTGCCTATTAGTGTGTTTTACTGCATCATTCTGCAGTAGGAAATGTTTGAACAGAATGAAACTAAGCACAAAAACGGATTATGTCAATTGTCAAAATAAGGCCAAGAGAAGAAGAAGACTAGCGATATTTTATTAAATGTTTTGGTTAATTTCTGAAAATCCTAACTAAGTATTATCTATGCTGAAAATATATTTCAGGAATGTAGTACATTACATGTAATGGATCGTGATAACCAAAGATATTTAGTTATTTGTGAAAATAAACAGTATAGCCGACAAATGCTATTAGATTCTGGACCCAAACTTAGTTCGGATATTTTAATTAATATAATAAAAAGTAGGTATTTTAATCCATGGTAAATATTTGCAAAAAAAAAAATTAACTTTTAAAAAGTAGGTAGATTTTACGATCAAACGAACTTTAGGAAGTTCGATCGAAATTATTTGAGGCGCTTCTTCCGAAGAGATCACTGTAGAATTGCAGTGATCTATTTATTTACTAAGTAGTACCGTCTCTGGACGCTAGATGTCGCACAAATGTTCAAAATTTAAAAATATCGGTATGTTAGGTGCCTGTATACCGACCTTCATTACGTTTAAAGGCTCAAACAAAAACAAAAAAGGGGTACAATTTTCATATACAATTGAAGTATTGGGATGGGTGGGAGTGATCTCTTCGGAAGAAGCGCCTCAAATAATTTCGATCGAACTTCCTAAAGTTCGTTTGATCGTAAAATTATTTTTCGGCGCTTCTTCCTTCATAGATCACTGTAGAATTGCAGTGATCTATTTATTTACTAAGTAGTGGTTTAGAGACAACTTTGTTTTTGTTTCCATATTTATAAATAAAATATGATGTTTTATTTGTCTTTTATTTTGTATGTCTTTTCATAGTTTTTAATAGAAAGATAAAAACTATATAAATATTCAGTTGTTATAAATGTTTTATTATTTTATTTATTTATTTATTTTTTTTTTTTTTTTTTTAATATTTCAGAAATCTTCATCGATTTCAGTAGAAATGGCAACTCTGTATCGCCTAGCGGTTACTTTTGTAACTATTAATTGTCAATATTTATGAAAACATATTTTTAAAACAAAATTTTAATTTTCAAAAGGAAAAACATAGGTAACAAAAAAAAATAATAAATATTTATTTTTAGTTAATTAATACGCCTCTTGCAAAGTCTTGCTCTTTTGCAATAGGTCTATTGTAGAACCTTAAAAATGTGTTAGATTTTTGTGTCCATCCTGCTGATTTCCTAATTTCTTCAATTGAAATACCAGCTCTAAATGCTTTGGAGGTGGACGCATGCCGTGTTGAATATGCCGTAAATAAATTAGTGTCGATGCCAGCCTTAGAAAGAATCTCTTTTATCCATCTAGACACTGTCTGACTTGTAGCTTGATTGTGTGGTGGCTTTGAACCAATGAATAAAAATTCCTGTTTTTCTGATCTCACATCAATTGTAGATTCAATGTAATTATTAAGAGTAGAAGCAACACACAATCTTGGGTTTTCATTAAAATATTTGATTTCAAAACAAGGTTGCCTTCTATTTGCTCCACTTGTTTTTATGCTATCCGGAATAAAAATTTTTACTCGGTCTTCTAAAAATATTATGTTCTCAATTTTAATAATTGATAGTGTCTGGATTCTATGGCCTGTTGTAAGAGCTAAAAGTGTAGCAAGCTTCTTTCCTTCATCTTCAAAATTTAAATCTTGAGGTAACTGTGAAATATAGTTTAATACTACTTCAGGGTCCCAAATAGTGTTGTACTTTGGTCTCTGAGGCCTTAGTTTTGAAATCCCTTTTAGAAATCTTTTTATTTCTTTACTTTCTGAAATATTCTCTGAAGATATAAGGGATAAAGCAGATCTATCTGAGTTGAAGCTGCCATATTTATTTTCTTTGGAGTTAAAATGATTTTGTAAAAATTTTATTATTTCAGGAATTTTTGCCCTGAAAACATCCACCTTATTTTCTGTGCAAAATTTCCACCATCTTTTATACACAGTGTTATACTGTGCTTTTGTTCCTTTTGATAATGAATTTAAAATGATAAATAGTGATTCTTCAGGTAAGTTTTTTATTCTATATGCTTCGCTGATAATGTGGTCACAGCCAGGATAAGGGAGTCCATTAGTGGATGATTGTTGCTAAAAGGTGAAGATAAAAGGTTCTTATTAGGACCAACAAGTAATGGCTCTCCTACCGATAAACTTTGAAAGAGTGGAAACCATGGTTGTGATTTCCAATAAGGGACAACAATAATTCCCTCTGCTTTATCTGCAATTATCTTGTTTAAGACTCTAAGAATCAAAGCAAAGGGGGGGAAAGCATAAAAGTAATATGGCTGCCATGAAAGAGTAAAAGCATCTACAGCAAAACATTTTGGATCTCTATGCCATGAAACATAATCTTGACATTTAGTATTGATATTTGAGGCGAAAAGATCAATGTCTGGTTTGCCAAACCTATCCACTACCTCCCTAAATACCAAACTATTTAATTCCCATTCTGTGTCTGGTGATATAATACGCGAACCCTTATCTGCTAAATTAGATTTTGTGGGAACGTAAGAAGCACGAAGCCATATGTCCCTATCCTCACACCAGCTCCATATTTGTTTCGATAGATAATTTAGCTTTGGATATTTAATACTACCCATTCTATTTATATAGGCTAACGCTGTTGTATTATCTACTCTAACTAAGACTGCACATGATGTCCAGTCCTTTCCGAAACTCTTTAAACTATGGAAAATTGCTAGTAACTCAAGATAGTTAATATGTTCTAGACTTTCCTCCTTACTCCACCATCCATGAGTAGTTTGAGCTACAGAAACCTCATGATAAGACTCTTTTGTGGCCTCTGGAATATCTAAATATGAAGGGCCCCCAGATTGTGTCTCTAGATATGCCCCCCACCCAGTTTTTGACGAATCTGTAAATATTTCAAAATTAAATTTATCTTGTAAAATTTTATTATTTTTTGTGGGAACCTCTTTTAACCACCAATCTAAAACCCCATCAATTACATTATGGTTTATAAGCATATATTTATCATAATTTTGCTTCACCCTATTTAACGCCAAAAATTTTTCTCTTTCCAGCACTTTTGTATATAGCATACTATATTTTAAGGCAGGTACTGCCGAGACCAATAAGCCAATAAGATGAGCAAACATTCTAATTTTTACACGTCTTGCCTTCTTGATTAATGTTATCATCGAAATAATTTTTTGTCTTTTCTCTACAGGAAGACCTATGGTCATGTTATTTGAATCAAAAATCAGACCTAAAAATTTGCATTGAGTTTTTGGAGTTAAACTACTTTTATCAGCATTGATAATAAAGCCTAAATATTGAAGCATGTTTAAGACAATATTTACATTTCTTTTACAGATTTCCTCTGTTTTTCCAAAAATTATAAAATCGTCAAGGTATGCAACTAGAGCAATACCTTTCGACCTAAGGGCAGTAACAACCGTCCTCAACACTTTTGTAAAAACGTAAGGAGCCAAAGAAAGCCCAAAAACTAACGAGACAAATTCATACAATTTTTTATTGAATTGAAAACGAAGGTATCTCCTTGAAGACCTATGAATGGGAATTAAAAAGTAAGCATCCTTTAAGTCTAGGGTTGCCATAAAGCAACCTTTTTGTATAAGTTTGGTAACCGTACGATAATCTTCCATTTTAAAATGTTTTGTCTCAATATACTTATTGATAGTTTTTAGATTTAATATAAACCTTTTGTCTCCATTCGGTTTGTCCACAAGAAAAAATGGGGATATGAACTGGCCTTTTTTAGGCCTGCATGGAATTATGGCACCCTGATCTAATAATTTATCTATTGCTTTTTTAGCATCAACCCTTTCCGCCTTAGATAAAGGTTTTTCAGTGTATGTGAGCTGTTCGGGGGGGTTTTTAATAAAAGGTATTTTAAAACCTTCAATACAACCCATAACAAAGTTACTCGGTTTCAACTCTTTCCAAGCATATTTAAAGTTTTTAATACGGCCGGCAAAGTTACTTACCTCAAAAGTTTTTAACGTTAACGGCGTTTTAATGGCTGATATTTCTGTATCTGATATTTCTGGGGTCTGTGAGGTGCTGGCCCCTGGTATTTCGATTCCCTCGGACGAAATGGGCCCTTCCTGTTTTCCGACTGAAAATTCATGGACCTTGTAGGTGCTGAAATTTTAAAAGAAGGTTTTTTAGCAGAGTCCGTTAATAGATCCCTGCTAGTTTTCTGTAAATCCTTACAAGATTTACATTTTTCTTGAAAATCTGACCCAAATAAAAAATTATCAATATGGCTCTTTTCCGCCAGGGGTCTAATATTTTTATTTAATTGTGGATGAATAGATGCCCTTCTGCTTAAAGAAAATTTATGATGTAGGTCCGTGAGTATTCGGCCTGCATCAGTGAGTCCAGGAAGTATGTTATATTTATCGTTATTTTCTTTTAAAATAACATTTAATACTGTTCCTAAAGCGGCAATTCCGGAGCCAAGTTGCCTCTGTGATATTGCCTGGAACTTATCCCTAGTTAATATGGGGGGTGACAAAATTTGTTGTATTTCGGGATTGATTTGAGGTGCATCTAGACTTGTTAGGTTTGTCGGAATTGGGTATTTATTTAATAAATCCACTCTGTCCTCTTTTTTGAGACCATTTTCAATGTTATGTTGCCACCTAGAGGCAATGGCAGAGTGTAATTCAATTTTTACACCTTTGTCATTTTTTGGGTCCTCACCTAAAACTTCTAAAATGGAGTCCCCCAGTTTTATATCATTACTGATGAGTAAAACATCCTCCGATTGAGGATCTGGCGGATTCTGAATATGTGGTGAGAGAGGACGCCGCGGTGAGGGGGTTCGCTGCGGTGAGTGAGTTCGCTGCGGTGAGTAAGTTCGCTGCGGTGAGTGAGTTCGCTGTCGTGAGTGAGTTCGCTGTGGTGAGTGAGGACTTCGACTGTGACGCAGATGTGGCGAGTTCTGTGGTGAATGCTCCGGGGTGTAATTTTGTCCAGGCGACGTTTTGTTCCTGGACCGGCCCCTAGGATCTCCCGGTGAATGCGAGCCACAAGCCGAACTAAGACGACCAGTTTTGTCTCTGGGACCTCGTGGTGGGCTACGCGAAGTACGAGTCGAACTAAGACGACTTTCGGATCGATCTCTAGGCCAATTATTTGAAGCATTGCTTCTAGAAGTACTCCCTTGTCGAGACATACCTCTATTTCTCGCCTCCATGTCTAAAATAATTTTTTCTAACCTGCGAAGTCTTTTTTGTGTGTCCTTGTCGGGATCCCTACTGCGGGATCTAGATCTTTTTCTCCCCTTTCCCATTTTCTAAAAGAAAACAATGATTTTACTATTAATTTTTAGAATAATACCTTTTTTGCAATTTCTTTTAAGTAAACGATGTACGCCATCAAAGCACAAAGAAACGAATGAAGGTCGGTATACAGGCACCTAACATACCGATATTTTTAAATTTTGAACATTTGTGCGACATCTAGCGTCCAGAGACGGTACTACTTAGTAAATAAATAGATCACTGCAATTCTACAGTGATCTATGAAGGAAGAAGCGCCGAAAAATAATAGGTACTTATTATTGCAGTACAACAAAATTAAATTTATGAGGGTAACTAGGTATAAACTCCGCGCATTATCTATCTGAGTTGATGATCATTTGTTTCTTGTTGGCAGAATAAATTTAGTTCCCTATGTAAGGTTGCTATCTTGTTCAAATTCATTGTCAATCAAAACATTATTTTGACGTTTATAAAAAAAACCAAATTATTTACTTTAGCAAGAAGAAATAACAAGAAAAGTCCTTTAAAAGGAAACTTAAGCATCAGTCTATAAACTTTTGTTTAAATGAAGCAATTAATATAATGCAGTGCTTAATAAAATTTTAGAGTAAACGCTGTAACAGAATTTTTTTGGCAAGTTAAAATAAAACTGGTCCATAATTTTATTCAAAAAATATAATTTGTAGTATCGATACTGATCACCTACTCAGGTAAAGTAAATTTTTATTTTAATAGCAACTTATAAATAAAACCTTACTTTTATTATAATTTTAAACAAACTTTCACTTTTTAAAATGATTTTTTTTTTAATATTTTTAAGACGTAATGTCACTCAATTTAACCTAAATGTTAAAAATTATCAAAAGCACAATGGGCAACAAAAATATGACTAAAAGTCATTTTTAAACCACTAATCATAGCTTCCTTGATCCAATTTGTTACTCAGATAGATAATGCGCCGAGTATATGTACTTACTTTCTTTGTTAAACAAATACAGTTTTCCGTTGTTTCCGTACTTAAGTTCGTCCATATTTTTAATTATAAATGCAGGATCACAAATGTAACCTAATTTTGTGCGTAGAATAAACATGAAAACAGTTAGTTATTTTTTTTATTTTGACAATTGACATCTGTCATTCTCTTCATTCGGACCTCTCCTGATCGTTTGGTCGGAATGGCGAGAGTGTCAAAATTTGACATGTAATTAAAATTGCATAAATGCAATAAAAATATATATATATCAAAATTTATTAAAAAAGTGGCAGAATTCTGTTTTTTGAATAGCGCCATTTTTTGCTCTGCTAATCACGAAAAATATAGTGAAAAATGTAAAAAAAAATGTTTGCGTCATTAGAGTGGTTCAATTTTTTTCAAAAATTACCGATTTAGCTGAAATTTGTTATGAAGGTTTCTTTTGTTAATCTTAATACCCAATCAATAACCAAAAATGGCGGAAAAAATATGGCCGATTTTCCTTTAAAATTTTGCCAAAATTACCGAAAATATAGCATAAAACAAAAAATTATGAAAACCTCAGCCCATTTTATGGGTTGTTTTTCTTTATGTACGGTAAAAATTCATGATTTTTTACGGGTCTTTTTTCTTTAAATTTAAATTTGAAAAAAAAATAAAAATTTGGCAAAATATGTGTAATTTATAAAATAGTTTTTCTTCTTAAATCTGTAATTATTTAAGATATTTTTTTTTTAACATTATTCATATATAGAATAGAAAAATTTCTCATATTATGCCAAATTTTTTTATTTTTTTTAATTAAATTAAAAAAAAGCAGGCTGGTAAAAATCATGATTTTTTACAGTTATTACTAGTCATTGAAAAAGTTAGTGCCCGATTTGAAAATGTTGGCGTAGCGGTGCTGTTTGTTGCAACACGGTCATCAGGGGGGGCCAGCCTTAAGTAGGTGACCTTGCAACACAGCTAAAAATGGCCGCCATAGCATCGCAATTTACGTGCTAGATGTCGCTAGCGTTATTTTTTGTAATTTTTAACAGATAGGTTTCTTTTATCTTTTCATGTAAAGCTTTACATTTATCCTGATAGATGGCATCGTATTAAAAATAATAATAAATTATAAAATAGTAAATATTTTAAGATAATATTATTAAGAATGATTCTATATTGCATATTGACCATATTTAAAACAAAATCCCATTGAAAGTATTAGACTTACTTTGTTGTAAAAAGTGAGTAATTGATATACAAAACAATTAAATAAAATATTAATTATGCTTTCATGCGTTTTTAGTGTTTTTGGAAACAGTCAGTGGCGATTATTCAATTAGTATGTACCCCAGTTTTAGTTTTAACTCATGTGGGTAAAAACTCTATTTTTTAAATTTTATAGTCCCATGCCCCCCCCCCCCCCCGCAGCGAGATATATTAGCATAGAAAATTTTTATTACAAATACCTTCAAAGTTATATTTTTGGTGAATGCACAATTTTTTTCCTTATGGATGCCCCTTCTCCCCTTAAAATGAAATAAATCCGCCCCTGCCAATATCCATACAGAGTGATATTTAGTTTACGCACTGTGACGTGCGATTCGTATACGAGAATATATTCTCTTATAAAACGGTGTATAATAATAATAATATAATAATATAATTATTTTTATGTTGTAAAAGCTGAGGGTGATAAAAAAAACAATTTTCGAATTTCGTCCAGTAAAATATTTTCATTGATTTGATAAAAAATTATTCTTTATGTACAGGTAATTAAGAATTATTCTTGTATGTACTTTTTTAAAATGAAATAAATTGTTTTATTTTTGTTTTGCATTTTTATTTTATTCTTTTATTATCTTAAATGGAGAATTCAAAGTAATAATTAAAACACGTTGAAGGACAATGACGCTGCCCAGCGGTATGTCTGCAAAAATGCAGGCAAACCGCTCGACGGCGTCATTGTCCTTCAACGTGTTTTAATTAACAATTTTATTAAGGATTTGAAATTGGCGCCATCTCTATTACTTAAAATTTCCGCTAGATGTCACTAGGGGTTTTTACAGAAACCGACTATACCGACAATAGTCCGCAATTTACGTGCTAGATGGCGCCAGCAACCTTTTTGTAATCTGTGTTGCCTACGTTTAACACGGAAACTAAAGTTCTTATATATATTTTCTTTGACGGTCATATGCCCTTCTGATCATCATAGTTGTGAGAGTCAGGGGGGGGCAGCCTTAAGTAGGTGACCTTGCAACACAGCTAAAAATGGCCTCCATAGCATCGCAATTTTCGTGCTAGATGTCGCTAGCGTTATTTTTTGTAATTTTTAACAGATAGGTTTCTTTTATCTTTTCATGTAAAGCTTTACATTTATCCTGATAGATGGCATCGTATTGAAAATAATAATAAATTGAAATATTATAAATATTTTAAGATAATATTATTAAGAATGATTCTATATTGCATATTGAGTCAATATTATTGACCATATTTAAAACAAAATCCCATTGAAAGTATTATACTTACTTTGTTGTAAAAAATATATATAAAGCGGGGGTTTCCGTGTTTCTAACCTCAAAAAATCTAAATCTTGGATTGGTGTGCGACGAAAAATTTTAATAACTTTGGAAAAGGTAATTATTTGAATAAATATACGTACACAACAATTAGAACTAAATAATAATGATGCTTTCATGTGTTTTTAGTGTTTTTGAAACCAATCAGTGGCGATTAACGAATTGGTCACACTTGAAGAGGGTCGAAAGTTTCTTTCCATAAAGCTTTTAAAAGTAAGTAATATACATACGTAAAAATTAAAACTAAATATTAATTATCCATTCATGTGTTTTTAGTGTTTTTGAAACCAATCAGTGGCTATTAACCAACGAGCCACACCCTTAAGGAGGATCGAAAGTTTCTGTCGGCAAAGCTTTTAAAAGTAAATAATTTATATACAAAACAATTAAAACAAAATATTAATTATGCTTTCATGTGTTTTTAGTGTTTTTGGAAACAGAGTGGCGATTATCCAATTAGTATTACGAGTACGTATACGTATACCCCAGTTTTAGTTTTAACTCATGTGGGTAAAAAGTTTTTTTTTTAATTTTAGGGGAAACGTTTAAGTTTTACGTAACGCAAGTTTTACCAAAATTCATACACTCTTCTCGCGTTATTAAAGGCTGTAGAGATTTCATATTTTGGCTAGGGAAGTTAGCGAAAGTATAAAATCTCTACAGCCTTTAATAACGCTGGAAACTGTGTATGAAGTGTATTAATTTTGGTACAATTTGCGTTACGTAATACTTGAACGTTCCCTTGAGGGTAAATATATAAAATTTTATTGAAGTGAATAGAAGGGTTTAAAAAAATAAATATATCATTGTGTGCGTATAACATAACTCTGTCTGGCCCCATTTTAGGAACATTTTATTATTATTAAAATTTAGTGCTAGTGTTATTATTTTATAAAAATAATGTTTTTATTAAGTTAAAAGAAATAGATGCCAGTTACCCTACAGAGTGCTATTTAGTTTACGCACTGTGAGGCACCGGCGGATTTGGGGGGGGGCATGGGTCCCATGCCCCCCTCCCCCCAGGCAAGATATATTAGCATAGAAATACCATCAGTTATATTTTTGGTGAATGCGCATTTTTTTCCTTAAAATGAAATAAATCCGCCATGGCCAATATCCATACAGAGTGCTATTTAGTTTATGCACTGTGACGTGCGATTCGTGTACGAGAATATATTCTCTCATAAAACGGTGTATAATAATAATATAATAATATAATTATTTTTATATTGTAAAAGCTGAGGGTGATAAAAAAAACAATTTTCGGATTTCGTACAGTAAAATATTTTCATTGATTTGATAAAAAATTATTCTTTATTCATAGGTAATTAAGAATTATTCTTGTATGTAATTTTTTTAAATAAAATAAATTGTTTTATTTTTGTTTTGCATTTTTATTCTATTCTTTTATTACTTTGAATGGAGATTTTTATCGAATTCAAAGTAATAATTAAAACACGTTGAAGGACAATGACGCTGTCCAGCGGTATGTCTGCGAAAACGCAGGCAAACCGCTCGACAGCGTCATTGTCCTTCAACGTGTTTTAATTAACAATTTTATTAAGGATTTGAAATTGGCGCCATCTCTATTACTAAAAATTTCCGCTAGATGTCACTAGGGGTTTTTACAGAAACCGACTATACCGACAATAGTCCGCAATTTCCGTGCTAGATGGCGCCAGCAACCTTTTTGTAATCAGTGTTGCCTACGTTTAACACGGAAGCTAAAGTTCTTATATATATTTTCTTTGGTGAGAGTCATTTGGGGAACAGTGACAGTTTGTTTTTGTTCATGTCATATTACAAAGAAGTTGTCTATCATAAAGTACATTTGCATCATGTTATGTTATACGAATTTCGGAAAGGTGTGAGTGTTGGCGCTGCGACAAAGAACATTGAAATTGTTTATTTGGACCTCACCCCAAATCTTTGAACC